>PEKF01000193.1:0-526665 GCA_003073195.1 Ramalina intermedia | reverse complement strand
GGGGGGGGGGCGTCTGGATGGGCAGCTGTGATTGCATTAACACATTGGGTTGGCATGGGGCTTGATCCCAACATAGCAAGCTAGACGGTTTCTTGCCTTGATAGTTAAATGGCTGATAGCTGGAGAACTGCCAAAAACTGCACCATTAATCGCACCACGCTCATCTGTAATCGAGCTCCCGCCACACAACTTCGCCACCCACCGCCACCCACCACCACGACGCAGTGATGACACTTCCACCTCCCATTTCCACTATACCCGATCCGAACAACCAGCTGCGTCCAGCGTCGAACGGTATATAAAAGCTTCTTTTCGTCCTGAACCGGCGGGCCGCGCTGCCGACCCGCCGCCTGGAGCTGCACGTGGTGATGCGTGACGTATGTTGTCATAAGTGATAAGACTTCCCATTTCCACCATACCCGATGCGAACAACCAGCTCCCTCCAGCGTCGAAGGGTATATAAAAGTTTCTTTTCGTCCTAAACCAGCGGGCCGCGCTGCCGACCCGCTCACGCGGCGATGGGTGTGACGTATGGTGTAGCATTATGAACCCACACGGCCCATGACACATCTACACAGGCACCATACCCAATCCGAAAAAACCAAGCCCCGTCCAGCGTCGAAGGGTATATAAAAGTTTCTTTTCGTTCTAAAGCGACGGGCCGCGCTACCGACCCGCATTTGGTGATGCAATGTGGGTGGGGATGCGTGACGTATGTTGTAGGAGAGAATTTTTGCAATATGAAAGTGTTTCCGGGCAACTGTGAACATCGCGATACGTAGCTATGATTTGGATAAGGGGAAAAGGGGAGATGGCTTGGCCAGTCACCCCCCCATCTCCAACAAGCGATCGATTTCCTCGAACCCGCCATCGCGTCGTTGCGTGCCTGCATAACCATCCTTCATCTCCGTCTCCCTACCATTATCATCCCCATCATCATACCCTTCCCCCTCACGGAGCACATACCCCGCCCTCCCCTCATCCTCCCACAAATGCCCTGGGGCATCATCATCATCATCATCATCCAACAACATCACCTCCTCCTCCTCCTCCTCCCCCTCTCCCTCCCCAATCACCCCCCCAAACCTATCTCCACCCCCCGCAGCATCCGCACCACCCCAGAACCCCCTAACACCCCTCCCCTCTCCATCCCCCAACCACCTCACCATTTCCCCACTCCTTCCTCTCGCCATTTCCATCACTTCGCGCACGGAACCGCAGAGGTCGGTGAGGATATGGACGCCGTGCTCGCTCACCCCGTGGGGGGATGTGGTGGTGTGGTGGAGTAAGGATAGCGCTTGTGTGCGTATGGCGGGTGGGCGGTGTGGGGTGGGGGTGGAGAGGGCGGTGGTGTAGGATGTTAGGATGGGGAGGAGGGCGGTGGGGTGGGGGATGGGGAGGAAGGGGGGGGAGGGGTGGGGAAGACTGTGAGGGGTATTAGTGGGTGTGGAGGGTTGGGGTGGTGGGAGAGTGTGGGGATTGGGGGAACGAGGGGAAGTCGGGTGGAGGGATGGGGGGATTGGGAAGCGAAATGGGGAGGGAAGGGTGAGAGCGCGGTTGTAGTACTATGTATGATTCATCACGCGGAAGCGGGGTCAAGGCAGATGGGTGACGAGAGAGAGCAAAGGACTCACAGCATCTGAAGCTGCATAAATGCAGCGAGTCCATTGGTCGTATGCTCATGATGCACAGTAGGTGTGCCGAGCAGAAACACTATCGTAGGTGTTGGATCGGCGACGAGGTGGACGAAGCGGTCGATTCGCGTCAGTGTGGTAGGAATGTTTGCTGGTAGGAGTGCGGAGTGAGTTAGGATGAGGAAGATTTGCTTGTTGCGGTACGATGACTTATGTCTTGTAGTCGGATGTGGATGAAGCAGGAGGGATAGGTCGTAGGTGTTGAGGGTGGTTTCTGTTAAGGCAGCTTCAGTGAAACAGATCTAAATGACTCGAGACCGGGTGAGTGTGGAGGAGGTGCAGGACTTACCTCGCAATGGCGGATGGCTCGCAGATGTGAGATGTGGAAGTAATCCATCAAGGGAAGGTCGACGGCGGAGGGAGGCACAAAACATGACGAATGGTCAGAGATTGATTCTTGATGCTATGATAGATCGTCTGCTTGCTTGCCGGACGAGCGCTGTTTGACATGGTAGAGCATGGACCGGAAAGCAAAAGGAAAAATCAAAATTGTTGAATGAGTTGATGTTGTTCTAATGATGTAACTTCCAAAACGAGTAGAGACCTATGCTCTTTGGGTATCTTCCAACAACGCTTCACACACATGTATAATGCAAACCTTTGTGCATCTACGCTTTGGCCACGGATCATGTACTCAAGAGACTTAAGAGACAGGCTTACGGCACCAGTGAACGTTTTCTCATTTCGCTGGTTTAGTTGCGGGCGACGAGGTCTGCATTTCGCGTATGGGTTGAGTGGATGACGGTGGCGATGACGGATGCGCCTCTCCAGCTTCTTTTGGCGAGGATGTAGCAGTTGGATGTAAGATCCGATCGTAAAGCGTCTTCGTCTGACCTTGTGGCTGAGCATCGGCAGGTTCAACGTGCTCCTCCGCAGCCATCGCTGTCGGCTCCGGCTGACGATCCTCATTAGTGATACCTATTGCCTTGAACCAGCTTAACCAGCCCTTTGGCTGCTGCTCGTCGCTTTCCGCCTTCTGCTCCAGCTCATACACCTCTTTTGGCAGGATTCTTGCAGGCGCCTTCGACAACAGCCCAGCCTTCTCTCCCTTCAGTCTCAAGACCTCCTTCTCCAGCTCTAACATGCCCTTCCTCACATTCCTTTCGTACTCCTCTAATCCCTCAATCCTCTCGGCCACATCCTCCCTTCTACTGTTCTCCTTCTTACTACTGTAGTACCGCTCCCCGAACAGGGTCCCAATGGCAACCACCAACAAGAACGTTTCGCTCACAAAGTTAGCACCACTATCAATTGCTTTTGCTTCAGACAGAGGCCTAATTTTCGGCCTTGTCTTGGGTTTCTCCTCTTCCTTGTGCCTCTCATGTCCCCTTTCCTTGGCTTTTTCGTCGGCTTTTGTCTGAGCTTCCGTCTTCGGACCATGAGCCTTTCGCTTCTCTGCCTCTTCTGCCTTTCGTTCGGCAGCGTCACGAGCCAATTGCTTGTCAATGGCAGCGGCGTCCTGTAGTAGGCCAAGTCGGAATCGCATGTCCCATTGATGGATGCCTTGAGCGATGTTTACGCAGTAGCGGCGGAAGCGGTCATGTTCGCGAGCTTGTTGTTTGATCCTGTTCTAGACAGAATGAATAACACTGGTGACAAAGGAGGAAGTCAAAGACTTGCAGCAATGGGTTTGGAAAGCGACTTTATGACCAAGGAGCCAATCTTGATGACAACGCTGGACATTTTCGAGGACTAATGGTGATGCTTTCATTGTTGCGGTAGATGCAATGGTGGAACGTTTGAGATGAGTACAAGCACGGCCATGCTTCCAGAGCAGGGATCGGACGCCTTTTGTACAGAGAAAAAGAAGGCGAGGTGTTTCGATTTCATTCACTGTTGAGTCAGAAGCTCGGACATGCCGAGATGCCATCGGGTCCCGTTCGGATATAACATTGTCCCGCGCTAAACTTAATAAGGCGGTCAAGTAAACACGATGAACATTTACAGCGCCCATGCACCCATGCAGCTTCTTTCGCCTGACTTCTCGCTGTTGCGGCATATCAAAGTACTTCAAAAACTGGACGAAAGCTTGTCTGTGATCTCAATATGCGTCATGAGCTACAATTACGGTAGGACACTCAACGACAGTATACTTGGCCTGCTGTCGTACAGCTTGGATTATTGAGCCACGACTGTCTTGGGGAATTCGCACTCTTCCTCGATATCTCATGTATACATTCCAACAATACAATGGCACTCGCAAGACTGCAACGGCATGAAGTGGAACCCCTCTCTCCCCGCTCAGCAAACATTCCAATCAAGACCAAGAGTAAGAAGGCTGCAAAGGAGATAGCAGAAATGGAAGAGGAAGAAGAAGCTCGGAAAGCTGAAGCAGCACGGAGAGTAGCAAAAGAAAAAGAATACGCACCAGCCCCGCCAGAATGGGTCATCCAACCACCCTCTTATCCAGGTGCACTCGCAGAAAAGTTCCACACCGGACGGCTGTTGGGAAAAGGAGGCTTTGCAATGGCTTATGAGGGAGAAATCCAAGGGAAGGACCCCAGTGGCAAAAGTGGCATCTACGCACTCAAGGTTGTTCGAGCAAACATGAGCCAGAAGAAGATGGAAGACAAGGTTTGCTACCCCATAGGATACGCCCAAAGCCAGGCATTGCTGAATAGACTTTACAGTTCCGTACAGAGCTACAGATACATGCAAAGATGCGGCATCCCAACATCGTCGAGTTTCACCGAGCATTTACCTACAAGGAGGCGACATACGTGGTCTTGGAAATGTGCTCGAACGGATCCGTCATGGACATGGTCAAGAAGAGACGGCACCTGACCCTTCCAGAAGTCAGACGATTGACGGTGCAGTTGTGTGGAGCTATCAAATATATGCATGCAAGAAGCGTGATTCACAGGGACCTGAAGATGGGCAATCTCTTCCTGGACCACGACATGAATCTGAAGATTGGGGATTTTGGGCTGGCCGCGGTTCTGGTGAGTAAGAACGAAATCGAAGGCATGTTGGACTATGCAAAATCGAGAAGGACCACACTATGCGGAACCCCAAATTACATTGCCCCAGAAATTCTAGAAAAGGGGAAGGGGGGGCATGATCATAAGGTCGACATATGGGCAATCGGTGTGATATTGTAGGTGGAGTCTGCATTCCAGCGAGGAAGTGCTGACCGAGACAGGTATGCCATGATCGCTGGACAGCCACCATTCCAATCATCCTCCCAGAAAGAAATCTACGACCGGGCGAGAAATGTCGACTATTCATGGCCGCAGGAAAGTAAACATTCTAACGACATCCCAGACGAGGCCAAAGATCTTGTCGCGAGACTCTTGAAAGTCGATGCAGAGAGACGGCCCGATCCTGATCAAATAGTCGGCCACGCCTTTTTCTCCATGTACGGAGGGGATGCAATACCCGCAAGAATGGAAGACTATTTCCGGGAAACGACACCTCGCTTTCTGGATCAAAAGGCTCGTCCACGTGGAGACGTAATGGTGAAGGGGACCGAACGACTAAGTCTCAGAGTCCTAGCCAAAGAATGCGGTGTAGGGCATCTACCTGGCGCTCTGGCGCCTCAAGCAACTGTCGGAGCCGATATTGGCCTCTCACTCTACAGGGAGTGTGCTGCAGAGGAAGCCGCCGGCCTTGGACCTATCGTTCCTCTCCCGAATGATATAGTCTACATTTCAAAGCATTCATTGACTGATTGGCCCAGTCAATCAGCAAAGAAGGTCGGTTTTGAGCCCGATGTTGAATTTGTGAAAGAGAACATCGTACCTCGAAAGGCCAGCCAAGAAGCCCCGGTTCAGCAATCAAGAAAGGTCAGTGGTCAGCGTGGGCCGGTTCAAAGTCACGCGGCTACCTTGAGAGCTGCTCAGGCTGGTGGCAGGGCTGCCAGCTCCAAGATTGACCCACGACTTCTAGACGCCGGACGAGTACCAGACATACCGCAGGAACACTTTGCAGGGTCTACTCGAGCGCGCCGTGGACTTCTTAACGAGCTGCCGCTAAGACCCACCAACAACTCGTCCGCGACATCGAAAGCACAGCAGGAGGCTCCTGTGAAAGAGACCAGACAAAGGGCGACTCGATCGAGAAAAGTCATCAATCTTGATGAGGAAGAGGAACCTGCAAAAGCACAGCCGCCACGAGCAATGACCAAAGATGAGTATATTGACGCGACAAGCCCCAATCCCGATGAGAAACGAAGCAAGATGGCCGCGAGGGCACGAGCACGAATCGCGTCGAATATTCAGAGGGAGATGAGTGAAGAATCAAAACCATCCAACATGCCAGCCTCTAATTCAGAGCCTCCGCGTTCAAAAGATAATTCTAGCACCACTCCTTCTATACAGAATCTTATTAACCCGGATGAGCCTTATGAGCAGCTTCCTTTGAGCAAACCAGACGACGTCCTCATAGGCCTTCGAGCCCTCCACAGGAATCTTTCCAATCATCTCAACAATGTACCGTCACGAAAATCACGCCTCACCGCTACGGAAATCAATGCCAAATCCAAGAGTTCCAAGAACCGCCCCGTTGTTGTCAAGTGGGTTGACTACTCCAACAAATTTGGCATTGGGTACATCCTTGCCAGTGGTACTGCGGGCTGCGTTTTCAAAGGTTCCTCTACTGGGGACCGATCATCTCATCCCACTTGCATCGTCGTACCTGGCGCCGAGAATCATCTCAGACACCGGAAAGCTGGAACACCCTCCTATCCCGAGATAACTCAGCTCGTGCCACTCCGCGGTCCCGCCATCGAATTCGTCGAGAACTGCGGCCTCGACGGCCTGAGGCGTGTTGTCATCCCAGCCTCCATCTACCGCACCGAACCCAGCGACTCCGGCACAGAAGGTCGTCTCGGCCCCGGCCTCGACTCATTCGACCACGAACGCCGCAAGAAACTCTGCCTCTGGGACAAATTCGGCAAGTACATGACCCAGACCCCCTGCAAGGAAGACCATGATGGCGTCGATCCTCCCCTTGACAGCCCTCCCTCCACTAGCAGCAAAGTCAAAGCCCCATTCATCACCTTCTACGAACGCCTCGGCAACACGGGCATCTGGGCCTTCTCCGACACGTCCCTCCAATTCAACTTCCCGGACCACACCAAAGTCGTCATCTCCAACGCGGGCGACTGGATCGATTTCTACCTCTTGCCCCTCGCGGGTGCCCAACGACTCCAGCGGGGCCAGAAATTGACGGCAGAGGACCTGGCCGACCGGAGCATACTGTGCTACCCGACCGACATCTGCCTCAAAGGGGAATGGCGGGACCACAACAAGAACTGGGGGGATATCACCGCGGCGAATCAGATGAGAGAGAAAATCGCGTTTGCGAGGGACGTGGTGGGCGTGTGGATCGAGCAAGGGGGATTAGGCCGGATGGGCGCCGAGACTGGGGAGTTTGGGGTGGTCAAGGATGGGAGGCCGATGATGTGGGAGGGTATGAGGGAGGTGGGTGGCGATAAGGGGAAGATGGTTTGGGTGAGCGTTGGGGCACGGGGCGGGGATGGCAGGGTTGAGATTCCGGCCAAGGAGGTGAAGAAATGATTGCGGTGAGGATCAGCTTGGGTTTGCGGGTGACGTTCATGGAGGTTGCAGCGGACGTATGGAGGAGGTGGAGGTTGGATTTAATGGGGAGGACACGAGCGCTCTGCAGAACGTCTATTCAGCATACCTTGGACAGACGCTGGGGTTTGGATCCGAAGAGGAGAGCGAATGGGGTGGGTGAATCATGATGGCATTGATTTTCTTCGTTCATCTTCTGTTGGACAAAGAACACGCAGCGAAGAAACCTCTAGCATTGGCGCCAGGACAGGGAAGTTTTGCAGTATCGAGCAGTCTTACGTCAACATATCCCTTCATCAAGACCCGTGCAGATGTGAATCCAAGTCTTTCTGATTCGTAGCAACTCAGGGGTTTGTACAATATACAAAGACACGCGCAAAAATCCCAAGCGACAGAAAAAAAAAACCGCCGGCATGTTCATACTCAGAAAAAGAAGGCTATCACGCATCACCCATCATATCTGCAAACTAACCTCCTGCCCCTCCACACTCCCAATCACGATGCCCGCCGCATACTTCGGGATCACCTCATCATCATGCAACATCTCAAACTCCTCGCTCGCATCTTTGCCCATGTGGCTGAACAGCGCCTGCGGTCCGCCCGGATGCTCGTCCAGCCAATTGGTCACATCCAACACGACGCCCTTGACCGCGATCCAGAGATCATCTTTCTGGTTGTGCTTGGCGACCTCGTCCATGGTGAAGGTCTTTTCGGGGACCTTGAAATCGACGGGGTCGGTCGGTTTGGAGACTTTGCCGGCGTCGGCGCTGTCGGCCGTGCTGGACATGACGGGGCCGGCGGATTGTTGGGATTGCGCGGCTTGCGTCTTGCCGCCGACGGATGATGCCTCCGCGCTGGTGTTGGAGGAGGCGGCGGAGTCGGCCCATTCGACGGAGATCTTGCCGGGGATGGCCGGGTCGATGTGCAGGGAGATCTGCCCCAAGCGCTGCGAGGCGGTCGAGATGCCCCCCGTGATGACCTTCTTGAAGAGGTACTCCGAGGCCGAGTCGCCCGCCACGCGGCCGTAGACGACGCAGCCGAGGAGGGAGGACCCGCCCAGGCGATTGGCGCCGTGGACGCCGCCGGCGAGCTCGCCGCAGGCGTAGAGGGCCTCGAAGGGTTGGTTGGTCTCGGCGTTGAGGACCTGGGCGCGGTCGTTGATCTCGATGCCGCCCATGGTGAAGTGGAGGACGGGTTCCATGATGGCGACGTGGAAGGTGTCGCCGATGTCGAAGGGGAGGTTGTGGAAGAACTTCTTGCCGAAGGGGTCCTTTTCCTTGCCGTCGGCGATGGCGTTGTAGGTGGTGAAGGTGGATTGGAGGTCGGATTCGGAGCAGCCGATGTCCTGGGCGAGCTGGGCGCCGGACATCTTCTTCATGAGGCCGCGGCCGGAGTAGTGGCGGGTGTGGAAGTCGAGCACGTTGGAGGCTTTGGAGTTGAGCACCAGCCGGATGGGCCATTTGGAGGAGTCCTTCTGCTTCCACATTTCGCCTGAGACGTAGTCGCGGTGGCCGAGCTCGTCGGCGAAGCGTTGGCCTTGGGAGTTGAGGAGGAGACCGCCTTCGCCTCGGAGGGCCTCAGCGGCAAGGAACTTCCATTTGGAGCCGGGGTCTTTGGGGTCAACGAGGCCTGTCGGGTGGACTTGGACTTTGTCGAGGTCGATGCCATTCCCACCGATCTCCATCAGCATCTTCAAGCCATCGCCGGTGGCATGAGTGCCGTTGGTGCTGGCTAGATCGAAGGTATCGGGTCTGTGCTTCTTCAGGAGAGAGCTGTTGCCGAAGTCGGCAGCGTAGCCTCCGGTTGCCAGAACGACGACGCCGTCTATCGAGCTCTCCTCGCCGCCAAAGTCGTATGTGACACCGGTGACCTTGTTGCCTTCTTTGTTGATCTTTTTGACATGGGCCTTCTTGATTATTTGGACTCTCTCCGGGTCGGTCTCTACCAGCTCCTCGAGACGCTGCATGAGGGCGTATGTGATGGCCATCCCAGGGAATTTGGCATCGTGACCACGGTGTGTCCTTGGCTGGGAGTGACCACTGAGACGCCATCAGTATGATGTCATACATTTGGTGAGGAAGGAGTGAATTCAAACATACCCCAAACGTGACACGAGCGTGAGATCGAGGTTGAAGACATCCTGCAGCCATTCGACTGCGGAAGCGGACTTGTATGTCAGGACTTTGATCAGGTCAGGCCTTGCCTTGTCTCTTGCTGACTTGAGTGTGTCGTCATAAAACTGTCTGACGCTGTCGCCAATCTTCTCGTCGACTTGTGTCCGCGTCAATGCCGCATTGATTCCTGATGTTGCTTTGGTCGAATTGCCGCCGAAGAAGTCTAGAAAGATGATGAGCCTCGAGCAGGTTGTAAAGGGGTCTTAGGAACTCACTGTTCTTGTCAAGTAACAAGACATTACCACCAGCTAGGTATATTGTATGCGCAGCACTCAGACCAGACACTACATCACTGTCAACTCTTTGATTTTCGGAGAAGCGGAGTAGTGAGAGGGGTCTTACGGCCTCCGCCAACGACAATGACTCGGGGTGCCATGATTGATCGCGTTTGGATTGCTTGTAGAGGATAGCAATGGTGTTTGGAAGACGGTGCAAGAAGTTATGGAGAAGAATGAAAGTACATGTTTTTGTGGGGAGATGTTGACTATAGATCGAGACCAACCGACCGCCGTGACCGTTGCTTCTTGGTGGCGGATTTCCGATGCCTCGGTCCGGAAGCATATTATTCCAGCTCCGGGCTTGCAATGAATGTGCTCCGATTGGCTCGTCAGCCCAGTCGCCAGATCTGAACCAGTGTCACCGAGCGGGCTGTGATGAGCTGATGATGCTCATCTGACCCATATACACCATCAAGTGCGTCGTACAAATCTTGCCCGAGGCAACGTATTCAGGGCAAGATCAAAAGGCTTGCAACAAAGCTTCCTGAATTACACCGCGACTAGACGCTACGTCATCACGCGCAAGATCCTGAGCCGACAGACTCCGGCTTTCACCTTGCATCGACAGGTCGCGGTAGGCTGCGACAACCAGCGCCAAAAGTCAACAAAGCTTCGCAGTACGAAATGATGTCCATGGCACATCTCCTACTCTTCACATCCATACTTCAATCCCATCCCATCAGCGGTCAAGCTTTCCTCTCGAGATTCCTATCAAGGGAGGTCGAAGCTCCTGCGGCAGCGCCTGCTCCCCAGCAACAACCGATCATGAATATCCCCATACCCCTGCCTGGAAGCTCCAACGACAACAATGACCAGCCATCGACTGGCTCTGGCGATGTCATCATATCAGATGTCATTGGGAAGGAGCGCAGCATAAACATCTTCGCTGGGTTCACACGTGAGCTTCTCCTCGACAATAGCGTCCATATCTCTGATTTGCTTTCCAGGAGATGTCGACAGTGTCTCAAAGCGCCTTGAGGATCAGTCCACACGCACGACGGTTCTGGCTCCCCTCAACTCGCAGCTCCAAAAGCTGCCGAGGAAGCCGTGGGAGGATCCCGAGGATTATGAAACTCTAGGGGCAGAAGCTTACGAGGGCAACGATGGGGAGAAGCGCGCCACCAGGAACTTGCGAAGATTCGTCGAAGCGCATACTATCCCGGCTAGCCCGTGGAAGGAGGGAGAGAAGGTGGATTCGCTGAGAGGAGAGAAAGTCTGGTGGGAGAGCAAGGACGGCAAGAAAGTGGTAAGTCTTGGTGGAAAGCCTGCATACCAGGGCTCTCTGATGGTGGGTTCGGATTGCTAATGTACAGTAGATTCAGCCCGGCGATATCGAGGTCTCAAGCGTTGCGGAGCAAGTCTCAAATGGTGAGGTGTGGGTGATCAAGGGCTGCATGAATTATGCTTGATCGTGTCATTTGTTCGACCTTCAGGCGCGCACCAAAAAGACGTCTCGTATAGTAATGACCTTGATGACATTGTCGTTTATGCAAGCCAAAAAGTCAACAACCGCCACAGACTCATGAAAACATGGCTACCCTAAAGAGCATCACTCCCGCTTTATCGCGTACTCGCGAACCTTGTAGAGGCATATCACACTTTCCTTTACCCATGAAATGCATGGTCACGCTGCCTTCATCATTCACTCTCACGCACTGCTTGACAAATACATGTGAAGAGCCGGGCGGGCGCATGTCGTTAATCCGTATCGATAACGATTTATCTGCTGGAAGCTAAATTGGCGCGCCAAGAGAGGCAAGGATGTTGTCCCTGTGACGCTTGTTTCTCTCACTGCTGCATTTTGGGCTTCATTTCGTTGCGCACGCTCGTTTTTGCACCTCCCCATCAATCAAACTACCGATGACATAGTCCTTCAACTATCGAGGCAGCTTTGCCATTCACTTCCGGGACCTTCTTTCAGCTTCTCGCCCCCAGCAAAACCCGTTCACTTGACCGATAACGCCACAGCGTAGGCGAGTGGCAGGGGTTCAATCTGATTTTGGGACAACAGCCAGCTCTCAATTTGACATCCAATCTGGCCATCGCGATCGCCTCGATCTTTGGTCCCACACGGTTGAGCGGTCAACAGTCTCTGACGAGATCGAAGGTCCTCTACCCAGGCGATGAACTCTCACGGTGCAAATGGGTGGGCACCTGGAGCAGGTCCAGGTCCACCACCAGGAAGTCAAGAGCCGCAATCAATCCAGCAGAGACCGCCGGGTGCTTTTGGGTAAGTGTCGATCACTCCTTGCAAAACTTGCGACCTGCTCGTCTATCCGTTCGCTTGAGCGTAGAAAGTTTCCAGACTGATCGTTCGTCAATAGGCCAGCAGTCCCCATACAACAAGGTCCACAGCACCAAATGAACGGCCCACCTCTCTTACAACAACCAAGTCAGTATAAGATGAGCATAACCTTCGTCGCAGTTGCCTCACTAATGCTCTCACGCAATAGCCTCCTTCTTCTCTAACCAGCCAAACGGTCACACGCTCCCAACCCCTCAGAACATCCCTCCGCAAGCCTCCCCAATGCAGTCCACTCGTATGCCGCCGCCTCAGCATGCTCAGCAGCAATCTCCTCCGAGCTTACCGCATCCACCCCCACAATCTCATTACGGCTTGCCCGCTCTGGGTCCGCAGATGCCACAACAGTCTCCGCAGGCTGCTATGCAGGCCGAAAGAGACAGGGACCTATTCCTAGAGCAGGAACACCGAGAGCAAATGCGACGAGAGCAGATGCGCCATGAGCTCTTACAGCAGCAGCAGCGATACGAACAAGAGAGCATGCTCAACGAGCAGCGGGAGCGACAAGTCCGTGAGCTCCAAGCACGTGAGCAGCAGCAGCAGCAGCAGCAGCAGCAGCAGCAACGCGAGATCTTACAATCACCTCGCGAAAACCATGCTGGTGCAATTCCTCTGCAGCAGCCGATCGCTTCGAGGGTGCCTGCAACGCTTCACGGGCCCAATGGGATACTGCACGAGCAAAACCTTCCCAGCCCCGCAAATGGGCAGCCGACTCAGCCTCTAGGTGCTTCTAACGGTCCCGGTAACGTTTACGGGAGTAACGGGCCACCTCCAAATGACGCTGGACTTCGACCTTTTGGCCCACATATCAACCACAACCTATCTTCGCAGCAACAGCTCATGAATCTCACAAATGCAGCTGCCCCTCAGCATCCAAACGGCGTTGGCGCGTTGAACCAAGGTCAACAGCCAATTCTCAACGACGCACTCAGCTATCTGGACCAGGTCAAAGTTCGCTTCCAAGAGCAGCCCGATGTCTACAACAGATTTCTAGATATTATGAAAGACTTCAAGAGTCAGGCCATTGATACGCCGGGTGTGATCGAACGAGTCTCGACACTGTTTGCAGGCCATCCAGAACTCATCCAGGGATTCAACACCTTCTTACCTCCTGGCTACAAGATTGAGTGCGGGGTGACCGATGATCCCAATTCCATTCGGGTCACAACGCCAATGGGGACGACTGTGTCACAGATGCCGTCAGTGCAGAATCGGCTTGGAATGAACGGCGTGAATGTCATAGAGAATGCTCGTCCATTCTATAGCGACGCCCCTCAGAATGGCGACTGGCAAGCACAGCAGCAGGAGCTTGAACAACAAGAAGCTCAGTACGCCGCAGGTAGGCAAGGCGCGATGCATCTTTTTGCGGGACAACCTCATGTGAGCACCGAGGGCACTCCCTTGTACGACGGACAGATGGACCGAGAAGGTCAAGTAGTGCCTGCAGATATGCCGCATCTGTCGGCCCTGGAGAAACGAGGTCCGGTCGAGTTCAATCATGCGATTGGATATGTCAACAAGATCAAGGTGATTCTTGTACAAAAGCTTGTCGTTGGATTCCGCTGACACGTCGCAGAATCGATTCGCTTCTCAGCCAGAGATTTACAAACAATTTCTCGAAATCTTGCAAACCTACCAAAGAGAGTCCAAGCCAATCCAGGATGTTTATGCTCAAGTGACCCAACTCTTCAGCTCGGCTCAAGATCTTCTGGAAGACTTCAAGCAATTCCTCCCGGAGTCGGCAGCTCAAGCCAAAGCTCAAGCGGCAGCACAGAAGCAAGCAGAAGACGCGGCCATGTTGAGTAACGTACGCGGGGAGCCAGGCTATGCACTAAGTACCCTTCACAACCAGATGCAGACTCCTAAGCCAGAATTGAAGATGCCACCTGTCGGCAGCTTTGCACCTCCTTCAGTAGGGAAGGACAGTAAGAAGCGCCGAGGTGGCGCTGGATCCCAAATGACCGGCGGCGCCTCAAACCTGGACAATGGGGTCGTGCAAGGCAATAGAAATCGTAATAACCTGAACAATGCGAACAAGGTATGTGCGCGTCGTTCACAAACGCTGAAGCCATGCTGACATGCTCGACCAAAGCGTGCTCGCATTGAGCAAGCGAAACCCGCTGCGCCTGAAGCTCCGCAGGTCGATCCATCTCTTGTGCCAGCCTTGCCGACACCGATTGCACCTTCCAAAGACCAGGCCAGCACGGCAGAGGGCATCGCGTTTTTCGATAGAGTCAAGAAATACATCTCCAATCGACAGGTCTACAATGAGTTCCTCAAGCTATGCAATCTCTTCAACCAGGAGATCATTGACAGGGACCTCTTGCTCTACAAGGCGCACAACTTCGTTGGCAGCAACGCTGACCTGATGAATTACATGAGACAGTGGTTGTCACGTGAGAAGATTGATAAGACCATCAAGAACGCGGCGAGAATCCCCAGTGGGAAGGTCGTGCTGAGCAATTGTCGAGGCCTGGGCCCTAGCTATCGTCTTCTTCCAAAGCGCGAGCGTCTACGCTCTTGCGCAGGTCGAGACGAGATGTGCAGGGCGGTCTTGAATGATGAATGGGTCTCACACCCTACATGGGCCTCTGAAGAAGGCGGCTTTCTCGCCCATCGCAAGAACCAATTCGAAGAGGCTCTCCACCGCATTGAAGAAGAGCGTCACGATTATGATATCAACATTGAGGCTTGTCTGCGAACCATTCAACTTCTGGAACCCATTGCCCAACAGCTGAAGATGATGACTGAAGAGGAAAAGTATAACTACAAGTTGCCTCCAGGGATTGGCGGGCAGAGTGAGACAATCTACCAGCGCGTCATCAAGAAAATCTATGACCGTGAAAAAGGCTGCAAAGTGGTCGATGATATGTTCAAAAGGCCATCGGCTGTGGTTCCCATTCTCTTGGGCCGACTCAAGCAGAAAGCCGAAGAATGGAAAGCCAGCCAGCGCGAATGGGAGAAAGTCTGGAGACAGCAAACGAATCGCATTTTTTGGAAGAGCCTGGACCATCAAGGTATCAATGTCAAGTCACAGGATAAGCGCCAATTCCAGCCAAAGGCCCTTCACACCGAAATACATGCCAGGTACGAAGAACAACGGCGGCAACGAAGCATTCCTCGGACAATCGTACCCAAGTACCAGTTCAAATACGAGTTCAACGACGTCGACGTCATTGACGACTGTTGTCATTTGTTGCTGACCTACCTCCGCAGTAAGCTTTCCACAAGCGAAACTGATCAGATGAGGCTGGACACTTTTCTCAAGACTTTCATACCCACCTTTTTCGACATCGACCGGGAAGCCTTTGAAGAGAAGCTGAACGACATCGAAGACACATCACCGCCAAATGAAGAAGCCGAAGAAGAGACAAACACCGACGCGGAGTCGAACAATGTCAGGGGTCGTCGAGTAGGCAAGGATGGCAAGAAGCAGGACCTGCGTCGTGGCGTTCTTGATCCCTCGAAACCTGGCCAACGGGGTCGAGATGGCGGCGACGAGAGCGGCGCCACCACCCCAGATGTTCAGTCTAACGATGAGGAAACCCAAGCGTCTGCCGGTACTCCCACCGAACAAGCTGCACGTGCGGACCCGGCCGAGCATCGCTGGATGTCGTATCCAACCAATGGTAACGAGACTGCCAATCTGAACGAGCCATTCAGGCGAGACGACTTCCACCTCTATGCAACATCGAGCATATACTGCTTCTTCCGTATGTTCCAAGGCTTGTACGACCGGCTCTTGAACATCAAATTGCGCGAGCAGCAGGTCCATCAAGATGTGAATCGTGCCAAGATCTTCAAAGCTGCCAATGACCTGAATCTCATCGACAAGGCCCCCACCGAATACTTTGCAGACATCAGCGCGTCCGCCAACTACTACAAGCAGGCCATCCACATGTGTGAAGATGTTGTCAAGGGTGATCTTGAGCAGGCGCAGCTTGAGGAGACGCTGAGGCGCTTCTACATGCAGGATGGATGGCAATTGTACGGATTCGAGAAGATGCTCAACTCGATCCTACGGTTTGCGCTCTCGATCTTAGGGGGAGATAGCAAAGACAAGAGTCTGGACATCATCAATCTCTTCTATAAAGATCGAAAGGAAGATGAGACGACGCATCAGAATGAATTGACCTATCGGAAACAAGTCGAAAAGTATGGCAAGGACGGTGACATCTTCCGCATTCGCTATGTAAGTCCACACCGTCCTCAAGCCTTCAGAGAATTTTTCACTAACAGTCAGTAGAATCGTCCCACCCGGACAGCGTATGTGCAGATATTTAAGAAGGACGACAAGACCTACGAAGCCGATGAGCTTGCCGCGAACGCTCGGTGGTCCTACTACGTCTCCACCTACTCCATGCTCGACCATACCGAAGGCGTTCCCCTTTCGAAACAACACCTGCCTTATCTGCGACGCAACATGCCGTTCGGTCCCAACAAGAACAGTTTGTCCTCGGATGATGTTGCGGATATGCATGGCTTCAATCTCCCGCTCTACAATGACGACAGTTTGGTGATCAGAATAAGTCACGGCAATTATCACTTGCTTTGGGACGCGGACACTCGTGACTGGTGGGTACAGTCGGTGGCTGTCCGCAAGAGGGGATTGGGCGCATACGAGGAGGCGAAGCAGCAGAGGAAGAGGGGGCTCGAGTTGCTTTACGGGAGCCGGGAGAAGAACGCCTGGATGAAGGACGCTGATGACGAGGAGATTGCGAAGGTTGAAACCAGATTCAAAAACTGGATCAAGGATGGTCCTGCTGCACTGAGTGACGGCGATAACGCTGGTGCTGCCGAGTCGGTTGCTAGAGAGGACGACGCGGTCATGAGCGGTACTTGATGGCTGGGCGATGATCCTCGCGAGAGCGTTCACCCTGGATTGCGCACCTGGAGACTTGCCGTGCGAGAACATCGCCGGGGGACGATTCAATTGGACTGCTGGGTTCGCTCGTGCATCAGCGAGGAAAAGTGCACGTTTCGATGAGAGAAAAAAAGAAGGATATAGATGGAGGAGGCAAATGCCATTTAGGTCCTCTGTACAATTTGCAAGGATAGACGGCCAATCTTTGGACAGAGCAATAGCAGAAAGCGGCTCCATCGTACGTATATTATTGAACTCGAGTATGCTGCCGAGACCTATCACCCTAGCTCCGTTGTTTGTTGCAGGATTTTCGCGTCGTATATAACTATTTCTCATATTTTGAACAACCTCAACCCATGAAAATTCTCTCGTCTACGGAAGTACGGATGATGGCTGGGCCCACCGCGTCCCCGTCGCCACGTCAAACATCCAAGATTTGCGCTTCGGCGCGCTTGAGGCACCTTGAGCTTCAGATGGGTCTACGTGGTACAGTCTGTCGGTCCATTCCCCACAACTCGTCCTTGCTTGCCCATCAGATTGGCCTGTCGCGAATGGGGGGTCCCAGATTAATGATTCACGGTCATAACAGGCAACAATAATGGCGTGTGTCGTCAACACATCGCTGGAACGTTAAGGTTTGAGTCAACAAGGTCGGGAATGCGCATGTTCACCACCAGGTTAAGTTTTTTCGCTTGCAGACGTCGGCAATGGATGATGATTGGTCCGAGTTATTTCCTATATTGTCACTTTCGATCCTTTCAATTTCATCATTCAGCGTGTTCTGGAGAGCAATCGCCTGCAGCAGAATCCTTTTTTTTCGTACTTTGCCTAGCCATCGCTGCAGCGGCGTGTATCTCTGATACATTCTTTGTCCAAAAGAGTTGGTTTATTTTTTGGTTAGTCAGAGCGATATGATACAATGCAAAGCATACTTATCGTCCGGCTTTGGTATGCCCTCTCAATATTCGCCATCGTGTTCGCAAGTCCCATCGTAGTTCAGAGACAGGTCGCAAATCCGACTTCCTGGCCAGAGGGCGGCTTCAACGTCCCGATAGGATCACCGAAGCAAAGCTGGTATGTCTTCTACAACGCCAGCGATTGTACGATACCAGCATGCAAGGCCGCCGCGGAACTAGGCATTATCTGGCTCAGCATGATCAACCAGATGATTTCTTATCTACAGCTAGGGACGCTACCCGTCCGTGAACCAATCTCTGTGCATCTGCCTATGCCCGTGTCTTGGAGGGGACACGAACGGGCCTACATGTTCGGGATGCTTGAACCTCGTCGCAAGGACGGGGTCGAGCGTGAGGAACTCTTGGTAGCCATGTTCAATCTGCGGCTGCAAGTGCTCGCACACGTGGTATTCAGGCGCTTCCTGGCCGACATATACCAAGGCTGGAGAGATTTGAGTGCCACGGTGACTTTTGGCGCGCATTGGAGAAATGCCGGTGTCGGGGAGGGAAGCGACATGATTGGGGGGTGGGACGCAAATGATGCGTTGAACGGGAATACCACATCCTTGAAGCCTTCACCTGCGACTGTCCATACATACCATCTACCATCAACGAATATTACCAACGCAGTCCAAGTTACCAAACGGGCCCCTGTATCAAATGTGTCGGAAGATTTGCCACCATGGCCCATTGGGAAGTTCAGAGAGCCCATTGGATCCAGCAAGGACAGCTGGTTCAACACATACGAAGCCACAGGTACGGGGACTGATAACCCGCAAAAGCGAGCTCTGTGGACGCAGCTGTGCGATCTGATCATCCAAGACATGCTGAACTCGCGCGAGAAGCTGGTGAGAAAGAGTTATGTTCACGAGGTTGACCCACCTTCATCCTTGGAATTGGATGGCAGTAAGACTTTGAAGGTGCTCTTTTCGCCCGAAACCTGCGGCATAGAGAAAGGGCAGGTCATCGCAGCCATGGAGAATATCAAATGGCTGATTGGTCAGTACTGCTGCCTTGCTTATTTGGAGGTCTGGATGTATGAAGGGCAGCATGATGGGAGAGCATACAGCTGCTTCTACAAGTCGACAACCAGTCTACCATCAGACCTTCTTGGAAGGCTGCGAAACGTTAGTAGTAGCCTAGATACAGACCCGATCCCCGCGGTGGACGTTTCGTAACTTCTCAGACGAGACGCAGCAGATAAGGCAGCTCTCTGACCTCCTCAATGGCGTGTCCCAAGCTATCACAACTGCTGAAAAATGTTTTCTCCCCAATCGTACGTGGTCGCAGCCCCTGAATTTCCCAATCACGTACATATTGGCGATTTCGAGATTGGTGTTTTTGCAATGAAGTGATCGAATGTGTGGGCGGCTCCCGTAATCATAGGAAGGGTAAATTTAGGAGAAAATATCAACCTGCTTGAACGGGTGTATCATTGGATCGGAATTGGTTGACGCGGTTTCTGTCCCGTGGATACCGGATATTGTTGAATCTCTATCTTCGGGATGACAAGAGTCCCCTGATTCATATCAAAAATCCTATCTCGAAAAGCCATTGAGGCACTCAGAGATCCCCCGATGAGCTGACAAGGGACTTGTGTCAAGACCACAAGAATAAGCAGGCACGCATCGCATTATATACGTCATCATCCCGGCTAAGTCAAGATCAATGCATTGATCCAGATGTGGCAGACTTGGCCTTAAGGAGTTACTAGAGGACGGTCAAGAGCCCGTCAAGAATTCCAAACCAACAAAATTTGGTCCAGAGATTTTCATCATGGTAAGACCTGCGAGCTGCACACGAGACGGGGAGCAGACGATTGATCGAATGATTTGAATCTGGTGATGGGTTTGGCACCTGTTGGTCCCAGAGGTCCAGTCTCTATCTTGACACGTACTATCACATATCATGCTCTGCTGATATGCGGTACCTGATTACTGCAAAATCGGAAAGCGAGAAATAAATGTTCACGATGGCGATTTTGATGACTGGATTATTCCCAGGACATTGTGAAAGTAGCGATGTGTCATGTAAATGCAGTACTCTTGATGTCCTAACCATGTTTGTGAGTATCGAAAATGATGCATCTCGGATTTAAGATTTTCCGTCTTGGCATGAACACGGAAGAAGTGCTCCCCGGCTTGTTGGCAATGCCCTCGTGCGGCCAGCCAGCAAATAGTCCACGCAAAATCTAGCTCTACATCAAATCCGGAGGCTGGATCTTTTGGAGGTAGGTGACTTAAACAGTCTTGAAGCTCCGATGTCAGCGCGTTCACCTGATGCTATACAAACCTTGCCTCTCCGATGCTCTCATGAAACTCCTTCGAGACATGCGGACCAGCTCCCATGAGCGTTGTACGAGATGAGGCCTACGATGGTCCGGAAGGCACCGATAGTGGAGAAGATGAAACAGAAGAAAAGCTCCACCAGGAGGCGGAAGCTCAAGCAGAAGAGGAAGCAACCTTAGAGAATGAGGCTGAGGAACAGAAAATTGGCGAAGACAGCGAGACGAGAGACGAGAGAGCCTCATTCAAGAGGAACCCCAAGAGACCGTATTTATTACCAGGAGATGGCGCGGACTCGCTCTCGGACTCTTGGAATGGACAGGATCGGCCATCAAGTGCTGATGGCTCGTCCTCCATTCCAGACGATGGCCCATCCTTACAAGGCTCCCAAGTCTCTACACCTGGAAGAGGGGGTCGCGGCGCAAGCTTTAGCCGTAGCCCAGCACCTTCATTACGACCCTTCGATAGGAGATTCCATGCTCGACTTGGGTCAACATCGACCATAGGCAGTCCAAGGCCTTCGTCACCTGCATTCCTTACCGCTCATTCGCGCAATCCGTCCGCTGCATTCTCCACCAGTGGGGAAAAGGATGCAGAAGTCGAGACGCCCTGGGAGGTTGTCCGTTGGACCAAGCTGCGTAAGATGACCGGTCAAGCTTTCTCTGAAGTTGGCAAGCGAAACTACGGTAGACCGACCTGTATATCTGTCTCTGCATCCATTGTCCTTGGCACTTCAAAGGGCATCATTCTCGTCTTCGATTATAATCAGAATCTCAAAGCCACCATTGGTTTGGGCACGAAAGCTGTTGAGTCGGGGGCTGTGACTTCAGTCTCCATCTCTGCGGATCATTCCACCATCGCAGGCGGCCATGCTTCAGGAGCTATTTTCACCTGGGAGCTGGCTAGACCTGCAAAGCCATTCCTGTATATTGCCCCTGTGAACAGAGATCGCCTGCCGAACGTGGATGGCCATGTCGTGGATGCCGCGGTACTTCATGTCGGCTTTTTGGGCATTAGGCACACAGCCCTCTCTTCGGCTGATGACAAAGGCATGGCTTTCTCCCATCTCGCCACTCGGGGTATGGGTATGGTTGCGCGATCGGTCAAGACAACTCGCATATTAGGTCGCTATTCAGAGACAGCAGCTGCTGCCTCACCGTCAAGGAAGCCTAGCTCAGTGCTGGCTTTCTCTCCGCTCCCGCTTGGCAACGCTGAGCATGCATCAGATACCATGGGGCTGGTCGCCATGCTCACTCCCTATCTGTTGGTCATTGTGTCAACTATGCCGATCGCGCAAACCCAATTCAAGGCTCCTCGGCCAAAGGAGGTTGCATCCCATAGCGCAATGACCGGCGCGTTGGCATGGTTTCCGAGTGTAAAGCTCAAGAGATCAAGTTTGGATGACTCTGAGCCCTCTTCGAAGACCAAGCTAGTCTACTGCTGGTCGAATGTGCTGACAGTACTCGACATTGTCGAGGCCGAACAGTCCGACGCCAGTAGCAAGAATGAGCCACCAAGCCTTACATTCAAACCCCGGAGCAGGTGGAAGTCCGAGGAAGCCATGGTCGGCGTTCAATGGCTGAGCCGATCTGTGCTGGCAATCCTCACTATCACCCAGCAGCTGATCATACTTGAAGACAAATCGATGAATGTCACGGATTCTTCCGATCTCATACAGAAGCACATCTATCATACAGATTTGTTCTCTCAGCAGCTCAATCAACTCGTTGATCAGCTCGAGGATGAAGAAGTTGCAGGAATGCATGGAGTTGTCGCGGATGCCTTCTACATGAGCTTCAGAGCTTACAAGGGACGACTGTTTCTCCTAGGCTTTAATGAGGTGTCATTCGGTACTTTGTCAAACTGGGCGGATCGGCTCACGGCGCTTGTGGAAGAGGGTCAGGATGTTCGTGCACTCGAGCTGGCTACAGGCTACTACACAGGTGAGGCTGACAAGGTGACGGTTGGCCTCCCTGAAGACGACGAATCAAGGCATGGCCTCGTGCGGCAGAAGTTGACTGAGATGATGCTTGCTTCTCTTCAATATGCTTTCGCTAACGCTGCCAAATCTGAGAATATGTCGTATGGCCTCAAGCAGCATCTGGACGAGCTTGTCAAAGCCTGCATCAAGGCTTGCATTAGCATCCTAGATATGGATTTCCTTTTTGATGAGGTTTACCCGCGATATCAGGAAACAGAGGCGCAGGCCATCTTTCTCCTCGCTCTAGAAATACCCATTGACAACGGCGAGATCAATTTACTACCACCCGAGATTATTAAGGATCTCGTCAATTACTACATCTCACAGGGCTTGAACGCAAGATTGGAGGAGATCCTCTGTAAGTTAGACCCTCGAACCATGGACATCGACCAAGTCACCAGCCTTTGCAAGAAAAGTGGGCTTTATGATGCGCTACTGTACGTCTGGAATCAAGCTTTAGGCGACTACACAACGATCTTGACAGACCTCCTGAACGTTGGTCAGCCCCAGCAGAACGGCGTGACGGCGAGCCAGAGTCAAGAAGATGTACAGGTGGTTGACAAAGGCTCGAAGGTCTTCCCGTATCTATCATACATCCTCACTGGTCGCATCTATCCAACCGGGCAGGAGATGCCCCTTGATCAGGCGGACCTCGCGAAGGCCGATCTATACAACTATTTCTTCTCCAGCCGTGGCTCCGGTGGCGATCGCAGGGTCGAGCGCAGCCTACAGTCTGCAAGTTCCGGGTCTCGAACCAATTTTGCCAACTTGCGCAGGATCTTGGATTATGATGCTCCCAGCTTCCTGAGCATGCTGAATGAAGCATTTGAGGATCCTTTTCTCGATGGTTCACAGGAGCGACTGGGGAGTGAGACTTCCAACAATCTGACTGAAGCTCAGAAATTTGGGCTTTCGGTTGACCGTCCACGGATAGTCAAGCTCCTGCTCGAAGTAATGACATCTCCAGCTTACGATGCTGAAGACACCGTGTATCTTGACATGTTTGTCGCTCGAAATCTTCCCAAATTCTCCCAATTCATCCTTCTACCGGGCCACGAGCTGCAAAAGGTCCTTACTGGTCTGTGCAGATATCCAAGCGATGACATTGCAGAAGACTGTCAACTGAGCGTCGAGTATCTGTTATCTATGTACCAGCCTCCTGACATGCAGACACTTGTGATTATGCTACACAAAGCTCATTTTTATCGAGTGCTCAAAAGCGTTCACAAAGCCGACAGACAGTATGCGAAGCTATTGGAAGTCTGCTTTCAGAATCATGAGAATCCAGAGGATGTCTTCGATGTTATAGCAGACTGTCTGAAGCCAAGTGCCCGCCTCAGTCAACAGCAAATTGAAGACTTCCGAGCAGTCCTCGGTCAGCACGCTGAGGATCTCGTCGCCACGGATGTGACTAGATCGGCCCTTACAATTGATAGATTCGCTCCGGACATGCATGGTACAATGCTTATGACAATCAGCGATGATGAGTCAAGGCAGTACCACTATCTGCAGATGGTCCTCGAACGGCCGACGTCCCAAGAGGATACGGTTCAACCCTCCCTGCCCTCTCGCGCATTTGTTGAGCAATACGTCCGTCTCATGTGTGAATACAACCCTACCTATGTGAGTCAATACGTTGAGAAGCTCAAGGCAGATGATTTGCGCTTGGACGAGGTGCTGCCGGCCTTAGAGATGAGCGGTGTCATTGATGCTGCTGTTGTGCTGATGGCTAGAGAAGGTAAAGTTGCCGAGGGTATTGATCGTCTGACACGACATTTGCATACACTTGAGTCTGCGCTTCTTGGCATGCTGGAAGCTTTCCGTGGAGACCAAGATACAGATGATTCTGTGGAGTCGGTACGCGATCTTATTGCATCCATTCAAAAGTACGCTCGAGTTGGCGTCTGGATGTGCCAGGGTCAATCACGCGCTGCTGCCCAAAGTAGGCCTGCGATGTCAAGATCTAAAAGCATGAAAACCGGACAAGAAAGCCTTTCAGCCGATGAGCAGCTATGGCTGGACCTGATCGATGCCGTTGTTGCGGTAGTCAAGAACGCTACAGGCCCTCTAGAACGCTTGGAGCGAATGAGCAACCTCGACATATCACACCAATCAGAAGCTGTGGATCTATCGAAGCTGATTGCTGATATCAGGACTATCGTTCAGGAAGCTTTTACTGCACTCCTCAATGCAACCACTGCACCTCTCGAAAATGAATCCCGCCGATCCGACCTCTCCTTTCTCCGCATCCTCCGTGCGTTTCTGAGCCGGGCTTCACTATCGTCGCCCTCGATATCGAATCTCCGAGGTGTGCTGAGTGCAATTTTCTCAGCCTACTCCTACGAGGAGGAACTGCTCTCGCTGTCAAATAAACTACTAGATAAGGATCTCTTTGTACACGTCAATGAAGCGGATAGCCTCCGTCGCCGAGGGTGGCGGCCTCTAGGCCAAGTATGCGAAGGGTGTGGCAGGCGCGTGTGGGGACCGGGAGCTGGTGCGCACGTCTGGGATGCATTTCAACGAAGCAATGCATTGCGCAATGCATTGCAGAATGAGGGGAAGCCTGGCCATCGAGAATCTGCCGCGTCTGCTTGGTCTACGGCAAGTGAGAACAGCAGCAGCAGTAGAACAGGCAAAGGAAAAGCCGTGACGGGCAATGTCTATGAAGGTGGTAGAGACGACAGGCTTATCTCGGATACAGATGCCTCCAATGAAGCCAGCATGGAGGATGGGAGGGATGATGCCGGCACTGTCGTGATTTTTGCATGCCGACATATGTTCCATCGGACCTGTCTGGAGAAGATGCAGCAAGGGAACGAAGGTGCAGATGTGGGTCAGGTGGGAAGCGATATGTCCTGTCCGCTCGAAATTTGAGGGTGTGGGTCGAAATGTCAATCATTTTACATAAGGTTTTGCAAAACAAGCTTGCCATGAACAGCAGCTGTGGTCCAAAGCGATGGGCATGATTTGTATGGTATTCGAGGTGCCTTTGTGAGGGATCCGTGTCTTAACACCGCATCAGCGGCGATTTTGGTATGTAAGTCAAGCTTTTTGCTTTCTTGGTGGCAGAATAGCGGGCATTTGAGCATCAAATCATGACTTGTAGATACAGGAACAAAGTGGTCAACCGGCTCCCCCCTTTCCAAATTGCAACCGGAGCAAAGGACTCTGGAAAAATGGAAAGGATCCTTCCAGGGTTCAGGGACCTCGCACCTGAAACCCACGCACAGTTGATCGGGCATGATGGCGCACAGTTTCCCCACAAAATCTTTGATGACCTGCCTTTTTGGGGATATAAATTAAGCATTGCATCCACCACATATGCCCTGCACGTGCCCCATCCGACATACGTGGCCTATGCTTCTGCACATCACGATATCAATAAAACCGAGTCTCTGGGACGGGTATTCTCGCATACATGCAGGGTTCTGCAGAGTACCTCAAGTGTTTCTCGTTACCCCACGAAAAGTCAGGTTTGTGGTTGTCAAAGATTGCCTTGCAAGGAGACGTGGCTCATACTGTTCTCTGATTCGCCGGTCGCAGAGGACGCTATGGACGCTATAGTGAAAACTGCCGCCACGCCATCGGGCTAGGGCGGACAAGCGCGCCAAGCATCTCAGCCCCCTGAGGCGTGATTCGACATCTCATTCGACATTTCACATGGATGTTTCCTTTGATTGACGACACACCATCAGCTATGAAACAAATCGCCACAAAGACCGCCATATCACCCCGATGGTTGTGATCTCACTGGCTGCATCTCCCAGATTGGGCTTCCTCTTACCCGAGGCTTCCGTTGTCGTTAGCCGCTGAGCGTACGTAGTCCCATGTCAATTCTGGATCCTATATCACCATATCTCAATCTATCCTTGCCCCTGAGTACCCTTCCACTCTCGCGCGCGCAAAACGATAACAGGGGTCTGGAAGGATTCTGCACGGGCGTTCCCGAACATCTTGCCGGCATTTTCGGTGATGCATGGCTGTTGATTTGAATTCGGTCGTTCATGCAGCTTCCCCAATCATGACCCATGGACATGGGTCGTGTGGGATAGTGACACTTACTATCTCCTTCCTTTCAACAAGTTTTCTCCGGCCTCAGATACTAGGGCGGGGTAAAGGCAAGGAAGGGTGTCCGCGATTGACACTCGCAGGGAGATGATGGATGAGAAGATCAATGCTATGGCTCATAAATATGGACCTGTTCCCCCATGCTCTTCTTCCTCTGGTTCTATCGCTCAACGCTGGCTGTCATTGAAGAGTATTCTCCAGACCCTGTTGCTTCTGCTGTTTATCCTTCAGGCTCTCTACAGAGTCAGTCATTCCTTTGAAAACAGCCTTGCTTTCTCTACACTCCTTTATCAAGAGCTTGCATATCAGTCACTCCTTCGTGTCATATCTCCTGTTCCCCAGAAAGTGCTTCAAAAAGGAAGAGGAAATTGAAACACCTTCATTCAATATGCATTACTCGACTTTGCTCCTCGGTGCAGCTGGACTGGCTCCACTCGCCTTTGCCGGATACACCATTCAGGATGACTATAGCGCTGCCAATTTCTTCAACATGTTCACCTTTGATACCGTACGTTACCTCTGTGGCCATATTCCGTCCATTCATGCCCCACTGCTCCTTCATATGCAAGAATGCTCTCCTTTATTCCTCCGAGCCCGTCTCACACCGTCTCCCCCTGCACAGGAAGATGATCCAACCCATGGCTACGTCAACTACATCGATCAATCCACCGCGCAATCCTCGAACCTTATCTCCACCTCCAACAACCAAATCACCATCAAGTCCGATTCAACCACAACCCCAACCACCGGTCGCGGCCGCAACTCCGTCCGCATCACCTCCAAGACCCAGTACACCCATGGCCTCGTCGTTCTCGACCTCGAACACATGCCTGCCTCTGCCTGCGGCATCTGGCCCGCCTTCTGGATGACCGGCCCCAACTGGCCCAACTCCGGTGAGATCGACATCATCGAGGGAGTCAACTATCAAGCCCAGAACGCGATGACCATGCATACGAGCGCAGGGTGTACGCTCATCCAGAAGGATTGTCAGGGGAATCAGGGGTGTGGGGTGCAGACCGGCGGCAGCGCCAGCTACGGTGATGGATTCAACAACGGTCAAGGTGGGGTGTATGCGATGGAATGGACGAGTGGGAGCATCGACATCTGGTTCCTGCCACGCGGTGATGGGAGAATCACCAATGCTCTCAGCGACTCACCGGATCCAACACAATGGAGCGCGGCCCTGGCAGCCTTTCAAGGTGGCCAGGGCTGCACGATCGATGATCACTTCATGAACAACAACATCGTGTTTGATACAACCTTTTGTGGTGATTGGGCCGGTTGTATGTCATCCCTTTTCTTTCCCCCTCCCACCTCCCCTCTTTCCCATCTTCCCTCGAATCATCAACAAACCTACCAATACTAACGTCTGCCCCCTCCTCCCACCAGCCGTCTGGTCCAGCGACGCAACCTGCTCCTCCAAAGCCGCCACATGCCAAGACTACGTCTCCGCCCACCCAGAAGCCTACACCAACGCCTACTGGACCATCAACTCCCTCAAGGTCTACAGCGCCTCGGGCTCGACCGCCCAATCCGCCATCGCCAAGCCCGCCGCCGCGCAGCAGCAAAACGCCGTGAAGCAACAACAATCGACCTCGGCCTCCGCGCCGTTGAGCACGGTCTCCAGCCCCGCCACCTCTACCCCTGTGGCAAGTAGCCCCACCGCCGCTGCTGCATCATCATCATCATCACCATCACCAACCACGTCTTCCGCACCGACGACAAGCAAAGCCACAACCATGTCCGTCACCGCCAACAACGACGGCACCCTCGCCGAATCCCCCGACGAGGCGGCCTATAACGTCGGATCCTCCGATGGCGGGAAAACGTGGTCGGAGAACTCCTCTGCGAAACGCTCTAGCGATGACACGCCATTGGATGCCCGGTCCAGCCTTCGTGAACTCGGCAATGGTACTGCGGTGGTGACGGCCCGGTCTGAGGATTTGGTCGGTGAGCGTGATGAGGCCATTGTCAAGAGGGGCGTGATTGGCTTGATGATGGATGGCGCGGATGAGGAGAGGAGTAGTCGGGTGAAGCGACATTTGCGGCATGTGAAGAGCAGGGCGGGGCGGAATCACAAACTCGCGTGAACACGGAATAGGTAGGGGATTGTGCGGCGCGCGATTCCCTCGGGGCCTTGCTTCAATATGCCCCTTTCATTTCTCTTTCTCCCTTTTTTTTTATGGATGGCATTGGCGGTGGTGGGTGGGTGGTGGTGAACTGATTGAAGCGAAAAGAGGAGGAGGGGCGTGATTCCATTTCGTGTTGGGGTATTGCAAGAGGGATTGGGGTTTGAGTACATAAACTTCTCATTCGTTGAGACATACTTTCGGTGTGTATCTACCTAACCGGCATTGTTGGAAGAACGTCGGCGAGAGGAGGAAACATCCTGTCAAAACCCCTGACTCAGATATCAAAAAAGACAAAGTTCCATGCAGACCATCGATCCCTCGGGTATACCGCATGCCAGTCTTTGCATTATCGCGTTGTCCTATTATCAAAAACCCTTTAGCCACCCTTTCCCTCTTTTTCGCTTTCCAGTATATCAGCGTCCAACCGTCCCCTGACTTGTCATTAGACCCCCCTGGCCCCTTAGTCCCTAAGTCCTCTATCCCTCAGTATACGACCTATCCTAATCTTCCTCCCTCCCCCCCCTATCCTCACTCTCACCTTCCTCCACCGTTCCCCCTTTTACCCTTTTGAGGAATCGAGGCTATTCCAAAATCCAACAAACATCCCTAACCTCTCCATCACCCCTCTCGATATCACCCACCCTCCGACTATCTCAGATACCCCATCCCCCCCCCTACAGCATCGCCGCATCCCCATCGCAATCTGAGCGTTGACACAAGGATACATGGTGTCAGCGCGTGAGCAGAGAATTGGTCTCTATATACATACAACATCATGATGGCGCGGTCGTGATCCCGGTTGCAGGAGAGAGAGAGAATTTCGGTAAGATCATCGCTCCCTCAATGCCGATGAAAGCTGCATTTCCACATCATCCGCGGCACGTGGTTTTTTTTTTTTTTAAGGGAAGTGGGAGTTTGGTGGTGATGAATGTCGTCGCTGGCGGTGTTGGTGCTGGTAATGTATGTATGGGTTCCGAGGTGGAGTGGACATTGTGGCGGGATGTCTGGGGGAAGGGTGGTGGGCTAGGGAGGAAAAGGGTTGGCGTTGGGTAGGTAAGGGATGGAAGGATAGGGTGAGGATTGCTGGAGAAGGCATGGAGCGATGGAGCGATGGGGTGTAGGGATCGGTGCTGTGGGTTCTGTGGAGTTGTTGTACTGCTTTGGGGGCGGGGATGGACATGGGGGAGGGTGTCTGGATGACTGGAAGGGAAGACAGTATTTGGATAATTGGAGAGAGAGGAATATGTTTTCAGGGGAAGGGAGGGTCGGTTCAGGGATTGTGATCGTTGAAGCCGGATATCTATCTCTTTTCATCTATATGAGAGATACAGGAACATCGCGTGAGAATACTCTGGTCCCCCCTGTGTTTCTACCTTTGTAAAAGGAAGAAAACAACAGGGTGAAAACCGGACATGAAAATGAACCGAAGGACCCAAACATCTCACCCAGTGACAACCGGCACCCCCACCGCACTCATCCTCATCGTATACACCCACTCAATCATCGCCGCCCCCGTCACCATCACCTCGTCCAGCAACGCCTTTGTCTCATCCCCGTCCACATCCCCGTCCCTATTGTTCCTCCACCGCTCCCCCAACAACTCCATACTCCCACACTTCTTCAGACTAAAACAGCTGAACCGATACTTTGCCAGCGGCACATCCCGCTCATCCACACACAGCAAATTGGTCCCCCCGCGCTCGCACTTCCAGCGCAGGGTTTGCCCGTTCAGCGCGCGTGACGCGAAGGTGTGACCCTTCCGACCACAGAATTTGAAGGGTTGGAGCGTGATGGTGTTTCCACGCACGGTGGTGTCGATGCGGAAGCTGGTGTAGTGGTAGGTGACGGTGCCGAGCGGGGCGTCGGTGGTGCCGTGTTGGTCGGTGGTGGGGGCGGTGAGGAGGATGTGGGGTTTGCGGAGGCGGAGGTCGGCTTTGTAGAGGATGGTGTTGGTGGCGATGTCGGTGACGTGGACGCCGCACATTTTCCAGTTCTTGTAGTTCATGTTGAAGGTGCGGGCGACGGGTTGTTGTTGAAGGCCGTTGTTGGATTGAGATGCGGTTGCCGAAGAAGAGGATGATGAGGGGCGTGATGACGATGTTGCCTTTTCATCCGGATAGAGATGCTGAGAATCTTGGAGGTTTGGATGGGTGCGCTGGTCATTTGGTTGGTAAGGTGGTGGTGCTGTCCCTGACAAACTGGTCTTGTCGTCTTCTGGCCATTCGGACGGGCCTTTCCAATCCAGATCGGCTTTGCCTTGATACTGCATAGTCTTCTCCATGGCTGATTAAGAGTGCAGAGTAAATATCTTGGAGGCACGTTTTTTGTAGTATTGTGGATTACAGGTCAAAAGGTTGGTCAAATTTTTCGAATGCGGGAATATGAAAGGGTCTTATAGCGAGCTTCGCGGCGCAGACGATAGACGTCATCTGTTGTGAGGCTGATCCATGCCCCAAGGCTCTCAAACATCGCCTCAATAGCAAATCCCTGTGATTGGCTGTGCTTGAAGCTATTCCCAGAAAAAAAGCCGACTCGACCAATCAGCGCACGGCGCCGCAAAGAGCCCCATCCGGCTAGCGCGCCCAGGAATCTGGTCTGTTGGCTTGTTGCCGTTTGACATCATACCCACATGGACCACGCGCATGGCGCTGATGAGTAAGGACTTTCACGGTCACTGCCGCTGGGTCTGGTAAGCACTTGGGAGGGTACGGAAACGATTGGCGATGCTCACCGCCCTTTCGTTGGCTCGTTGTGCGCGATATACCCCGCTCAGACTTAATCGACTGTTGGGGCAAGGCTGTACACGAGCAGTGCTACCTGCTCGATGCCCCTTTCTTATCTTATAAGAACAGATTAGTGCGCAAGTTAGCCAGAAATCACATGTATAAGCGGCATCTTATGGCGTTAACCTGATTCGGAAGTACGGAACGCTCTCTACACTAGATCCACCACACTGGCCTTTCAGTGGATTGTGACCACGTGCCCACAGTGCATTGCCAGTGATAGTGTCTATAGTCAGAATGCCTGGTGTCCCATCGGGCCGAGGATGCCATGCATGCCGCAAGCAGAAGAAAAAGGTACTTACTCGATCGAGCGCTTCAAACACAATTGGGCATGGAGCTGATGCACATTGATACGTAGTGTGACGCGGGTGATCATGGCGTCCCATGCACGCGCTGTAAGCGGGTGAAGATCGCGTGCAAAGGGTATGGCCAGGTGAACTACAAGTTCCAGGATGAAGGCAAGAAGTTCTTAGCCAGGGACAAGCGCGTCCCAAAGGGCGAGATCGAGTCTGCCCCGGGCGCACCGGGCCAATTAGCAGTGACCCCATGTCTACATCACACTCCTTCGAATTTCGTGACAAAATTATCCTCGGCTTTCATTGGCAGGGTCAGTCCTACGATCGACATCAAATACCAGCTGCTCTGGAATTTCGGCCCCTATCTGGCAGAGGTCCCACGACGCCTTGGTTTCAATCCAGCCTTGGATGCTGCGTCAGATGCCCTAGTGGCAGCCCACACGAATCTTTGCGCGCACGGTCGTCTTGTCCCTCAATATGGTCTGATGCTCAAGTACTCCAGAGCTTTGAGTGCCCTTCGAGGTGCGCTCAACGATCCTGAAACAGCACAGACGTCCGAGACATTGTGCGCCATCATGATCTTGATGATCGTCCAGGTCGGTAGCTTCTCCAACTTACCACACTCCTCAATTGAAACTTGTTTGTAGGCGTTGATGAGTTCCCTCGGAGGTAGTTGTGCCAGTCATTCCGAAGGCGCGGTCCAGATTCTCAAAAGCAGAGGCTGCCTCACACCGAAGAATGATTTCGAATACCAGCTGCTGCAAACTCTCCGAGGTCCTGTGGTAATTATTTTCTGCCTGTACGTCTATCAGCACAATATTGACTAGAGTATCAAGGTCTTCGAAGCCCTTTCTTGGGATAGGTTCCGCATGTCGCGGCAAGAGTGGAAGACCCTAGTCGAAAGCGGATTTGAGAGTCCCGCTGTCGGTGCTGAGTGGTTGAAATATTTGGCGTGCGTGCCCGAGTTATTACATCGAGGTAGGGAGGCTATGCATGGCTCGAAAGGGAATACAGAATTACAAGACCTGGTATCAGAAACTGGATCGCTGCTCGATCACTGTAGGGTCAATGTTACAATTCTTCGCCAGCGCTTCACATCCTTTGAGAGAAATCTCTTATCCGCTAGTATGGGCGATCTAGTCTATATCCTTCAACTAAAGGCGTTGAGTAAGTGAATTCCTAAGGCGTCTTCCCCTCTTCCAGCAAAGCCCTGGGAGTCTTACAATGTATAAAGCAATGCTGATCCTTGGGGGCGTTTCTTGTTATTCTATCACTGTCTCGGGGTTTTTTTTTATCCCATCAATCAATGTTTGCTGCGTCATTCGCCTTTGCTCAAGTGCAGTACTGACTCCGCATTTTACTTAGGCATGGCGCTCATGACCAGCATCCTTCTCAGTCGCATCCACGCCTCGTTGTTAGGGGAACCTTCGCGTTTCAGCCCTGAATGCGTTCAGTGGTCCCAAGAGATACACGACCTCGCACAAATTCCCATACAATATCACCCTCTCGGTTCGATGGCGATGTTCTTTCCCCTGAATGCTGCTTGGATAGGCACGCCGTCTCTCAATCTGAGGGAGCGAATCAAGGATCTTATCTTCGACTATAATATGGCATGCCTTGGCCACGGCTCAATCGAAAAAATGGAAACCGAGTTGGAGAAGGTTGAAAAGCGATTCTTGCTGCAGGCACCTGCCGCCAGACAGGAATACTGCTTCACCTAGCACTGCAGAATGGGATTCGCTAATCTCTGAATTGTTCGATAATTTCATCCAGCCACCTTCTGAAAGCCTCATCGTCATCATCAGCACGATCCAATGCTTTCAAGGGCATGATCTTCAAGAATTTGTGGCTGAGACAGCTCTTTCGACGAAATACCTCGCTGTACCCTTCCATGCAGGCCTCGCAGAAGTCCGTGTTCGGGCAAAACTTGCACGCGAAAAAAGCAATATTGCCGATCAACTCCATATCACAATTGTTGCAGATTACGTTGCTTGACATAAAATTGTAGGCTCGCATGGCGTGGTCTTCCATTTCAAGCAGGAGAAAACAGCGGGCCAAATGGTAAAACTCAAGCCTTTTTTCACCATCCTTCATGCCTTTAGCTGTATTCACTAAGATTGATCTGAGCACAGATATGTCGGGTCCAGACGTTATCTTGTCAGGCTCTTGCCTCTCTACTTCTGGCGTCATCAGATGGGGGCGCGCTCGTTGTAACCAATTCGAGCATGTCATTCCATAGTGATCCATTTTGCCAAGATCAGCTCCAGATGTTATCAGTTTATTTACTGATTCATCGTCAGAGCTCTCGATTGCAAGTCGAAGAGCTGTTACACCGTCTTCAGTCGGGATGTTGATGTCAGCGCCGCGATTGATCAGCAGCCTAGCAATCTCAATTCTCTTCCTCAAGATTGCGTGCGTGAGTGGTGTCCGTCCATGCTTATCTTGTGCATTTGATTTCGCGCCCTTGTGTAATAAAAGCGCCACCGCGTCCATTTCCCCCTTCTCTGCCGCAACATGAAGTGGGGTTTTCTGCCGTTTGCCCTTGACATCTATGGTGGCCCCATTTTCTAGCAGCGCTTTGATCATGTCGACGTCCCCTTTTGCGGAGGCAATCTGAAGCGGTGTCCTGAGATTTGCGCTTGGTGCATTTGGATTGGCGCCTGCGTATAGCAAATAGGCCGCAACGTCACTCTTCCCCTTTTTTACAGCGAAATGAAGTGGGGTATTTTGCCACTCGTTGTATGCATCTACAGTAGCCCCGTTGTCCAGCAAAGCTTTGATTACGTCGATGAAACCGTTGAAAGAAGCCACGTGAAGCGGTGTGCCACTAATTGTTTGAGAATTGACATCCGCACCATGAAGCAGTAAATATTTCACTGCCTCGTGATGATTCCACCGAACTGCCAAGTGCAAAGCAGTCCAAGTCCGCTCAGCTTCATCTGGTAAACTCGGTAAATTTGGATTAGCGCCTCGCTCGAGAAGCAGTCTCAGGATTTCCACTTGACTCATAACTGCTGCGAGAAGGGGGCTTGTCTCATAATTTCGTTCCATGGAATACCGATGTATCGAGTAAGGAGCCTCTGGTGGATCAACAGGAGCGCCCCTGTCGAGCAACAATTTAACAACTTCGAGAGCATCTCCGCCGGCTGCCAGTCTCATCGCCTCATGTAATTCTGATGTCAGTGAACTAGCAGGTACTGCAGTATCGAGAAGCCTTCCGACCATATCAATGTTACCACAGTACGCTGCAGCATTCAATGCGCTACCGTAATAACCTGCGCGGATTGTTGGGTCAGCATGCCAGTGCATGAGCTGGTCAAAAGCTTCAGTATCATCTCGTGCGCAGACTGCTTGTAAAGCTGTGCCGAACTGCCCACCCACAGAGTTGATATCAACGCGCTCGTTGTCGTGGAGAGCGATCATAGTTGGTACCAGTCCGAATTTAGCCGCATAATAAAAAGATGTAGGAGCACTTCCGTTGACTTCCTTCTTCCACATCTCGAAATTTTCACTCCCAGGCTTCACAAATGCAACAACATAATCGGAAATGTCATCGTAGTAAGAACGAGATATCAAGAGATGTCTAAACCAGGTGTTTGCTGCATAATTCCTGAAAGAGGGATCCCTCCTACCACTGCCTGGCATCCAGGTCTCTGCTGAATTCAGAAAGCGGATACAAATAGCTGCTAAGATCGAGTGTTGGGCTGAGCTCAAAGCTGATCGCATTGGAGCTGATTTGAGGAAAGGCGGAGGTAATTTGAAGGCGAGGAAGTCGCTGACCGAAGCATGAACAAGCCTTACTACTCTGCATCTAGGATCTTCGTGGCCCTGGACCTCCACCAGAGATCCACAGAGTTGCTTGATCTCGCCATCGATATATACCTCATCAATTTCATCTGGGAGGTCGTCCTCAGAGAAAGCCTCGCAATCCGCCTCTAATTTGATGGCCAGTGCCTCCGCTAGCACCTGAACAGTAATAGGGTGAAGTGCAAAGGTCAACCACCGCAATGCGTCGATAGCGCGGCTACGGTCCGGTTCTTCAAGAGCTTGAATGCTGTTCCAGCTGTGTTCATAACTTGAATGCAACCCTTGTGGCATTATTTCGATTGACTTTCGAAGGATCTTGGGGCTCTTGCTATCGCGCAATTGACTTTGCTGCAATTTGAGCCACAGAAATTGGCCTTGACATCTTTCAGCCATTCTCGCACTTAGTTCCCTTCTTAAAGAATCTTCTTTTCCGGGCAGGCGTCTATCAACTATTGATGAAGCAAAAGCGTCAACATCACTTTTGACTGTGTCTTCTGAGATTTTACATTCAAGGATTCTGTACTTGTCAGTCTCTGATACCGCAGGTCGAAGTTCGGAGTTGATGTCGAATTCGCTTCGGCTCGTGATAAGGGCTGAAGTAGTAGTAGGTTGCAAACATTTCTTCAATCTAGAAAGGAAGCTCTTTCGTTGATCATCAAGGCTTTGAAACTCGTCAAGTCCATCCAGCATTAAGACGCATTCTTGTAGCTGCTCAATCACTTTACTCAGTAGGGCCCAGACATCCTCTGTGGACGCTCTTCGGGTATTGCGTCCCTGCGAAAATGTCCAGGCAACCTCAAAAGCACTCTTATCCAGTCGAACCAATTGGGTGAGCCAGGTCCGGATGACGCCCGACAATCCATCAGCGTTTTGAGCGTGACTAGATGAGAAGCAGTAGACAAGGGGGAGCCGCAATTTCTCCCTTATGTGGCGAATTAAGGACGCAAAAAGGATTGTTTTCCCAAATCCAGCAGGTCCATGTATCCATAAGAGCTTTGCATTTCTATTCTTTCCATCTCGTTTCTCCCATGCTAGGTAGCTTGGGTGACTCATTATCCACTCACAAGTGCCATCGAGACGTGCGGCCAAAAGTTTGTCGTATTGGTCGTCATCCTTGGTGACATCAAGCCATTCATCAAGGCTGCGCTGTCTTTGTGTGGTGGCCAGCTCCAGAAGACGCTCTAAGCCTACGTCGGCAAGCAGGTCAAACTTCTCTTCAAGGTGAGATGCTGGAGCCGGTCAGTAGAGATTGGGTCAGTCTCTATTGGATGTTTACAATTAGTCGCACCATCCTCCCTAACATCCCGCGGAGAAACAACGTCGTGGAGAATATTTACAAGCTCTTCAAATTGCTGAACGTCCTGAGTCACCTTCGTCTTCGATCCTATGGACCAAGCCAGTCGGCCTTTCTTAGAAAACTTCTGCTGATACTCAGTCTCGGCTCCACCGCCGTGAGACGGTAGAGACCATTGCTCGCCATCCGTTCGTTGTCTTACAGGCAGCTTGAGAGAAGTGGTGTTGTGCTCGACTTTCTGGAACAGCTTGCATGACCAGTACAGAACGTTACGCACTACAGAAGCGGTCTGCGGATCATCGAGGCGGGCGTCGTGTGGATCAGCAAGCCCGTCTTTCTCAATGCCAACGTCCCTTGCCCAGTTCTGCAATCTTAGTTTCGAAGCATCAAAGCGCGCAACTGTCGTCGAGGATTCTCTTCCGAAGTCCCGATAGTCTCTGGCACGGTCCAAGATATCAATGGAAGCATTATAGAGCCCAGCTATACCAATAGCCAGACTTACAGGCTCCATGTCGACTCTTGACTGCCCTTTCAAAATTGAGGAGTTGCTTCATGGAGGCACTGCTGAAACCGCGAAGGAGACGGGCGAAGGAAAATCACTGTGATCAGCCTGGAGCCTTTACTACTCAGCCTCAAATGCTCTTATCGAGCTCGACACTGCGCCTCCATTCGTCATGCTGCATGGACCCCACCTTAAGCATCCAGTTATGCCTGCAGCGCACGCTGACTAATCGATTCTGACCGAGCTGAGCGAGGATAGAAGGCATATTGCTCTTACAGGATGTGAGAAGCGCAATAGTGGCATAGTGCAGAACTGATGCAATTGAAAAATGGTAAGCGAATATGCCGGACTTCGAATCCTATTTGGTTAGCGGATAATGACAGGTCCTTGGTGAAGGTTCAAAGCAATCCCCGCTGATTGGTCCTCCGATTCAGAGTCCTTCGTTAAGGTCCTTCGAAGGATGAAGACTCGTCTTGCAGAACTAAAATGTCATTACCACGTCTTCGTGACCACACAGCTACTCCGCAGCCACCCCGAAGCGATCATCTCGAAGACTCAAGAACGTGACTTTGGTGAACAGGTTATAACACAACGCCGTACCCAACATCGACGAAAAGTGGCGGAGAAAACACGTTGAGAAAAACAATAAGCTTCATTCATAACTCCATGCGCACTCGAGGACGCGAAACTTCACATTGACTCCAATCCACATCACTCATCAAAGGTATGTCATCCTCCCATTTCTGAAACAAATGGTGCATTCAACCTGCTGTCTTGCTCTTCCGTCACGCCACCGAGCGCGGCTTTTTGAAGTACATTGAATACTAAGACATTCTCTAGGATCTGTGCGAGGGAGGCATCTGGATCGATGAGGTCACTATCGAAGGGGGTCGTGTCCACGATCTGATGAATATCAGTGAAAGGCTCGCATACGAATATACGGATACTTTGTCACGTACGTCGCGGATAGGGGGATCTCTCATGCTGCTCAAATCATTGTCGAGGTGATCCAGCCACTTCTTTGTCCCGGCGTCTTGACCAACCTGGACGAATTGGATCCCGACATGCCTCGGCGGTGCTCCCATCTCCTCCAATCTCATTGCGACACCGAGGATGTATTCTTTTACTTCCGGTCTGTCGTCGGCTGCGCCGTCTGTAATCACGATGAGATTGAAGGGTCTGGGGCGTTCTGGTGGCTGTGGTTTCTTGCTACCACTGCGCAACGCATGTTTGAGTTTATCCTTGTAGTTGGTACGCTCTTCTTGATAGAGCTCATATAGATAAAGCGGTGTTTCAAGTAATCCTTCCAAAGCGGGTCTGAAATAGGTACCGCCCCCCACAAGATCAACCTGTTCTAACAGAGCGTCAACATCTTCACCCTTAGTAAGTTTGTCTCCTTGCAAATCCGACATCAAGAATCGTACATCAACTCCATCATGATCATGCTCTGCAGCAATACCAGCGATGTGCTGCACTGCTTGTTTGGTGACATCCCATCTGTCAGGGCCTGTTGGATCATCGTCTCGGGCTTTAAGGTTCATGGATCCGGTATCATCAATAATGAACGCAGTCTCGAAGATACCTAGGCGATTGAATGGATCGTCATCACTAGGCCCCGGTGCATATCGCTCAGTTTGGGTTCTGCCAACTGGTCGAATTTGATGCTCGCCAGCCTGACTTAGTGGACTGCGATCCATGTGCGATCGAGGGTCTGGAGCGGAACGGCGAGCTGTAGGATCAGTCTGCTGTCTCGGAGGAGCTTGAAAAGAGCTGGACTGGGCTTGCTGCATGTTGATGGTAAAATAATTGTTGAAATTGGGTAACATGTCATACATCCCATTGTCGCCATGACTGCTGGGTCTGATAGCGTTATTCCGAGAGACGATTGGGTTGCTTGTGACAGTGCTCTGGTGCGGGGAACCCTGGGTAAGAGGATTGCTTTGAAGCATTTTCACAACCATATTCTCCAGCTGCTTGTATCGCGTTTCGTTGGGGTCTTCGAATTTCACCATAGAGACGTGATTACTCTGCTCAATACTAAACACAATTGATGTATCGTGAAATATTGAGACGGCCGAGTCGTAGGACGTGATCTGTCCCCTACTGTCAATCATAGGTACGAAACTATATGTCTGTCGCGCAGATGGTGCACATACCAGAGAGCTTCCTATGACGGGCTCTTGCTCACAAGCAATCAATAGCTGAACCGATCTGGCTTTGATCACTGCCTTGAAGCGTTGGACAATCGTAGGGATATCCAGACTATCGTTGTTTTCCCGTAGCGCCTTGATGAAGCTGTCATTTGTTGCTGATATTGGATTCAATCCTCTTATGAGCCGAACAATCGGAGCCATTAAATTCGCATGGCCGCTTCCTCTCAAAGGGGTGCCCATGAGAATGACTCCTTTTAGAAGGCAACGATCGTCATGAAAGAAGAGATTGCGATAATTCTCCTTATTGGGTTCTTCCTCGTCCTCGAAAAGAGCCATATTGAGGGCCTCGTCTGATCAGCATGGACGAGAAGTGATTATTGATAGGAACGCATACCTGGCAGACAACTATGCCACCCAGACTGTGGCAGATGAAGTAGATTTCCTCTGGTGGGTTCTGCAACATAATCAGCATAACGTCAAAGTCAATAGCAGAAGGACAACTTGAGATCGGTCGGAATACAGCGCTGCCAAAAGATCTTCTGCAGCACTTGAGATTGTGGCATTGGGCGCTGCTTTCCGAATCACTTTGGCGTTGTAGCCCAAGGAGTAAATTCTGGCATTAATACCATCTTTCATCAATCGTCTGGGTAGAAAGTCCCGTGGCCATGCCTTGAGAGTTCTTAATTCATCATTTTGGACATCTGAGGACCACGTCTTGAACGCATGGCCGCCAAGACCATGCACGAAATAGATACTGAAAGAAGGATGGTGTCAGCGAGTGTACAGTCAGGTGCTGGAATGGGCTTACTGGATGGGGGCATCTGCACGTCCAGAAAGAGCATTCAATCCCCGGCAACATCGTCGACTGAGATGGTGGACTGTAGGCCCCCAAATCGGCTTCTGTGGAAACTCTTCTTGAGTGCTTCACAGTCTCTCTTCTGTCCCTTCTTCTCCTTTTGGAATGTGACCGTCGTGGAGCAAGTGTCGCTTTGGAGCTCCTGAACGATTGGACCTGCGATGCAAGGGCTTTCAGGGTCTATGCTCGAATTGAAGTTGTCTGCGACCTGTCGAGTGGTTGTGCCCGCAGGCATACCCCGCACAGTCACCGTAAGATGCTTCATCGCAAGGTGCTTGCGCTTGCGCAAGATCACGTGGGGACCGTCTTGAAGCTTGCAGATACAAAGAACTTTCTGCGCGGCTTGACCACGCTCAAAGTGCCATCCAAAGTAAGTATGGAGACGACCAAACCTCCCACGACGGAAAAGTGGAAGTCGAGGCCTAGAAATATGAATCGAAACAGCCATCAGGCTGGAGCTCTAGCGCCACCCTGTGAGATATGTGGGGGCGTGCAGCGTTTACTGGTTGGAAAACAGCTGCTAGCGACCAAAACAGAAAAGACCCAATGCGACTGCAGTCACACATGGTGGTGGAGAGAAGGACCCTTTAAATAGCGATTTGCTCAGATAGAACCCGGGGAAAATCTTGCTGCTTTCAAAAATAATGGAACGATGGAATTATTTGCTCAGGAGTGTGAGTGCAATAATAGCAACGAGGTTGGCTTGGCTGTGCGTCTGCTTACCGTACACCACTCACAGAGGTACCCGCTGGCATCCTCGACAACCAATGGCCTTTGATAATGAGAGATTGGGACATCAAAGGTGTGGGCGACCGAGAGAGGTCACTCGTCGCCTTCATGGCTCATACGAGTATTGCTAGGCCTCCGCGCTGTGACAGCAGTTCGATGAAAACATGTCCGGTTGGAGAGCATAACTGAAAGGAAATGGGCGAGGTAATCATCGGGCGACAGTATGTCATTGGAGTATCAATGCCAAATCTGAAGGCGAGTCAGCATTCCTCAGCTGGAAAAGGACGAAGTGACTTCGATGAAATAGGACGGAATTATGCTGGCAAATCTCCGGCTGCCTGGAAACCAGAATGCACGTACTCTGAGGAGCACAAGACGCTTATCTTGTAGTTCGCATTCAGCTTAATGTGCCTTTCACATTATGTCCGTTTTCTTTATTGAGGACTCATCCATCCAACACCCCACCCTCGGTCAACTCCCGCCACATCTCTCCCTCCAAGAACTTCCCCACTCCAACATCCTCACTCAACCCCTTCCGCCTTCGTGTCTTCATTACAAAATCCCTCGCCGTCGCCATCGTACTAGCCATCTCCAGCTTCCCCGTCCTGACGCTCTTATCGAGAGGATCCCCCGGTACAACTGACCACCTCTCAAAGCATAAACTCACAGTCGCTTGTCCTTGGGTATGTATCCGGACGTCCGTCTCGAAGCCGAAGGAGTCGATGACAGGGATGAGGCCGCGAAGGGTGTAGAGAGGGGTGCCTGCGATGGGACCATCGGAAAGGACGTGGCCACGGCGCTTAGAAAGGATGGTGTAGAGGGCGGAGATGGAGTCGGCCGGGGAGGTGATGGCGGCGGTATACATGGGTTCAAGAAGACGAGGGGAGGCCGTGAGGAAGGATGAGTAGAGGGTGCGGCGCGTCGTCGGGATGATTTGGCCGGAGCCGCGAGAGATGGCGTCAGGAGCAAGATCGAGGGCAGTGAGCTTGAAGCGGGTATTGCGTATTGCTAGAAGCTGCGTTAGTCCGTGAGAGAAACAGGAGCGGAGACTTGACTCACGCTCTTCGCACAGTGGGCCCTCCCGAGTGCCCCAACTGAAGCCCTGCCGTATACCTTCTCGAACACTGTTCAGAAGCTTCTTGTCCACTTGTGAGGGCAAAGTATCATTCTGCAAGACGTTGGGTCCCATCTCATCAGGTCCGAACGCCCAGATGTTCCGGGATGCCAGCTTGTCCCAGTCATATTTCTCTTCGAAGAACTGTCCAACCTTCCTTATGGGATCTTTGATATTGACAGTGCCGCTTTCGATGTCTTCCGCAATGCCGTCATCAAGAGGCTCCGCCATCATAGTGATTTTGTTCTTCTTATTTGGCGTAATGGCATAGCACATTATAGCAGACTGCTCGACCACGGTCTCGCAGAAGCGCGTGACAGGATCAGAGACTTTGAGTTCCATCTCCGAGTAGAGACGGCGGAGATCGTGGAGCACGCAGTCCATGTACAGCTCACCTGTACCAAGCACGACGTGTTCCCCAGATTCCTCAACTTTGGTGGTGATGAGGGGATAGCTTTTGTTGACTTTTCTCAGGCCGTCAAGCATTTTTGGGAGTTCTGAAGGGTTGATGGGTTCGACTGCGATCTTGAAGACGGAGTCTGTGAAGTGCTTGATTGGCTTGAATATGTATGCATCTTCGTCATCCTCTAATTTTGGAGGCACTAGAGTGGCTGTTTTGACAATGGAATTATCAATACCACTGAGTAACACCCAATTACCAGCTGGCACACCAGAGGTTGGTATGTTGTATCTTGATTCTGCTATCCAGGTATCCTGTATTGTCGAGAGAGTCATGTCTTCTTCGTCATCAATCGTGTAGTTCTCCCCTAAAACACGGACCTGCTGGCCCGCTTTCGCGACACCACTCATGACCCTGCCAAAGGAATAGAAGCTGGAAGCATCAGGGGTATTGTAAAGCTTGGCGATCTGAACAATCAACGGACCATCTTGGTCGCATTTTTCGATCGCGGTGGCGACTTTGGTATCAGTCGGCCCAGTGTAATAGCGATCGACTTTCTTCTTTGCCCCTTCCAGTGGCGACGGAACGTGCTCGACGACCATGTCCACAAAGCCTTCGGCTCCTCCGAAGAACTGCTCGCAGACGAGCTGCAAGAGCTCTTTTGCATTTGCCCTTAATTGTTTGGGCTTGAGATAGATGCCGAGCGTGGCCAAAGTGTCTTTGAGGTCCTCTGGGCTCTCACTGATGGTGTGCGAGTACAGTTTGTAGATCGGCTCGAGAATAAAATTGACAAATGTTCGCTTCGACCTTTCTTCGGTGCCTTTCCTCGTGAAAGATCTCTTCTTCGGGTTGAAAAATATGTCTCCCCACAATCTGACCGCAAAGTCTTTTGCATTCATATCGGGGTAATTGTCGGCATACATTTTGGCAAAGGAGGGCAGGGTGAAGATCCACTGCATGCTACTACAAGCAAATGCCACATTGCCCTTTTCAGGACTCAACCGCCGCGTCTCACCTTGACCGGGAATCGTATTTTCGATGACAGTATTGACCTCCTCGATGACATGTTTTAGTTTGAAGTAAGCGTCCGTTGGTGGCAATTTAAGTTCCAGTATCAGCCTGTCCATCTTGTTCACTATCAAGGTGATAGGCAGATCCTCCAGTACGGCATATTTGATGATGTGTTCCGTGTTGATCTGGACTCCTTCGACAACATCGACGACCAGTACTATGCCATCTACCAGACGCAATGAGGCAGCGACCTCATCCACGAAATTGACATGTCCCGGGGTGTCGAGGATGTTGAAAAGATGGGATTTGCCTCTTGTTCCTTGTAAAATCATGCTCATTGGTGCCGATTTGATGGACAGACCTCGTTCTCGTTCCAACAAGTGACAATCTGTATATCTCAACTGCTCATCCCTCCTTCTGCCGGTCTTCTTTTCCAGTCTTTCGCTAATGTCATGCGTTAACATGACCAGCATGTCCATCAATGCTGTCTTTCCATGATGAAGATGTCCCGCGAATGCAATGTTCCGGATCTGCTCTGGAAAATTCATCATGTCGGTCATGAAGTCACGACCGAAATGTACAGGCGGTAGATCGGCTTCTTGTATGGCGAATTTCTTCTGGACAACAGGCGCAATTATTGGCTGGGAGAGAGGCTGCGCATCTTCCTCCTGCACCATGGTTTCGACATCAGGCCCGTATGTCTGGGCTGCGGTTGGATAGTATTGCTTGTCCTCGTGCAGGACGACGGCGTTGGAAGGCCCATCTTCGTCGATCTCCATGAGCGCCTGGTCGTTAGGTATGGCATTTTCATCCTCATCGTCTTCATCCAGATAGTTTGCGCCATTTGCGCCCGCCTGCTGCTCTTCCTCGGACGACTCCTCGGGCTCACCAATGAAGTTGCCAAATCTATGATAGGGATTAGTCTAGCACTTATGTTTCCCTCAGATTGCGACTCACTCATCGTAAAGGTCGTCCATCCTAGCTGGATCTTCTAGCTGTTCAATTAATGGTAAAAGGTTGGTGTCATTCACAACATCACAGATCCTCGCCGCCGCCTGGGCATGTTCGAAATTGAAATCCAAAAATCATTGCCAAGAGATATGCAGGTACGATAACGTCTTATCTTAGCGTCCGCTACTAGCGCGAAGAGCTCTCCGTTGGCCTCAGAATTTCATGCGTCTGGTTCCCCGACTTGAGTGAGAATATATTACTTTGCCGTCAACCCAGAATCTGACGTTTATGAATTGCCTGTTTCGAACTTCAGTATTCGCGGTCTTACGAAACCCTTCTCTTTCAGTGCTTCATTGCACGGTGTACAGAGCTTTTGCATCCACCATGGCGCCTCAACAAGCATCCCCAGTATACATCGTCTCTGCTGTGAGGACACCCATTGGGCAATTTCAAGGGTACGGAAGCTTGCATTGACTGTGCCCCCGTTCAACCGACTGATGTTTCCCGCAGCTCCCTTGGTGGCCAAACAGCAATCCAATTAGGCGCTCACACAATTAAATGTACGCTTCTCGTCCCCAATGGAGGCATCATTCGACCTGACCCCATCTCATTACAGCCGCCCTCTCAAGAGTCCCCAGCGTCAAACCCGAAGAAGTCGAGGAGGTTTTCTTCGGCAATGTCATCTCCGCAAAGTACGATGACCTTCCTGGCCCTTCCCTCCCCCAATTCCCTCAATCCAAAACCTTTCCCTCCAAAACACGTCACCCTCCTAACATCTCCTCTCCAGCCTCGGCCAAAACCCTGCCCGCCAATGCGCCATCACCGCCGGCCTCCCCACCTCCACAGTCTGCACCACCATCAACAAAGTCTGCGCCTCCTCCCTCAAAGCCATCATCCTCGGCACCCAAACCATCGCCTCGGGAACCACCCCCTGCGTCCTCGCCGGCGGCACCGAATCCATGTCCAACGCCCCGCACTACCTCCCGAACGGGCGCTCCGGCTCAAAATTCGGCGACATGAAGCTCGTGGACGCGCTCATCCGGGACGGGCTGAGCGATGCCTACGACGGCCGACACATGGGTCTCGCAGCCGAGGAATGCGCGCGGGACCACGGGTTCGGGCGGGAGGAACAGGACGAATATGCCGTGCGATCGATCCAAAAAGCACAGGCCGCCACCGCGAAAGGCTGGTTCAGCGAAGAAATCGCACCGGTCGAAATCCCAGGGGCGAGGGGTAAGCCGGGCACCACGGTCGACAAGGACGAGAAACCGCAGATGCCGCTCAACGTTGAAAAACTCAAGGGCATGAAACCGGCTTTCATCACCGATGGCTCGGGGACCGTCACGGCGCCCAACGCCTCGCCGTTGAGCGATGGGTCCGCCGCCGTGTTGCTGGTGAACGAGGAGTTCATGAAATCGCACAACTTGACGCCCTTGGCGAAGATCCTGGGATGGGGCGACGCGGCGCAGCAGCCGAGTAAATTCACCACGGCCCCTGCGTTGGCGATCCCTAAGGCGCTGAAGCATGCGGGGGTGAAGATGGAGGATGTCGACGCCTTTGAGATCAACGAGGCTTTTAGCGTAGTAGCGCTAGCGAATCTGAAGCTGTTGGGGCTGAGCGAGGAGAAGGTGAATCAGCATGGTGGGGCAGTGGCGCTGGGGCATCCGTTGGGAGGCAGCGGAGCGAGGATCGTGGCGACGTTGTTGGGGGTGATGAGGCAGAAAGGGGGGAAGGTAGGGTGCGTGGGCATTTGTAATGGAGGCGGTGGGGCGAGTGCGCTGGTGATGGAGAATCTGCAGGAGAAGGTGAGTGTCAACGGGGTCAATGGGTCATGAAGGCTTAGGAAAAAGCCCTCTTGGAGGTCATAGATCGCTGAAATCGTACATATCCTTCAATGGACGAACGCAGCCTGCTTGTTCATAAAAGTCGGCGACGTTCATTCACAAAAAATCGAACCTTTACCTATCCCATTTTCATGACCTCTCCACCCCATCCATAAAAGTCGATCACGATTCCACTAGACTAACAGAACACACAAGCATCAGAAAGAATGCAATCATAGCTCCGTTAAAAGAGCACTCATCCCACAAGAATCGAGGAACGGACTTTGAGATCCAACCCTCCCTCTCTCTCCACACTCACTCCAGTCCGATCACCGAGATTCCCACTCCATATCTGTATCCATACAAGATACCCATCCCCCCACCCTCATTCACTTCATCCACACACAGAGACAGCATGGTCTCACTGTGCACTATATCACCTCGGCATCACCGGCATTCTACGCAGGCACTAGCTGATATCAAGATATCTGCAGGCTGTATTGCATTGGGAGCATTTTTGCTTCAGCGGGAAGAAAGACAATTGGTCATATTGTCGGGTTGGGATATGATTGTTCTGCGCTGTAACGGATAGAATGCTATTTTGGCGGGAGGAGGCGGGAGAGGGGATTGGGAGTATGTAGGTGGAAGCGGGGGGGGGAGGTTGCATTCCTACACCTCCATATAAGGTGCCTGCATTTCCTCCGACGTCCCATTTCTGTCGTGGTGTCTTTTCTCTGCTGATGTTGGGGATTTTGAACGAGGAAGCAGCGGGGGAAGATTGTATCGATTTGGCTGTTGTAGGAGTAGGGAATAGGGATCGTCACGTCATTCATCGCTTGCAAGGCCCTCTGTAACGTGGAATGTTCAAGCCAGCAAGATGTAAAGGGGCGGCGGAAAGACTTGACACTTTGTGAAAACGTAGTTAACGAGAACAAAAAAAAGGTTAGGGAAGGAGGCTTTGTGGATTCAGGCGGTGCATGGATTATTGTAGACATATCCTTGTTGTCAAGTCACATCCACCCTTCCCTGACTCGCAGCATCCGCGCTTCCCTGGCTCGTAGCAATCGAGATCGAAGGCCCCGAATCCTTCACCAACACAATCACCGCGATGGGCGTTTCCGAGACGATCATCTGCACTTGGATCCCCTTCCATGTCTTCTTCTCAAAAAAGATCCTCGGCATCCTCCTCAGAGCCGTGAGAGCCCGCCGGTTGGTGAAAGCTGGGTTGGGCCGCAACCCGCCCGGGTAGCCCCCGATCCTGACAAGCACACCGAGGTCACCCCAATGTCCGTTTATAGGCTGAGCTGGGGTGTCGAGGCCCTTTTCGTAGGCAAAGTATTCATTTGACATGATATTGGCAAAGGGCATGTACGCCTCATACCAGGTGAGGTCCGGACCGCCCAGAAAACGACAGCGGAATTTGAGTGCGGGTAGGTCTGGGTCACGCCAGATGAACCAATCGTCATTAGTAGCACTGGATGAATCGTTCGTCGCGGACGCGGCGCTGTCTGGGGACTGTAGGATTGCGTCAATCTCGGTGTTGTTGGCGGCTGTCATTTGGAGTTCGGGTATGCTTGGATCCTGTGAGCTTTCTGGGCTGGCTGTTGCTAGGGGATCGTTGCACAGGTCGTCCGCAGCATCCGTCACATTTGATCTCTGCGTGAGAGGGACCGTTGCCTGGCTCGTTGGAGATGGCTCGGCAGGATTGATTGTGAGGAGTAATATTAACGCGCCATTGTCTCCTATTGTATCCTCAACCAATGCGTAAAAAAATCTGTCTCTTGGAGGGCTACCCAGTCTCTGAAGAGCTCCGAATAGTCCAGTCACAGCGTCTCTTCTGACAAAAGGCGAGGTTGGAGGCTCGCCGATGGTGATGATTACTTGGCCATAAACTCTGCCAGTCCCCTGGTGAATTACCTTATCTTCAACCCCGTCTGTGGGCTTTTGTCTGAAATAAGCTATCAAGTCGATAGCATTGATGTAAGTTGCAGTCTCACAAATCGGTTTGTTACGGTCCAGATGATAGTTGTGACGCAGGACTTGTAGGGACGTGTCGTTGCTGACTAGCGAGGCTTCACCCTTAGATGGACTTGTGATCGAATCGACTAATGCCGAAGTATTTCCTGAGGATATGAGAGCAGGATTGGCAGCGGTCGTGAAAGATCGAAGCAAGAAGGGTGCGGTCCAAATCAAAGAATCCAGTCCAAGCATTACAGACAAAGTGTGTGAATGCTTTCCTACCTAGCTTCCACGGTTCGCAACAATTCTGCGTTCTCCGCTACAATCTACCAAGCCGAAGGGAACTTTCCAAACTTTTTATGGACTCAAATACACTCCGGGGGCTGTTTATTGAAATAGATTGGTTTGGGTCAAATATCTCCGCAGCTTATCCATGGGGTTTCAGATTATGCGCATGTCTTGGTCGCTTGTCAAGTACCCTTATAATCGCCTCGTAAGGCTTTATTTGTCACATCGCTTCGCCGGTCGAAATGAGAGGACAAGAATAGGCCAGACAGCGTGCGCGTTTAGAATAATGTCTTCAGCTAGACCACGACCAGAGCGAGCCGAAACATTTACCAGCGCCGATAGTCCTCCTAAAAGACATCATCACACTCGTTGCGCGATGAAGATCCCAGGGCAGAGGTTTCGTTGTTGCCAGGCAACATTTTTGTTCATAGCGGAGATATTTGATTATGAAACTTCTTAGCATGGAGCCAATCATCTAAGTTGATATTATCTCAAAGAATCTTCCCAAAAGCTACTCAAGTGCTACTTCACCTGGAGCTGTGTGTGTAAAATCCGACACGGTAGGAAGCTAACCAGCATTCAGTAGCTGTGCATGGTGTCATCTTTGCCAGATCTCCATGGTGTCATCTAGGGCGAGCAGGCAACGGCGGAGGACTGGACTCACTTGGCCCTCGAGGTGGTAGCGGTGGCGGCACCAATGATCTGTCTGCAGGTCTCCATGACGCCTGTGGGGAGGAAGGCAAATCCGTGATGATTGTAGCAGAAGCTGGGTCATCTATGGGATCTTGCGGTACATGCAAAATTTGACCTTCATGCTGTAGCGCTGTTGACGGCTGGCTATCCATCCCCTGTGTATGCAATACATACTTCTCTTGATTATGCAGGTCGTCTTCCACCATTGGGCTCCAGTGACGGAGAAGTATAGACTCCTTGGACTCGCCAAACTTACTTCTCGATGGTATTGCGACTGCGCAGTAGACCGCCGCCTCGAAACCGTCTTCTTCGTTCACTTCGGCGCGCTCGACGAGCATACCAATCCTTGCATACTCTTGGTCGAGCATGCCTGTGGAAGGCTGAGCCGTGAGCAAGTAAGATCTTCCACGCTCGATTGTAGCCCGGACAGCCTGTATGACCTCTTTGGTCTCGTTTGGAGCGCAAGCACACTGTAGAGAGGTATCGCTGGGGTAGTCCACTGTGACTTCAAACACGAACCTTGCGGCACTGACAAAAGTGTGGACGGTCTCTTGAATCCTAAGCGCATACCACTCACCGCGAATCCCACGATCCTCCCATTCCATCGGGTTAGTCACATATCCCGAGAGGTTGGTGAATGTCAAAGGAGCCCAGGCTGGCATAATATTCAGGCGAGGAGCTCCATAGAAGCAGGCTATTCTGCTGGAATGGCGTCTATACGAGGTGTAGATCCTCTGCATGCCTTGTTCTCTAGTCATACCGGCCTCCCATTTCAGACCCAAGACTGGGAAGAACGCTCTAGCATAGTCGATGTCCATTCCCGACTTTCTAGTGCCACAGTTTATGATCAGGTCAGGGATGGACAAACCACGCGCCTCGTCTTTCACCATCGTTCCAAGGTGCAACCATAGGTAGTTGTACTTTAGAGGGTCTTGCTCTTGTAATTTTTCGATGGCATTGACTATAGAGCCAAAGTCGAAATAAGAAGTTGCTGTCAGAATCTGGGCCCGACTTGCTAGCTTGATCTCTTGGAAGGTCCAGACACGAGTGGCCCATTTGCCGCAGGCCAGTGCAACAGCTACATCGATATGATTCCGAGCGTGTAGCTGCAGAACCATTGCATCGATTACGATGACGGCGTCTGCACGGGAATACACTTGAGGCATGGTGTTGATGATGTCCGTAGTAAGCCTTTCATTATCTGGAGTACCGCCATCAGGGATGACAAGCACATCGGTCCATACCCATTCAGCTTGAACCTCCCGCGATCGGAGCAGGGCAAATATGGCATCTACTTTCGAGCTACTAAGACCTTGGTGGGTTTTGTCCCGTTGAAGGCCCTCAATCCAGACATGGGACAGAGCCACGTAGCCAGTACGCTTGAGAGCCCATTGGCCATGCTTGTCGACACATAAGGCAGTCTCATCACGTGCAGATTGCTCCATCAATGCGCGTGGAGGGGAGACCCAGCTCGCCGGTGAGAATTGTGAGCGCCATGGTCTGGAGCCTGCATTGGGTTCATTGGCGGCAGCATGTCGAAAATAGGAGTAAGTGCGTGAGGGTCTTCTTATTCTTTCCAGAATAGCTGCGACTTCTTTGAGTTCCCAATCATGTAGGTCATTGATCGCGTTGCTCCTGGCGACATCGCTGTCGACCCCATGTCGAGTAAGGAGCTCATAGGTAGGAAACCAACTTGATGGCGGCATGGCATCGATCAGAAATGGTGAGACAGATGTACCTCGACTCTGGCCGACAGCTCGACGGGACCAAGAAGTCAAGTTTCCATCGGTTTTTCGTAGCGCAAGAGGGAGAATTTGGATGCCTTCCGAAAAGACGCTTTCGCAGCTGCTAAACGATGGCTGAACATCTAATCCCGAAAAGGGTAGGCGGATGCATCTAGGGATTGTTCTAGATTCCAAAGACCGACTCATCCAAAGAAGTCCATTGATCACCATGAAAAGGGATCTTGTGAAAGTAATGGCAGTCCTGATGTGGTTGGAAATTTTTAAGTAGACCCACCGCCCCAGACTGCATTGTGTATTCCATCTCACTTGGTCTTGCAAATTGAAAGAAGCCGAGGACGACCGAATCGAGAACTCATCAAGGTTCAGATGCTCATGGCAGGGCGCACAACCCCAGCGGAAGCCATCTCGAATCTCATACAAGAGCATGAAGAAAACATCACAGACCGCGCGGGTCGGGTCTCGGCTTTCGAGCTCCGTACATGGAACGTGGATGAGGTTGCGGCAATCTTAGACCAAGTATCGCCGCGCTCGAAAACGCGAGGTTCCAATGATCCTTGCGGACCAGAGATCAATCGCTCTAGCCTAATGATAGACTGGATGTTCGCGTTTGTTCAGGCTCCTGAAGTCCTCATCCGGCACTCCATTCAACAGCAAGCGGCGCTGTGTGTGAATAGACTTGGGAAATTCCAGATCAGGAGAGAAGGTTATGCAGTGATGTCTCATGCATGGGGTGAGACATGTGGTTGGAACACGCCAACAGCTTGGGGACCGGTCGACTTGCAGTTGCGGAAAAAGGGAATCCTCCATAGGCACTTTCTCAAATTCTTCGACAGATGCGAGTCCGAGTGGCTCTGGGTCGATATTCTGGCGATGCCGGAGGTGTTCGACGATATGAGCGCCGCAGCGAAAGCGGAGACGGAACGTCTGCGAACGGATGTCATCAACAATTTGAGACAGATTTACATGAGAGCTGATAAGGTCGTTTGTCTGGACAGTTTCCTCCTCAGGCTTCACTCGGGCAGCATGATTGATGTTGCCGTCGTACTTTGCCTTGGTCGGTGGATCACGCGATTGTGGACTTTCACAGAAGCCAGGTTGGCCAAGCAATTGATGTTGAAAACCGAGGATGCTGCATTCGACCTTGATGAGATCCTCAGATTTCTGTACGAAAACGTGGATAATGATGAAGATCGATACTTTGGAATGCTCACTCGATTACAACCTTTACGACCAGTACCCGTAGGACATGTGCCCCGAGTATGGAAGCCAGGCCAAGAACAGCTTTTTTCAGATATTCGTTTTGGCGGGGAGAACAGATTCTGTGATGTTGGCATAGATCAAGCTCGAGCTCTCTTCCCTCTTCTGGGCCTCAAATGGCAGACCGGATGGACACTGCAGCAAGGCTTGCAACGTATTGCTGAGATAAGGCCCAATGCGAAAGACTTTGTGGAGGAGTATTGCCGATATCGGGGCATCGATTGGAGTTCATAGACATCCTGGATCCACGTTGCATGCCATGGCACAGTAAATGTTTGCATCACATCTCACCGCACTGAGCGATGGAGACGTCGCTGACAGGCTTGCTCTCCTGCTTGACACGAGTTCGCTCAACCTTCTGCACGACATCCATGCCATCAATGACTTTGCCAAAGACGACATGCTTGCCATTCAGGAAGGGTGTTGGCACAGTCGTGATGAAAAACTGGCAGCCATTGGTGTTGGGACCCGAGTTCTGTCCACAGCTATGAGCCCTTGATGACAATGTCACGGATAGATGGAGAGAGGGAACAACAAAGCAACGGAGGGAGGAAATGACTCACAGCCATACTCAGCAAACCAGCAGTATCATGCTTCAGATCGAAATTCTCATCGGCAAAGGCCTTGGTTCCGTATATGGAGGTGCTGCCAGTGCCGTCACCATTGAGGAAGTCGCCTCCTTGGATCATAAAATTGCTGATCTGGCCCACCGAAATCAATCTCAGATTCATGGTGAGGTTCATCAGAATATGAACACAGAGATACTTACTACACGGTGAAATTTGCTGCCTTTGTAGCCTTGCGGTCGACCTTGTGAATTCTTCGTCTCACCTGTGCAGAATTGCCGGAAGTTTTCGGCAGTCCTGGGAGTGGTACTGGCGAAGAGCTCCATCTTGATGCGCCCAAGTGGTTCGCCTGTTCGTTCCGATGAGAAAGGATCATGACCTGGATCGAATCAACTTACCACCGAGAGTGAGGTCAAAGAAGACGATAGGGTTGGCGCCTTTGGCATTCATCTCTGCCATGGTAGGGACTGAAGCTATATGCTGTTGTTGTTGTTTATCCGTTCTGAGCCGTCCTGGACCTGCTCGCGGTGATTGCTGGAATCGAGCTTTATGATATTGGAATGCTGAAAAGGGAAAGGCGCGTGAGGGACTTGTGGAACTGCATTAGAAAGAGGAAAGATCAGCGTTTCCGATCGCCAATTGCAAGCGCAAAATCGCGGCCCACCCTGGCGACCCCGCGGCCTAGAAGAGGTGCATGAAGATTCCGATCAAGTGATGGACAGAGGAAAGTGCAAAACCATTATCGTCGGATCGGCTTGATGATTTGGCACACCAGAACCCGCATTGAGAAATATTCATCTACATTCCTCATCATCTGTGATACTGATATCCTCCAGCGTAAACGGCGCGGAGCACGGAATACCACGTTGTGATTCCCGTGAGCCTGCCTGGGCCTCGGCCGATGCACCATTAGAATCGAGTCTAGCTCCAGCCTTAGGTTAGAATTTGGCCCGCGCCGCCACTTTCTTTTGCGGGCTCTCTGCCATCTGATCTGATCCTTTCCTTCTTATCCTTTCCTTAGTTGATTCCACCAACGGTCAGACTGTCGACGTTGCGACACACTCGCAAAGGATCAGAACGAAGACGACGACATCCAGCCATGAATCGCAATCATCAACCAGCAACAATTATGCGTGTCGACCGTGACTAAGCTGCCATACCATTCCCCGGCGAATTGCTCGGATCTGTCGGTGCTGGGCAACGCTCGGAACAAGTTCCAGCCAAGAATCCTGATCGTCATCAAAGTCTCGCGAGTCACAACGTCCGCCTTCTCTACTCCACTTGCCACATCGATCCTGCCTTCAATATTTGTATACTTCCGGTGATCTATTGAAGGCTTGCGACCAGAGTGGGTGTTGCTCGTGTGGCTAAATTTGGATGTGGTAAACACGCATTTGGGGTCCGTCTCACCAAGCGCCTGACACCTCCGTCTCGGATTCACTCCAACTCCACCAGACTGCAGCTGGATGGGAATTCAATAGCCTATTGTTCCGGATCGACACAACACATTCGTTGTTCGCTGATTCGGATCAATACTCTGTTGTTCTCCAATATCATCGCCAATCCCCCTCAGCCTGCACTATGTCCACCCCAACCATGACCACCACAATGCCACCGCCCTCTGCCACTTCGGTGGCTCCGGCAGCGACCACATCCTCAGGAGGCGGCGGCGGTGGAGGCGGCCCTACCAGCTCTCCGCTCCTATTTTTCGTTGCCCTTGGCTTCGGCGTCGTCTTCACGAACTTATGGTACGGTTTTTCCCCACATCAGTCAATGTCACTATCACTGACTCGTCATCTCAGGATCATTGTGGGCGTCAAGTACTGCTTTAGATACAACCAGAGGAATCGACGTGCACAACAGGATGAGAATGGGGAGCCGATCGATATGACCAACATGCCTCATGGCCCGCGCCGACGAAGAAGGGAGAAGAAGCTGATGTCCATGGATGAGGTCAATGAACGCTTTCCCTTGATGAAGTACAAGGCCTGGATGACCACAAGGGCTGAAGAAGGTCTACCTACCGCCGGCGGCGTCGCTGTTCCTTCCGGTAGCAGGGCCGCAAGTCTGAGGAATGCCGAAGGCGTGGCAGCAAGGATCTCGATGGATGCTCCACGACCAACTACGCCTGCGGACGCCAAGGAATCGATGGATGAGCCAAATGATACACCAGAGGCCGCTAAGACGCCCAAAATTCCTACTTCTCCCACTGCAAAGGCGGTGCCAGGCGCAGGCGAAGCAAGAGCGCTAGAGACAAAGAACGAAGCCGCGCAGCATGAGGGAGTGACATCTACAATTGCACCAACACAGACTAATGATTCCTACGTTCACCCGGATGACCAAGATGAAGATGATCAAATCCAAATGTCCGTTCCGACTGAAATGCTGGAACATCCCGGCGACTCCTGCGCCATCTGTATCGACACCTTGGAAGATGATGACGATGTGCGAGGGCTCACGTGCGGGCATGCATTTCATGCGAGCTGCCTGGATCCCTGGCTCACTTCGCGCCGGGCATGCTGCCCGCTCTGCAAGGCGGATTATTACGTACCCAAGCCCCGTCCGGAAGGAGAAGCAGCAGCAGAAGCTGAGCGTCACGCTGGTCGACGAGGCAACCGAGGGGATATGCCACATCCTCCTCAATACGCTTTCATGGGTCATGGTCATCGTAGGCCCAGGATGTTTTTCCCAGGTCGATCGGCAAACGCTGGGCCTGAGGAGAATCCAAGGGCTCATTACGGCCTACCCAGCGGAAGGCGAAATCGAGGACAAACAGCTCAAAGCTCAAATGATCCTCCCGCTCCTGCTGCGACTGCCGCCTCACTGCCAAACCCAGACATTCAACAGCCTGCCAGTAATAGTTGGCGATCCCGCATCACCCCGTCGCGACCAATCATGCGTATGCCCAATCCATTCCGGAGCAGGCAGACGCAAGCAGCCGGGGATCTGAGTGGAGATGGCGCCCCTGAGATCAGTGGCAACAACCCAACGCCGACCACTCCTGGTCAGCTCGAATCCGGCCAAGGCAGCCGCTCATAACGATAACAGCGAATCTGCAATACTTACCGGCGTTTGCGAGAAGGATCGCTTGGGGGGGAGGAGGCTTGGGAAGGGTGAGGACATTATACCCTTTTGCACCATTTCGATAATGATCGGCGTTGTTTTGGGCCTCTGAGCGATTAATCGCCGATGCTTGGTCGCCTTCCTTTTGAGAAGATTGGGTGGGACGATTTGTGGACCGCTAGCTGTCAACTTTCTTGCATAAGCTTTTCAGCATGTATATTGAATTTATCTTGTCTATATTCAGGCATACTCAAGGCCGATACCCAGCTCACCATTCAGCGATTTCCAAGGTGATGTTCATCACCGGCTCCTGCATGCAACCGTGCTTCCCAAAAGATCCTTCTTTTCTTTCTTACGCTCCCGGGCTATTTTTGTTCCCTCTCTTGATCCCGATGGTTGGTTTTTTCTTACCAACTCATCCAGACCTGAAGCCGGTTTCCTCATCCGGCTTAGCACACCTTCAAGTCCAGTAATAACTATCGATTTGATGGCTACGTCTCACCTTGCTGTTTCAGTCAATCATCTTTCATACAACACTGGGCTTTTAAAATGCACTAGTAACCAAGTCGGTGTCATCAGCTAATGCCGATACTATCTCTTCCGCACTTCCCTTTCCATTATTTGCGGGATCATCTTCTGCATCCTCTGCATCCGCGCTGGGATACGGGCAATCTTGCCCCAAACTCTCAAGAAAGCCGTTCCATGGACTACCCCAGTAGATCCTCCTCAGCAGACCCGCTATCTCAACCCGGACAGTGCAGTACAGCGTCCCACCTGTCTCAAAAGCTTTTCGATACCATCTCAGACAACGACATGGAAACGGATGGACCATCATCCTCCGCCCCTGCAGGGATTGGAGCATACGCTGAGGACGCCCCACAAAACCCCTCAAGCCCCGAAGAAGGCCGGGAAGCATTTCTCTCCACGCTCCAATCTGTCTCCTCCCCACGCCCTCGTCCCGCCAGCCGTGTTGGTTTACAGGATGAAACGACTCGACCAGCCTCCCGAGCTAGTCTGCAGAAAGAGACAGGCGTGTCTACTCCCAGGCTCCCCGACGATGACCAACATACCAACGTCTTCTTCAACGACCGCCACCACACCTTCTCTATGATCAACCTTGCTCCCCCAACCAATGACTCCCAAGTCGAGAAGCAAACGCAAAGCTCATCAAGTACACCAACATGGCACAGTCCGTCTCTCAACAATGATTCATCGCGCCGACTGGAGCAAGGTACTCAATCTCAGCAAGTTACCCAATCTCACCATGGGAGCCAATCTCAGCAACACAGCCAATCTCAGCAACACAGCCAATCTCAGCAACACAGCCAATCTCAGCAATCCACCCAAAGTCAACAAGGCACCCAATCTCAGCAACACCAGTCCGAGCCCAACGACCAACCCAACCCAGCAGAGCCCTCCACAGACCCTCCAGCAGCAGATGACGGAGAACCAAGCGATGCACTAACTCCCCTCGAAGCTTTCGACTGTGATGCCTTGGAAGCCGAGTTCGAGGCCAAGATGCAGGAGTGCCAAGACCGTGAAGACGGATTCGTGGAGGAATTTGAAGCGTGGGTTAAGGTACGTCCCTCGCCACCCTACTCCAAGTTTTCGTGCGCGTAAGCCCATCAAACTGATCTCGGTGGTAATATCCAGGTATTCCAGGAATGGACCACAGCGACGCGGGAGCATGAGGTAGAGAGGGCAAGGAAGAGGTCTGTTCCCCCCTCTTTCCCCCCTGCCCCTCCCCCATCATCTCCTCGATCTGTTTAGCCGCTAGATGGCTGCCTCGACCGAGAAGGCGGGCCAAGTAAGCAGTCGATGCTGACATCAAGCGACGACATACAGGCTCCGCACGCGGGAAGCCTGGGTGCAGATATCGGAAGATAAGGTGGAGAAGAGGAGGATGCATCGTGAGTGCTTTCCCTTTCTCTGCTTTATTTCATTTTTGGGGGGAGGAGAGCTTTTCTTCGGGTTGCTGCGGACTTGCACTGGCACTTCTTCGGAACGCATAAACGGGAGGATTTTCAATCAATGATTGGAAGACCAAGCAGAAGGCTAACACGGACTCATTTTTCGCGGTGGACAGTCCAGAAATGCGTTGAAGCCTTCCAAGCGGCCATGGAGCTGCTGAAGGACGATGGGAAGTAAAGACGAAACTTTTAAATCACCATGTTCAGGGGGCAATCAAGGCTCGAAATTATCGTCAGGGGAAAGTGGCTTTGTCTGGCAGACACGCTTTTTGGGAGCCAAGCAGAGGCATCGAATGTGAGATTTCGGTAAGGAATTGTATGGGCAATCACGTAATGTAAGTCACCACAACCACGGTGGTATTTCTTCGAGCACGGACACCTGCTGATGTGAGCAGGTAAGGCAACTGGGCTCACAGCTTTAGCCGGGACATGTTTATCGCATTTTGAGCTCCACCGAGGGGATGATGAGACACATCCAAAATTGACCGTCCAAATGCCTCTTATCCCAACATCCATTATCTCTCCTTCATCCCCGCCCCCCCCCCCCCTTCTTCTTTCCTTCCCTCCCTTCCTCGCTCCCTCCCTCTAAAACCCCAACCCCTCCCCCCCGCACGCCCCCCTCACAATCTCCCTCACCCTCCCCCTCCCGCTCCCCCCATCCTCCCCCTCCCCCATCCCAACCCCACCATTCCATCTCCTCCAACTCCCCCCCTCCCTCCACCTCCGTATCAAATTCCCATCCAACACCCCGCCTCCCCCACCAGCACCACCAGGGCCACTCAACCCCATCCCCCCCGCTCGGGAATTCATGGAAGGGCCACCCCATCCATCGCCTGTTGTCCCAGTCAGCAAATCCACCAAACAAGCGTGGGGCATAGTGAGGATGAAGGCGAGAAAAAACAGAACGTACCACTCCCCCCCCTCTCCCCTCTGACATTCAACCCGCAATGATGCGGCAGCGAGTTCATCAGATGGGTCTGCAGGGCGGATAGCGTGCGCTGCGCTGCACCCGCGGGCAGGGAGGTGAGGAGGGCGAGGGTGCCGGAGGAGGAGGTGAGGAGGATGCGTCGGGAATCTGAGCTTGAGGCGGTTGTTGAGGAGGAGGAGGAGGGCGCCCGGGGGGCCAGGGGCAATAATGTGGCGGTGGCGGGGAAGTGCGGGGTGTGGAAGGGGGCGGTGGTGGGGATTAGGCGGGTGCCGGAGAGGGAGGAGGGGTCTGTTGTTGTTGTTGTTGGTCAGCGGGTTGGATTATCCCGAATGGTACGCGTTGACTTGTAGGAAATAAGAGGCGGGGGGGGGGGGGGGGGGGGTGGGGGGGGGTGTGGGGGGGGGGGGGGGGGGGGGGGGGGGGGGGGGGGAGGGGGGGGGTGGGTGAAACATTACCTTCAGGATCATACTTCAGGACATGGACATTCCCATCCGCATCCAGGGCCACGATGCTCAACCCTCGCCCTTCGGGCAGGAAGGCTGCAGTGACGACTTCGATGGGGTAAGGAGCTGGCAATCTCCGAGTTAGCACAGATACACACACACACCCCCCACACCCCTCTCATCCACACAAGACCAACCATCAGACAAAAAGATAGAAAGAGAAAGGACAACACCCACTCTTCGCAAAAACCCTCAACTGATAAGGCTCCTCCATATAGCCCCCCAACCACACCCCCTTCCCCCCCGCATCCCCCACAACCACCAACCCGGTCCCGGGCTCCAACTCCCTCACCACACTCGTCTGGATCTGCACATCCAGAAACGCGACGGGCAAGAGACTCTCATCTCGCAACCCCCTCACCAGGATCTTCTGCCCCTGCGCCGCCATCAGAAACCCCTGGGTGCCCACGCGGGACAAGCTGGTGACGGCCCCCTTGGTCTCCTCGTGCGCGATGAGTTTGAGCGCGCGGTTGGTGTGGGGAAGGGCCGGGTCGGGGACGACGTCGATGATGCGGAAGATGTAGATGGCCCCCGTGGAGGGGAGGTCCTCGCCGCGGATGAGGGCGGTGCCGACGGCGATGCAGGGGACCAGGTTGTGCGAGGAGGGTTCGTTTTGTTGGAGTTGTTGCCATGTTGGCGGGGGGGTCGTGTCGAGGGAGAGGCAGAGAAGGGAGGTGATTTGTTCCGAGGGAGCGAGGGCGTGGGTGGAGAGGAGGGCGCGATGGGGTAGGTCGTAAAGGGTTAGTGTTGAGGTGGTGGTGGTGGGAGGGAGGGATGTTGGTTGCGGTGGCGGTGGTTGGTTCGTGCTGTTCGTGTTTGTGGTGGATGGATCGGGGTCGGGGAGGGTGAAGGGCGTTGGGTGGTCGAGAGCGAGAACGTAAGCATCTTGAGGAGCGTGATAGGTTAGAGCGGAGCAGGTTGCTCCAAGGGGGATGCGGGTTTTAGAGACGCCTGTCTGGTAAGTCGTAGAAGATGGAAGAACGGCGGTACGAATGGTGGACTAGAAGAAGTGGTGAGTTATGCGTGCTATTGTAGGCCTGAGTAGAACTCACATCTTCCGAGATGTAGGCGAAGCCATGCTTGCAACTGTGAGTGTGAAAAGGGGTCAGGCTCGTGATGTCTCCGCCAGCCAGTGGCAACATCTGAGGTGGACAGTCCGCGGACTTGATGATAAAACTAGAAGGCGAGCCAGCCATCCACACAGCACTGTAACCATTGACGTCCTGTACCGCTCTCAAGTATGTCCTTGGAGTTTGTTGTTCATCCTCGTCCATAGCATCTTCGTCTTTAGCAGGCGCGTAACGGGTATTCGGAACCTTGAGAAAGCGTAGATTGGTATCTTTGCTACCTTCGATAGGGGATTGATATGGCTGGTAGATGACAAGGTCGTCGTCCGCCGTGCGAAGCTACATGATGTCAGTCCTAACCCTTGTGAAGCTTACGCTTTATGAAAGAAGGAGCGTACTAGCATGTATGGAGCTTTGTGAACAGCATCACCCAGCTCTGCAACCAGTATTTCAACGACCTCGTCCTTGGCAGATGATCGCCGAACACTGAAATCGGTAGACAGGAACGGTGGTAAGAAGCTTAGCCCTGCTGTCTCATATACAGGTCTCAACAAACTTGGGAGTCGATAGATCTGGAGCATTATCAGGTCTTGCATCAAGAGAGATTTTTGATTGACCAGAAGTTGGCATTACTAACACTTAAGCCTCCAGCGGCACTCAGCAGGAACAGCAAGACATTGCTTGCCTCTTCCTCGTCGTCATCGGTGAATTCGAGTCGGAGAGTATCATTCGAGTCGTCGAATAACGCGCCGGATTTCCATTTTGCCTCTGCCAGACGGGCGCCTTGTTTGACTTCGTCGAGGTCTCCGCCTTCATCAGCCGCAAGGATTGTAATTGTATCATCATCTTTGACGAGGAGGAGATAAGGGTCGGCGAAGCTAGCATGGACGACTTTGGCTTCTGTGTCTGTGTCGTCCTCCGCGAGAGGTAAAATCTGGGCAAGACCAAGGTCTTGATATCATTAGTCGCATGTCATGTAACATCATAGGAGCACTGCTTGGGACGGCGTGGCAGGCACAAGGGGCTAGTGGAAATGATGATGGGGCAAATAGATTTCATTATTGCTATGTGACATGTAAAAGCTGATTCTGCAGATGCCGGTTACACAGCCAGAAGCAAATGCCACGATCAGTTTACGGATCCATTGCCTTTTCTCCTCAGCTCGTGGGGCCAGACAGCTGCTCAAGACTCCGAACAATGTAGCAAGTGAAAGGTAAGGATAGAGGAGACACAAAGACTTACCTGCATCATAGGCTCGTATCTCGTTCGGCAGTACTAGAGTGATCCGTGTTCCTCCAGTCAGTACGCCAACTTCAAGGGCGGCTCCAATATCTGGGTCAAACTCGGTATTCTGCACCTCCTCAATGCTTCCCGCGTTGATGATATAGACCCTCGACATGGTAGTCCCATCCTGTTCTTCGATTGCTGCAATCAGATATTTGTCGAGAGCGTCTGCATCCGCAAGAGAAACACCCTGGGTCTTCTTCGCGGACACAGCCCAGATCGCGCGAGCATTGGGTATCTGATATTGTTGTGCGTGTGTGGGTATTAGCTGCGTGTTTATGATGGTCAAAGCACCTGATTTGCCTCCACCAGTGGTCGTCACTAGGCTTTGGCGCATATCTGAAGGGTCCTCTTCTCCCGACAAGGGTTTGCCGAAGGTCACATCATTCATACCGCCAAGATTGATCAGGGAGTCGTGAATCCTGAACTTGTAATCGTTCTCGGTGACTGGAACATGATTAGAAGCAGTAGCCTGTATAGCATCAGCGGGCTTATCGTCGGCGTATAGATCGTCTTCATCCTCTTCAACGTCGAGATCCTCGTCGATGTTATCAACCATGTCATCGTCTTCAATCGCCAAATCCATGCTCACGCGGGATCTTCTTCGACCAGGCTTGTCCGACGCACGCGACCAGCCTAGGATCACAGAGTCGGCAATCTCACTACCAATGAACAATCGCCCTCGTCCGATAGACGAGGCACATGATGCGCCCGCCAGCAGAAGATCCTCATTTGGTTGCACGCGCCGCAGGTTTAGACCAGATACCGATCTTCCATCAATCTTGAAGGACAAGATAAGCAGGCTTCCATCACCTTCAACAAGGAGGAGCTCAGGATTGTCGAATCCCAGCTGTTTCAACAGGCAGTTCTCCAGTCTCAGTTGAAGTTGAGACTGGTCAGCCAGGGCAAAGGATGTGCAGTGTTTGGTCTCCTCATTGACAGCGACTCCATTGGTTTTGCCTGATTGATCAACGTGGATCAGCTCATTAGCGCCGACCAGCAGAGCCCCTCCAATGACCCGGGATAGAGGGATGATGTGGAACAAATCGTAAGGCAGATTGTTGACAGAGAGTAATGTGGTCGAGGCACGCTGGTCCAGATCCAGATTGTAGACTGAATAAGATAGATTATCACGACGGTCGTCGAGCAGAGCTACGGAGGATGCCTTTTGAGAGGATAGAATGCCGAAGGTTGGCTCGCGATATTCGTGCAGGAAAGCGAGGTGGATTGGATGAGTCAGGATAGGATCTAATGCAAGCAAAGAGAGGACGAAGGAGGCTGAGTAGGGAGTCTTGTTCCCAACTTCCTCCCCGTTTGATATTCGGGACGCCTTTCTCTCCAGCTTGGCGCCGTCCAACTCCCGATCATAATCATCCATAGCAATGTCATCTCCGATTTGGTGGAATGGTAGGATGGCCAGGTGACGCGTACCGAACTTGAAGGCGGCGCACCGGCTACCAGGATCGACAGTCAATATGGTGGGTATTTGAGAGAGATCTGGCTCCCAAGGACTTTGTAGGATGTCTTCTCGCTCGTAGTAATGGATCGAGATGGTGGAGATGGAGTAACGCTCTGGATCCCACTCGATGAGACTGAGCTTGGCATCGCGAAGAGCGACCAAGAGAGCTTCCCCGCCTGATTTGGAGCGTAGAGTCTTGACGCGTGCGATGGATGTGACGGTGCCTGCAAGCTCATATTGTGCCACTAAGATGAGCTTGGTGGTTTGGATGCGTTCTGGACGTGTAGTGGCAGAGCCAGGCGCACTGCCATTTACTGCATCCTTGCTTTGTGTCGCGACATTCTGACTGGTAATGATTGACTTGAGCGAGAAGATCTGAAGCAAAGATGTCTTCACAACGATGAGATTGTTGGCGGTCGAGGACAGGAAAGGGAGTGACAAGGAGTGGGTGACTGCAGTAGGAGGTGTTAATTCGGTGTAGCACTGCATGCCGTGCAATGCATTGGGAGGATCCTTTGGGATAATCGAGTGTCTGCAATCAAAAGTGAGGAGCTCGAAGTACTGAAGTACTCGAGGAAAAAAAATAACAAAGGAGATGAAGTCGAGCTTGACGCGGGAGGAATGCGCAGTGATGCAACGGCGCCGCGCCAGTCTGCAGGAGAAGGAAGAAGGAAGAAGGAAACACCCGATGATGTCGAGATCAGGTTTTAGCCCCACCAGTTCCATTCTTTCCAACCTTCACCTTCAACCTCTCAACCTCTTTTGGGTCGTTTGACATATCTCGTCGTGCTTCTGGGCGACTTCACTTCTCAACCTCTTTAAGACCAAGCCCTTCATCATGGCACTGATCCAATCCGCCCTGATCTGGGTCGTCTACGCCGTTGCCCTTGTCATCTGCTTGTTCATAGCTTCAATCTTCGTCTATGTCTACCAAGCTCCCAAGGAGCGTTCGATTCTAGTGGACATAGTCTGCATATTCACCCTTCTGTCACTGCTGGCGACAGTGCTCCTCTTGCCGGTCGATGTCGCCCTTGTATCCTCCACCACATCGTCAAAGCTTGGACGCAGGAAAGACTGGGCTACACAGAACAAGGTCGATGATATCGTGAAGACTCTGGAGATTGTCTACTACACTTTGTACTCCCTTGATGCCCTGCTATGTCTCCTCGTTCTTCCCTTCACCTACTTCTGGCATGAAGAGTATGACGAGGTCGATGCTCAGGAAGGGAATCAGACCTTGGGCCAGAGGTTCTGGGGAGCATTCAAATACACCATCGGATTCATCGTTCTGATTGTGGCTGTATTCTTGATTGGCTTCTTCGTACCTGTTGCCAAAGACCGAAAGGGTGCTCACTATGATCTGGACTATTTCAAACATCTCCTCCATGGCGAGGATCGTAAGTCCCGGCTCTAATGTCATGGCGAGTACACAAACGCTAATAGTACAATCCCTAGATGGCGAGCGTGCTCTCACATTTGCCCTCGGCCTGCTGATCACCATTGGCACCCTGATTTACATCCTCTACACTGCTGCCGGTTTCGCCCTACTTCCCATCACCTTCATCAAATCAGCCCCAGGCATCTCGGCCCCAACTCTGAGTGCCAACACAGCGTCCGAGCTGGAACAGAATCGCGAGCGCCAACGACAGCTCGAGGGTCGCAATGAAGGTCGTGAGGGTGGTCTACCGCCAAAGGACCGCAGAGAATTCGAGGCCCTCATTCGAGAAGAACGTACCCTCGTCCGCAGGGAGCGACTTGCTGCGGAAGCCAGCGGAGAAGGACATGGCTGGCTCATGAAAGCATGGATCAAAGTCGAAGCCGTCTTCAGACCGTTGAAGCTGATCGGCGGCCTTCTCCTCATCGTCGTCTCCATCTTCGTCTGGGTGTGCATGCTCCTCACATTTGCGGACAAGGCCAAGAACTCCATCTGCAAGAGTCACTGTGGCTACGTTCTTGGTCACATCAATATCTTCAACCCCATGAACTGGATTTTCGTCAAAGCCGCCAAAGTCTTCCCCATCGATTACATCATCTTTCTGCTCCTTGCCCTCTACTTCTTCTCAAGCTCCGTGGTGGGCATTTCGGTCATCGGCATCCGCTTCCTTTGGATCAAGATCTTCACCATTCGCAAGGGGCACTCAACACCTCAAGCCCTGCTTCTCGCCACCATGCTGCTGACGCTGATGGTCTTGGCCATCAATTACGCCATGGCCATGATCGTCGCCCCTCAGTATGCCCATTACGGCCCGCAGACATTCTGCGATCGGCCGCCAACACCCGCAACTGCTCAACCCGACTGCTCGGACCATCATCGGGCGATCAAACCATGCACTGAAGTTTCGGATTCTCAGGCTGCGAAGAATGTCTGTACGCCAAGTGTTGGTAGCACGTTCATGGATCGGATCACGGTCAACTTCTCCTTCTTCGGCGCAGTGGACTTTTGGGCACAGGTCGCTTTCCTGGCTGTCTTCCTCATAGTCTTCGTGCTCTCCTTATTCCGTACCCCAAAGCTGGATCAGTATGTGCTCGACCAAGATGCCGAGGAAGACGAGGAGGAGGGTCTGCTGGCTAGTACCGGGAGGCGTTTCGGTGCGACATGGCAAGACATCACTGGAAGGGCTGGCAACAAGAAGTCAGCCAATCGAGTTGGCGGAGACGGTCGAGATAATGACAGGGATGATGAGTAAAGCCCTGGACCCTACATGGAAAGTTGGAAGTCAGAGACCATTGCACCAGTCGTGCTTACCGAGAGGGTTTCAGCTGTCTATAGCGTTTGGCGTTGCGGCATGAAAGCAGACACGAGGCCCGTGAGATTGTATGAGTTATTGTAAATATCGTTGCAGGCATTTGAATATTCATTCCCTATCTCTACTAACTCCTCTTTCCCTCGCATTCCACCTTCTTTCCCCCCCTCCCTTTCATAGATACTTCCCCCCTGCAAACCTCCCCCCAAAATCCTTCGCTTTATGCATCATCTCCCCCCTCGCTTTATGCCCGATCCTCACCCCCAACCCTACATCCTTCTCGCGATCAAACACCCTTGCACTGGGATCATCCTCCTTCTCGCCACTCCCTTCCTCCCCCCTCTCCCTCTTCCCCTTCCACCCATCCATCAAACTGCCCCCCCGATCCCTCCGCTCATTATACTCCGCCACCCTCCTCTTCTTTTCCTCATCCTCCTCCCTCCTCCTCCTCTCCCTCCCCCCCACCACCCCACCCTCCCCCTCCGCAGCCCCCGCATTCTCAGCGAGCGCTTTCACACCCAAGACTTCATCCCTCAACCTCTCCCGCTTCTGCTCGGGGGTTTCCGTCCATAGCCGATCCACCTCCCCCCCTCCCTTACCACCACCGTTCGTCGAAGCAGCGGCGCCGCGCGCAGATTTCCCCGTGGCAAATTTCCGATTCCGGAGTTTCGTGGGGTCGATCCGCGAGCCCCAATCCATGGTCGTCGGGGGAGCGAGCATCCATTCTTCGCGCTGCGGGGGCTTGTTGGTGGCTGCGAGAGCGGCGGATGCTTCTTGGGCGTGTAGGCGGGATTGGCGGGATTTTTCGAGGAGGGCTGCGGTGGAGGCGGGAGGGGGGGCGGGGGCGGGACCGAAGTCGTCGTCGTCGTCCGAGGAGTCGGAGTTGGGGCTTGGGCCGTGTGGGGGGTTGGAAGGGTTGGTGGTGGTGGGAGGGGGAGGGTCTGAGAGCGGGGTTGTTGGGAGGTCTGTGAGGGATGCGGGGGGAAGCGCGGGACCGATGGGTTGGCGCTTTTGAGGTGGTGGTGAGGAGGAAGTGGATGAAGCGCGTGAGCGTTTGGGCGGGGGCTGAGGAGAGGTTGGAGTGGATGAGGGGGGCGAGGGGGAAGTGGAGCGTTTGCGCTTAGATGTTAGATGTGGTGGGAGGGTTGGGCCGATGGTCGCCATGGTGAAACAAGTGATCGAGTAGTGATCGGTGGGCCTCGGACGCAATTTGTGTGAGACGATGTTAAAGACGTTTGTGAATGGACCGTTTCCGTAGATTTATGGTCACAAATTTGGGTTCGGGCGTTCGCGCTAGCAAAGCCCTGCGTGTGCTTAGACGGACGACATGCGGTCCTTGATCGTACTTTACATCACAAACAGAGGGTTGGTCTATCAAGTTGTTCGTATGCACAGGATAGTAAATATGAGCCCAGACTCCTCATCAATCTGTTCCCCTTTCAAAAGCGGTGGACCTGAATGTGGACCCCAATCCTTGAGTCAAGGGCGGAAAAAAGTCACTCGCTAGAATCTCAGCGGCAGACTTTTCTCATTCAGATTATAAATGGTACAGTAGAGTCATACTGTCGAATAGAATTGTTCAAGAATCTCCATGGGTTGACGGAAAAGCCAAAGGTTCATTGTCCGCCCTGATGGAATCACGCATCCCCATGTGAATTGAAAAGATATTGCAGGATTAGAGGATCGCAGGCCTCAACCGAACCTTTGAACTACAAGTCTGCCCTTTGTAAGAGCCTTGTGGATGCGACGTCTACATCACCCAAAGGTGGTCAAGGCTGTCCTGCAGCCCCAGAATGGTTCCTCTTCTTTCATTTCCCGTCATGTATCATCTGCTCAATCTGTTCATTATTTGTATATTAAAACGTGATCACTAACGATACTTGATGAAGCGTTGCATAATGTGTCCGCTTCATACAAAGACTGCCGACAGGAATTCAGCGTGATGGTTGTGGCAAAAGTAATGTTTATCACCGAGAACAAAGTAAGGATTTTCAGATCAGAGGCTCCATGGTCAAAGTGGTTAAACGCCCTCTCTTCGTGAACGCCAAGTTGAAAAACTTCGGTGGTGTTCTCGCCGCAAGGCCAGGGCACCCCCGGGGCCAGTAGGTTGGTACCGGTATGAAGCCCGTAAGGGGGTTCCCAGCTTCGGCTGGGGGCCTAGCCTTTTGCTAATTTGAATTCTGATCGAGGGTCCTATGTTCGATTCTCGGGACTCCCTTTTTTCCTTGTTTCCCAAGACGTTGAATAACATCACCCGCAGACCAGGTTGTTACGCCAGATCATTCACGATCCTTTTTACAAGAATGGAGTTCTCCGGCAAGCTCGATCCCTTCAAGCCACACTCTTGTCGCTGCTTCGTGTACATGCTTCTTGTCTTCGAAGCCTCTTACGTGCTGGCGTCGGATTCAGTTGCAGCAACGAGTTTTCCATGATATGAGAAATGTCACGAACAGCAAAGGAAAGATGAGGAGCGAATTCAACAACTCCCGGACAGGGCACAACTCAAGGCCTTTGTCAACCAAGACTCTTTGAAGAGCAGAAGAGCACCGGTCACTATTGGAAGGCTTGGCTCTTGATCATGACCCGTTTCATCGCTGCCGAATGCAAGGTGTACCAACGGAGTCAGTAGTCGGGACGCTAATATGGTGAGATCTCAAATCGATGGCTTCGTTTTCCAATGGCTCAACGAAACCGTTCCCAAACGATCGATCCCCGCACTGTGGACGTATGCGCGTCACGAAGCACAACGACGGCTGCGATATAGTTTTGGCCTTATCATGGATCGCTCATCATTTGGTTGGACTTGCACTTGTATATGAATTCTACTTATTGCATACGATCTTAGTGCTGTGTCTATACTGTGATGTTCTCCGAAGAAAGCCATTGGTCTCTAAGCGACTGTTTGAATTTAGGAAACATCAGGGTCAGGGCAAATCATCTTGCTCACGCTACAACAGTACATGCAAGGAGACACGCTAGGAATGCAAGGAACCGCATCTGGGAATAGGCAGACGGAGCTTCTTTTTGCCCCTCTTGTGAGACCTATCACCTTTCCCTTCCTCTACGGCATCAGAACATCACAGCAGTCATGGCTCTACGCAATGCGTTTCAACGATCATCCAGCTTCTTGTCCATCAGATCCCGAGCGTCATCAATTCCTCGAGCACTAGTTCATCACTACACCCTTCCCCCCAACGCACGACGACGATTTACCGCTCAATTAGGCTGGGAGCTTAATGGGCTTTTACTTTTTCTAGCCCTGATGGGAGGCGTAGGACTTGGCGGCTTCGCTGTGAAGAACACGGTATCCGGATCACCAAAAAGAAACGAGGCGCTGGCACGAATAAATGACATCTCCGCAGAGAAGATCCAACACGCGGAAACAGACGACATCTCCCCAGAAATCATACAACATGCATTAGATCAGGCGAAAGAGCAACCTTTCCTGAAAGACAATGAGGAGAAAAAGGCATATTTGATGCAGGAGCACATTCGGGGAGTTACGTTAGGCCGAGACGGTTCGTTTCTTCAGACTCCTATTCGTGACAGCTGGCTCACAGATCTCATAAGAATCGAACAAGACCGAAGCAGCAATATGCTTGTACAGGGCGAGAAGAGTTTACCGTTCGATGGAAAACCCTCCCAGTATAATCATTGCCTCCGAATACCCCAACCCCCAGTCTGTTATTGAAATCCTTGGAAAGATGAGTGAGCTTGATGAAGAGACAAAGATTGGAGAGAGGGAGGAACTATTCAAGCAGGAGGTCTCGCAAGGCGTGGCGCTAGCCCAAGATGGTTCGTTCATCTAGACCTCTTCTCGTGACCGGTAGCTCACAGATGCAACTAGAGTCGAAAAGGGAGGAAGCAGCAGCATGCTATTACAGGGCGTTGAAGATCCGTCCGGCACTTAAAGTTCTACAGAGTATGGACGAAAACGTCATTCCTGAACCCGTCCTCGACATCCTCTTTCGCATGGTTGCTCGCGATCCAGGGTCGGAAGGAACAATGCCAAATACGCCAGAATTTCGGAACAAGGCAGCACAGTTCACGCAGGAAATCTCGCGGGGTAGAGCGTTGTGCCAAGATCAAAATCTAGATGGTTCGTTCATCTAGCTTCCATCTGATGACAGACAGCTCACGAACCTAAGTAGAAACGAAGACGAATGAGGCAGCAACGTGCTTCTTCAGGGCAATGAAGGTCCACCCGTCTCCAATGTTTGTCACCGATGTCTATGCCAGGACCCTGCCCAAACCAGTTTTCGGCGCCCTCCTAATGATGCTATCTCGTGATCCAAGGGGAAAAGGCCAATCCCAATACCCAACAGAACTTGAGGAGAAGGAGGCATATTTCATGGAGGAGGTATCGCGAGGCGAGTCGTTATGGAAAGCCGGAGACCTAAATGGTTCGTTCATGCAGACTCCTTTCCCTGACAGGTGGCTCACAGATGCATGTAGGAGCGGGGAGGCACGAAGCAGCATACTGCTTGTACAGGGCCATGAAGGTCCACCCGGAGCCAAAGCGCCTGATGGATATCTACGAAGTGACTGTCCCCCCACGGATTCTCGCCATTCTCAAACATATAATTATTCTCGAAAGCGATATGTCCTCGAGGACCGGACCGCCCTGACAGCAAGCCATGAAGTTCGTCTACACCACGTGCTTGCTTGCTTCGCTCCTGCTTCCTTCTCCGGGCAGCTTCCCCTTGATCATACTTCCGCTCATCATATCCAATTGGAAGCCTTGAACCCAGCATGGAAGTATTTAGTGTTTGTCACAGCAGAGAGGCGATGCAGTCCCAACCTTATATGAATTGGCATGACCTCCAGCATGTGATTCAATCACATTTTGAGGACATCCTTTTGAATCGCCAGCTGACGAGTCGACCATCATGAAGCCTAAGCTCAGAGAAGCGGCTCTAAGTCAGGAGAAGATGTCAAGAGTAGCCAGATCCCCAATGAAAGGAGCATATTGCTCGGGCTCAGTACCTACTAGTCAAGATGGGTATCCGGTAGTTGGTATAGTGCTTAGACAAGAACTGATTTGATGGACATTCCCAATACAGGTGATCTGGTTGTGCAGATGATTGGCACGAAGATAGATTTCCCCATTTCCGAGGACATGGGACGCGAAAATGGGCTTCAGCAGGCAGATACGAGATACCAGATATCACTGGCTAATTCCTACCTATTACGCTATATCTCCTCACTTTCCCCTCCCCATCCCCATCCCCTTCCTCAACCTCTTTCCCTCCCTCTCCCCAATCTCCTCCTTGTACACACTCTCCATCGCGCCCTCGCCACCTTTCCTCTTCTTCTCCGTCTTCGCCGCCGATTTCACAGACACCACAACATCCCTTTCCACCCCCCTCGTCGCCGCCTTCGAGACCTGCTTCTCCGCATCCTCCCACCCGGGATTACCGGATTCGATTTCGTAGTTAGCTAGCGGAAGGGCGTCGATGAGGGCGCGCTGTTTTTCCTTGAGGTTGCGATCGACTTCTTGGGCGCCGGTTGCGAGCTCTTTGTCGAGGTTGCGGGGTAAGGGTGTGAAGGTGTGTGGTTTTCGAGCCAGTACCGCTGGATCGGCTATTTGCGCGTCTTCGCCGCGATCATTCGTCTCATTATTGGCAGCAGTTTCTTGATCATCATCTGATGAGAGCAAATTACGGAAGAACGAGGAGATCTTCCGGATGGTCTTGACGAACATGGCGAGCAATTGGCTCACGGGGAGATTGAGCTCTTTCTCCACGTCCTCGAGGGTTTTGCTTTGGAGACCGATTGCCAAGAGGATGGAGGATTGTACGCCGGTGAGGGTCATGGCGGGCTTGAGTTGGCCCGAGAAATACAACATGGAGATCATGGGGATCATGTCGAGGATGACGTGGTAGTCGAGCATGTTGTTTGCGTAGCTATCTAGTCGTTTCAGATCGAAAGGGGATAGGAGAGCTTCTAATTGAGGTTTCGTGAGTAAAGGTGCGTCCGTGCCGTTGCCAAGCTTGGCGCCGATCGTGGCGGACTCCATGATGCTCAGAGCAAGGATAGTGGGGAGAGAGCGGAATTGGTATGAAAGGAGGGAGGAGAAGCGTTTTCGGAAATCGCGGGCGTAGGCAGTCAGCCATTCTGAGTCATTGTTGGCTGTTGAGAGAGTGCGTATCATGACGCAAGAGTGCTCGCCGGTGAGCTCGTTGGAGGTTTGACGAATATAGATGGGGACGAAAGAGGCCCGCTTCCAGAATTTGTGAAGGGGTTGGGTTAAGCCAAAGGAGACACCTATGTAGTCGAGGTGATTCGGTTGGCGTTCGGAGAGACGGGCGAAGAGAGGCGGCATGCTGTTGATGTCTCGGACTTTGACATTATCCGTCTGCAGAGTGGAGGCTTCGAGTTCGGTGTCGGTGACACGCACCATGTGTTCACTTTGAGGTAGTTCAGACTCGGAGAGGCTGGCAAATTTGCCCTCATAGTAGTCAACCAGGAGGTTGAGAGCGCGGCTGCCGTAACCTTGGTTCGTGTACTCTGGATTGGTCGCGATTCGAACGATTCGCGCGCCCGAGAGACTGGCAAAATCCTCTTCCTGGAATTGCTGACTCACGAGCCAAGGTATGAGGTCGCCGCCTGCTCTTTGGCCACGGTTGAGATTGTTGAGGACGCTTTGTTTGCTGATTTGCCCTTCTAACGCGACTTGTATCACACAGAGGGGCTCAGGCAGACGAGCGCTAGCCTCGTCAACGGGTGGGACGAGGACGAAGAGTTGGTGGGCAGGGGCGTCACTCATGAGTTGTAAATCATTAGGAGAATTTTTATAATGGCTTGCGACGTATAAGGCGATCATTTGCTGCAGGAACTTTTCCGATACAGGATGGAATGAAAACAGGGTATCTCGATTGACATGAAGAAGTTCACATTTGGAAGGATGCGGGCAGCCTTGAAGACTGAGCTTTGAGGTTGGGAGAGTAGCGTCAAGACAGAGGACCTTATTCAGCCATTTCTCTACCGAGTCATCCTGGGCGTACCGTATAGGCTCGCTAAGGGTGATTTCACGTAACGACCTGCCACGCACGGAATCATGGATGCCATTCGAGGATGATTTTCCTTGTGATCGGTCCGCCACTTCGCCATCTGTGCCATTCACTTTCGCCATCGATCTTGATTGATCTCGAAGCTGTTGTATCAACTTCAATGAAAGCGATCTTCCGGTGCCCTCATATCCATTGATCGTAGAAGCCATGAAGACCAGATAAGGGCCCATAAGTTTTCTGACGAGCGGCAAGGGTATAGCTGCCGCCTCATCAATGACGACTAGCTCTGCTTGGCCAAGAGCATATGCGTCTTGGGGCTGAATGTATTGAATAGTCTGTCTGTGTTGCCGATGGACATTGACCCGGACAATGGCCTTATTGAAGTCTGGATTTGTGGATTGGATGATGGTGTAGTCGGAATGATCAAGATAGTTGAGAGCATCAAAGCCCTTGAAAACGAATTCGAACAAGGTCTTCAGATTCTCCGGGCTAGGCGACGTGATAAAAATATTACTGTAGCCATGCGCTACCGCAGCTGCGATTGCGACTCCCAGCGCTGCAGACTTGCCCCGCCCTCTTGCAGCAGTTAGGGTCACAGTGTTCCTCAGGGTCTTTTCAGCAATAGCATCAACAAAGGTCGAAAGTGCCTTCGCCTGGTCAACGGTTTTGGCAAGTCGAACCAAGGGTCCTACTGGAGGTGAGTCGGCCAGACTCTCCTTGATACCGTCAAGCTCCCTCCGAGTTTCAGTCTTGGCTTCGTCCTCTGAGTTGGGTGGTGGAAGCGGCTGTACATTCCTTCCACCCGAAATTGGAAGAACATTGAGCTCATCATCAACAAACAAGCAGGAATCGCAGCTGCCAAGTGAAAGGACAAATCTCTCGTTGAAGCGTGCAACAACATCGTCGTGAGCTTCAGTACGATATCTTGAGTGAACGTCCATGGTCATAGTGTAGAGCTGTTTGAGACTCTTCATGCCCTTGAGTAGCAAGAGGACCATGCCTCCACCCTCAACAGTCTCGATGGTGCGGGCAAGAAGATTCGGTGTCAAGGCCTCGAAATCCTGCAGTATACACATGCCAAACGTGTTTCCCAAGATTTTATCGGTCTCTTTGTAATATACATAACGGATGTTGTGGAGTGCCAGGAAGAGCTCGAACGGGTCTTCAGTGTTCGCTTCTCTTATCCCTCGCTTAATCTCTTTCCGTATCTTCTTCTCTCGCTTTTGTCGGTGACTCGTAAAACCCAGCAAGTCTTTCTTGTATGCCCAAAGCACAGATTTGCTCTGCTTTATGTCCACACTTGTCATTATATAGTGTAAATGGATGATGACATCTTTTGCACGATCGCCGACAACGACGAAGAAGCTGCGTTTCTTCTCCTGTGAAAAGCGGTGAGCTACGCCCTAAATCATATCGATCTCGGCATCATACCTGGATGCTGTTGCGGATCAGCGCAGGTATGCGCGAATCTCTGTCCAAGGTGAGCACTTTTAGTTGGATGGAAGTTCGGAGAAATATCGCACATTGCTTTCCGAGGCATCTTCGCACGACAAACCTCTTTTGAGGCTGATTGATTATTGTCACCTAAGATGAGGTTTCATCTTTGATTCGATGTTCCACTGCGCATCAGGAACGGCGAGTGTCGCAGAATATCAACTATCACACAAAATCGATGCTCTTAGCTCCATATAATGCTTGCCAAGCCTGTCCTCGCTGTGCCACCGGCCCGCCCCTCGCGAGCCGCGCGGAATTTTGATATTGGGAGACCGATAACGTGGCTTCCATGCAAGGGATCGCTAAACAATTTGCAATGCTGCTGTCATCGGGTCGATGCCGATCACGACCCAAGCGCGCTCCCATTGGTTTGTATCACCTATTGTACCCATAATCTCCAGTGCTTCTCACTAACGAAGATAAGCGTGCTCCTCCTCGTTGCAACTTATGCATCTTTGACCTACGACCAGTCCGCTGTGTTTGGTAAGACATTCTCTCGCGTCTTTTCCCGCATTGACTTATTTGTCTAGAGCGCCCAACGCAGTCATCAATTTGTGCATTGTACGGTGCTGCAGTCGCACTGCTGAGTTTTCAACAACGGTATCCAAGCCAGTCAGAGGCGAAACCACCTTTAGGAGCATTGAAATCTAAAAGCCTCGTTGACTTTACTTCGTTGCTTCAACAAACTCTTCTGGGCGTCTTTCTCTGTCCATGGACAGTATTACGATCCATCTCTTCCACTTCGAAGAGGAGACATGTCTTGCCCTTGGCACTGGCCACGTGCGGCCGTATCGACTTGTTTCGCTTCGTCTTATATAATAGACAGTGCACTGTCTTTGCACTCGACGTAAGTAACTCCACGTAAACAGATAGCGGTCATCATTGACAGATTGATAGAGCTACACGCCTCTAATACTTGCGCTCTATGATTATTGGTACTTTCGACGGCGTCAGCAAAGATTGGCAACAGCTGTAGATGAGACAAGCAATCTGGATGAGTGGGGGATGCCAATTAGTAAGACTGGAGATGGTGGCAGCTACATCCCTGCCTGTCTCCTTCTGAGTGTTGCAAATTTGATTTCGCAATGGAATTTCACCGGATCTCGATCAACCTACATCTGTCCTCTAAGTTCCTGGGGGCCGATCCTGATACCAAGTGTACAAATCTTGAGCACGATCCTGGAATGTTTCATCATTATTCAAGCTGCACATCTTCTCCAGAAGGCGAAACCAGAAATTGCCAGTCACAAATCGTCTACCGACAACAGCAATGATCCCACCCTTGTCATCGTCTCCGCCCTTACAGTAAGATGCACCAATTTACTTCAGCTTAAGATCCCACTAACAAAATTAGACTGCAGCCGCCATACTGTTTCTTGGTGGCATTATTTCACTAGCGACTCATTTTCAATACTGGCCATGGCTCTTTGCTACCGACTTCAATTATCTTGTAAGCCTGTCCTGGTGGACTGTACTTTTAGCAATCTCTGTAATAGCAGCGGTACAACTGGTGAGTATCAGCTCCACTCCGTGATGGATGAAAGCTAACGGGTAGAAGCTCGGCGAGCATGGAGCAACTCATTTTACGACCTATCTTACCTTCATTTGCGTGTATGCCTCTGCTCTTCGAGGCTCAGTATCTTCAGCTAATGCCCTACCGCCTGTAAATTACGTTTCATACTCACTGTTCATTGGCTCCCTCTTCTTGAGTGTTGTATTATATCTGGTCAAAGCTTCAGCTTCTGGCGACTTGAGGAAATGGAAATTTTCATACGGAGTGGGACGGCGACTGCGCTTCAACCTGTACTCTTGCTTTGTCATACTGGCCCTTGTCGCCGTCTGGCTGCTACGACCTAGTACGGACAGTTCGGAAAACCACCCGCTCGATAGGATAATCAATGATGCTGCCGTGAAAGCCGGTGACTGGCTACAGCAAGCTTCTCGCGGCCAAACGCTGGAAGTGGCAGTCTTCAACTACCGGAAGCGGTATGGCCGCGCGCCGCCGCCAGCTTTTGACATCTGGTACAAGTACGCGACACAGCGGTCATCTCTGGTGATTGACGATTACGACAACATGTATGAAGATTTGCGACCATTCTGGGGCCTCTCGCCTGTCGAGATTCGACGCCGCACCCACGAAATAATATCTGATTCATACAATGATGCTGCTCGAATCATGATCCGCGGTGGCCATACCAACACTGGGGCTAATTTCAAGCCTACCCACCGCTGGATGGTTGATGGTTTTGCTCACATGTTGAAGGATTTCCTCAAATTCATCCCAGATATGGATATTGCTTTGAACCTGAATGACGAGCCCCGAGTCGCCGTCCCGTACGGCAAGATGAAACGCCTGCTCAAAGCTGCTGGACCAAGCCCAACCCCCATTACGAAAGGAAGACACCAATGGGACTCTAACCGAGACAAGCAATGGATGCGAGCCGAGAACGCCGTCGCATCCAGGCCCTTTGGTCACAAGCCACGTCTGAACTCGTTCACGGCAGCCACTGCGGCCTGCCCGCCCTCATCCCCATCACGGCGGAATTTCCTCTGGGACGCAAGCCCGCTCTGCCTCTCCTGCGCGGACCCACACTCCCAAGGAGTCTTCCTTAGCAACTGGTCCCTCGCCGCCTCCCCATGCCACCAACCCGACCTCCGCAACCTCCACGGCTTCTACCTCAGCCCCGCCGCCTTCCGCACCTCCACCGAGCTCCTCCCCATCTTCTCCCAGAGCAAAGCCGGCGGCTTCGCCGACATCCTCTACCCGTCCCCCTGGAACTACATCGACAAAGTCCTCTATGCCCCCACCACCCACAAACATCCAGACCCCCCGTTCTCAGAGAAGCAAAACTCCCTCTTCTGGCGTGGCGCCACCTCCGAAGGCGTCTCCCGCTTCGGCACTTGGAAAGGGATGGCCCGCCAACGACTCATCCACCTAACCTCCAACACCACCACCGCAAACTCCTCCTCCCTCTTCGCCCCCACAACACCCATGCTCCTCCCCGACCCCCACCACGAATCCCGATACACCTACACCCTCCCCCCCAACCCCCCCGCAATCCTCGACAACCTCCACCTCAACATCTCCTTCGTCGCCATCGAACGCGCCTGGGACTCGGACGGCTCCGCCCAAACCTCGGAATTCGCCCCGCTCTCCCCGCCCACAGACTTCCAAGCCCACTGGCAGCACCGCTACCTCCTCGACACCGACGGCGCGGGGTTCTCGGGCCGGTTCTTGCCCTTTTTGCAGTCCCACTCCCTCCCGCTCCGATCGGGGATCTTTCGGACGTGGTATGATCACCGGTTGACGGCGTGGGCGCATTTCGTGCCGATCGATATCAGGTTCCATGGCTTGTGGTCGACGTTGGCGTATTTCACGGGCACGGTGGGGGATAAAGGGGCGAGGACGTTGAGGGGACGGGTGGGGATGGAGAGGAGGGTTAAGGCGGGGGAGGAGATTGCGGAACGTGGGAGGAGTTGGGCGGGGAAGGTGGTGAGGAAGGAGGATATGGAGGTTTACTTGTTTAGGTTGTTGTTGGAGTGGGGGCGGTTGACGGATGATGGGAGGGAGGGGTTGGGGTTTGAGTTGGAGGGCGGGAAGGGGGCAGAGAAGGGGAAGGAGGGTGATGAGGATGGTGGAGGTGGGAAGGGGGGTGAGAAGGCGGAGGGGGATTGAGAGGGGGAAATCTGGGCACTGAGATTGTTATTTCTTTTTGGTACAAGTGTTGGTCACATTTCTTATCAGATATTCCTTGTCCCAGATACATTCTATTCATCGCTCCCCGTATTGAGACAAATGCAAAATGCTCGCTGAATCGCTCAGATGTATATGCTTAGTACAAAACAAACATCCAAAACTCGGCACCTAAATGGTACCTCTTTGTCAAGAGGACGAAAAGTTGATGATATTTTCTTACAACTCATCCCGCTGCGGCCACCTGATCTCCCAACTTCGCTGCTGCACCGGCAACCCCAGCCAATAGCTCCACAGCCGATTCAACTCCATGACCCCGATCTTGAACGCCTTCCCCGGCATCTCCACCCAGCTCCGAAGCACATACACCCAGACCCTGAACACCAAGCCCAGCTCATCAGTGAAAGCTTCCCACACCGTTTCCTGCCGTCCCACCCGCTCGTACTCTTCTTCATCGTCATCGTCATCGTCACCAAGATCATGGCCGGAGTGGAAGTCGTGGGCGACGACGGGTTTGGCGTGAGGTCTGTCTTTGGAGCGGTGGGCTGATTTCTGAGGTTCCGGGGTGGGGAAGAGGGAGATGACGACCTCGGGCTCTTTCTTCCCTCCTTCCTTGGCTGAGGAAGCCGCTGGCAGAGCGGCTGAATCGGATGAGGAGGAGGCCACCATCTCCCTCATCTCGTTCAGCGCGGTCAGACTGCTGCTCACCCGATCCAAGGTATTCACGAGCGCGACAAGTTCCGTCCTCCGCAGCGGAGGGTTCTCCCCGTTCTTGAACTCATCGAACTCGAAGAGGACTTTGAGCGCGGTGCCGAAGCCGACGGTCTGGAGCTTACCCCAGAGCCGGCACTTGTCGCAGCCGGTGCAGTCCATGAGACGAGACACGTTGCGGAATCGGTTGCGGAAGTCTTCTTTGAGGCCTACGCTGAGGTCGGGGTCTTGGAACATGGTACGTTCGTCGAAGATGGGTGGGGGTTGTGCGGCCGTGTCTGCGAGGCTGAGGATCTTGGCTTTGGTGGCGCTGTCTTGAGAAGGGTCGCCGGAACAGAAGGTGTAGTTTTTGAGGTAGGTGCGTAGCTTGGCGACAGCCCGGAGGAGGATAGCGTAGTCAAAGTAGAGGTTGGAGATACGCTCGGGATGGGTGGCAAGACGATCGGTGTAGCATTGCAGGTTTGGCCCCCAGTTACCGGTGGATTGATTGAGGTAGTCGTAGCAGATGTGGGTGGAGATGGAAGCGTGCATGCCGCTGATGATGCGGTGGAAGACGCGCTTTTCCAGACAGGTATCATCGAGCGGTAGATCGTTCGAGGGTGTATTCTTCTGTAGGACGGAGCGTAGGTCGTTGCGGGCTTGGACAGGAAGGAGGGGATTCAAAGGGTTGGGGGGTGGAGGGGCGGATTCGGAGTGCTTGGAGAAGCAGTTTTCCTGGTATATGGCATCCCACACGGGCTGACCTGCGTAGCCGGTGAAGCGCTCGGGATTGTCGACGAGACTGACGTAGTCGCCTTTTGCCGTGGCGCTTTCGTCTTCAGGGACACAGTAGTCGCGCTCATCGCACTCATCGTCGTATTCGACCACGCAGCTCTCGCCGACATTTTCGCCCAGATCACCTTGTAATGGCCTCTCACTGCCTCTTTCCTGCTGTTCCTGTCGATCCGGATGGGCGGCCTTGGGCCCTGACAGCTTGCTCAACTCATGTACCCTCCATATCTCTGGTATGTCTTTTTCATCCTCCAGCGTGTCCACTTTGCAGGCTATGTTCCCGCAAGTTCCTGTCTCGTCATCCCATGCCCTCACAGGACATTTCTGATCATAAAGATTCAACCGGTAGTATGCAAAGAAGTCAGTCTTCTGGGTGATCGCCTTTAGTGCAGGGGTGATGGCATCGTTGAGGGTGTCAAGGGTGGCGTAGGAAGCGCAAGCGTCAGATACGATGGAGGTTGGCTCAATCTGATGTGGAAAGTGATTTGTCAGAGAGATTCTGGGTGCCACGACGTGAGAAGGGGAACATACTGCACACACGTCGGCCCGCGAGGCGTGTGAAGCCGTTGTTCCAGTCGCTCTGGCTTGACATGAACCAAAGAGCGCAAATATAGCCAAGTAGAACTGCTTGGCCGTAGACTTCCTCATATTGCCTGCGTGGTGCTGCAGCTCCCCGAATCTTTGATATCTTTGAGAAAAGTCTTGAGCTATTATTCGGTCATTGGGCCATTACGCGCAGAAAGCGCTTTGTTGGCAGAACAAAGTGTCTTTTGAGGAGGATGATGGGCAAAGCGATACAATGCGAATGCAAGTTGGCGCTGGTGTCGCTTGTCTGAGACCTTTCTTGCGCACTTATCACGAAAATCCAGGAATGGACGTTGTTATGACTGCATAACCAACGGTATGACGAGAAGGTGGCCTTTTTGGCCGTTGCATACTAATCTCAAAATAGAATGTACAACAGTAACTAGTTCGGGCAAGGCTGCCGCTGGCGCGGGTTTCGAAAGGGATGGCACACTTGCCGGCGAAATCCCGGGCCAATTGTCCCATTTAGAGAACTCAATTAACCACTTCAGACATTAACAAGAAGAATTTTGGGATGATCCTTCGAGAAGGCTTGCCACTTCCGAATCCAAGTTAGCGGATCCTCAGAGAAACACTCCGCCTGAGTATTCTTAATCAACATCTAAGGCACTGAATGTATAGACTTATTATTGACAGACAGTCGAGTGTAGGAATAGTCTTATGGGATAATGGCGTTGACAGAATTATCGGATAGCAAGGAGCTTTGGGTTGCAGTTCAATTATCGAGAGTCGTGGTGTGACATGTACTTGTCGACTCATGAATTATGCGCTGGTCACCCAGCATTGTCAATGGTCTTGACAATTCAATTCCGAGAAAGGAAGAGTATTTGGAGGCTCGAAGTATCAGTTCAAAGGGCTGTTTCGACTCAATTGAGCTGTAGTAGAAGGCCATTTACCTGTTTAACAGTCTCATCACATGTGATTACACGGGTCAAAATCTGAGGCAAACAGAGCGCATTCTCAGGACATCTCAAGGAGAAGGATTCCTGTTTCGAGCGTCAAATTTACATTATGACAACACTCCAGAACTTCAATCTCGTCTGTATAGTCCTAGATGAAGACGAAGTAAGATGCGATTTCAGGGAGCATGGCATGTCAGACATCCGGTAGTTGGTCTTGGAGGATGTCGGCAATACTGAATGTCAAAGACCGAGGGACACCAATGCAGCGGAGTAAATATCTTCCGCTTCCGACGCCTTGCTGCCTCGTGCCTAGATGAGACACCGCCCATATTTGCCGTTTACTCGCAAGCCTACGCGGTACGTCTTGCTTCAGTCCTCACGCAAGGCCTCCTCACGCTTGCATGATATTTGACGCCTTGAGAATTGGCATTGTGTCCAATGAACGAACAGGCCTGCTCCCCTCAGATGACGTCCGAAATTCTCGATCCATGCAATCACGCACGCTGGGTCCCGAAAGGGGGAGGATACATTCTAATTCATGCAGCATCCTGCATGAACTATGTCGCACGGAAATCGATCTCGCTTAGACCTCGCTGCTGGGCCAGTAATGAAGCCGCTGGCAGCGACTCGTGTTCGATGAAAAAGCGTTTCCGGGTGACTTGATACACTAGAAGCGCCGATTGGCTAATCCTGGGGCTGTAGCTAAGCAAGTCTGTCACACCCCTGCGCTCGGTGAAGAAGTCTTCTTGAGGCGTGGGTGAGATGGCTGGGATAAGGCTGAACATTAAGTCCTTCGCGCTAGATATGGAGAAGCTCAGTTCTTATCGTCGATACCGTAGGCCGTGCTCGCTGGATCTGAGCAAACAAGCCCATAAAAGAGGAAAACATGGCCTCAAATTCACTCAAAATTCCGCGTCTAAATGTGGGGGAATCCGCGCAAGACAAAGTCTTGGGGAGCGTCAGCAGCAATCAAAGCCAAGGCGATGACTTCGAATACGATAGGATTGCAAAAGATCCGGGCGAAGAACGAACGAAGCGTAGAGACACTGATCCACCCCCTACTGACACTTTCAGACCACCTGTCATGATAACTGCTGCTGCATTGCATGATGACGAGGACGGAAGCTTTGCCCAAACTTCTGCCTATATATATCAAAGGAAAATGGGGGGATGGAACGCGAGAATCCCGGAAGTCGATATCGAGGAGCAGGAATTGCCCCAGACATCTGAATTGGAACGAACAAGCATGGTGGAACAATCTTCCACCATGAAATTGAAACTTGATTGGAACATCAAGGACCCACGGACGAAGAGGCAAAAGCTGCTTCTGTCACTCGGAGAAGAGGCGATCATCCGATCAAGATCGACCAATAGCTCAAGGACGCCTGGATGGCAAGACACATCGCTTTCAGCAAGTGCCAGCGTAAGGATCCCTCAGGGTTATCAAGCCCACAGTAGACCAAATAATGCTGTTGGCAGAGGGGGTTCGCGAGGGCGCCCGAATCTTCAACGCCAAAGCTCAACAGCCAATGGTCGGAGACACCCCAATGGTGGCTTACCATCCAGAGGGCACGTGAGTCCAACCAGCCCTGTGAACCCTTCTGGGAAAAAGAAAGGTGCTGCTAAATCGCAGCTGACCCAAAAGGATGACAACGGTCAATCTCGTGAATCGGATTTTGTTGTTGCTCCTCATGTGCTCTGGTGTCATGTCAAGGACAAACATATCACCCTCGATAAACTACTCGATGAAGTAAGAGAATGCAGGGTCCATGGTCTCACGGAAAGTGAATATGGTCTGACGAAACGCTTGAAAGCAAAACTTGAAACAATCTCTGAACGCAATTTTGTCGGGGGTCGATATCTGGAGCCACTGACACTTCGTTACGACAGCCAAGACGTCTCTAAATACAGCGTGGATAAGACATGTATCTTTTTCAATTTTCCATATCTGTGTGTAGCGCCCAAAAGTCTAAGACAGTACAAAGAAGCTGGTGATCCAGCGCACCCTGCTCGTACATTACTGCAGTCACACTACCATCTGAATTAAACAACAGACCGTGACAATCTCCAATGCATTACATGGCTGCAGCCGGGAAAACTTCGAAAATACATCACTGCAGTTGGCAGAGATAGTACATCGGGCCGGTCACGTAATGCATCGTCGCTCATGGAACTACGCTCTAAATTGAAGCAGTGGCATTCTCGCGAAAATCCGGAAGAGCTCTTCTACGTGCCTCAATACTGGGGCCTGATTGTGGGACTAGACAATCTCATCACGAGTAGTACCTGTGGCGATGAAGATCTACGGGGCGGTAGAATCGACCTTTCTCGGGATGCGATCTATGACCGGGCGACATCGTTCTCTTTGCTGCGAATTCTGTTCTATCGTAAGAATTGCCTAGAAGAATTGGTCTTCCCATTGGATCAATGTGATTCCTACTTTGGACTTCTGAATAAGCAGCAACGGATCCTGGAGCTTCTAGACGAAGATGAGAATCCGACGACTAAGAGAGATGATAATGGGACTCTTGCTGGAGAAACGACTGGAACGAAGACTGTTCAGTCTCAGCAAGAGGCGATCCGTAATCCAAAAGAACATCCACTCTGGCGCGATGACGATGGGCAGAGGATAAATCTTGCGAACTGGGCTTCGATCGTGGAAGCTGCTAGAGACAGGGAAGTGCTGACTTTGCGAATGCAGCCTACAATGCCGCATTCGGCTATGGTTTGTGGACATGATGAAAGTACGGTCGATACTAAGGACAGCAACAACCCCGTCTTTGGCACACCCCTCGCTCGAGTCATCACGCCTTTCCTACAATGGCCCATGTTGGACGAATTCGGAGATAGGGAAAATAGTTCGACGAGTGTTAGTAGAGTTTTAAAATTCCTCAGAGCCATTGAGTTGCATCTTCCCTTGAAGAATCGAATGACGGCACAAGAGCGGGCAAGAAACCCCCAACACGCTAGCGAACGACGCTCCCAAGAAAAGAGCGCGGTCCATATCGCGCCACAGAATTTAGAGAGTCTACAAGAAGACAGTGAAGCTGTGTGCCAGGCGTTTGAAGTCGCCAAGCTCTTGCTTGAACGTAGTGTCGAGCTCCTCGGTTTATTCGTTGATTCGGAGATGCTGAAGTCCCAGTGTAAGGCCTTGGAGATATATTGGGGGGCGGTATATCAAATTCTCCTAGTATGTGCTGCACCGACTCAAAGCTGCCATTGTCACTGACGATGCACAGAATCTACACGGCGATAAGAATCTTCAGATTCAGCTCACGAGCTTCGTAAGTACACTGGATTTGCTGACAACGAAGGCGACCGAGATTCACATTGGCGTACGTCGCTACCCAGATGCCCCAGTCCCTGGTACAAGCGGATCTTTGCAGAAGCAACCCATTCTAGCAGGGGGTACAGTGCTGCTTTCAGCACTTGTCGATGCCTTGGGATCCATTTTCCATATGTTTGTGGAGGCGGTTCGATATAGCGAATCATGGTCCAACGGCAAAGAGGTAAATAATTCGGATTTCGGCAACGAGGTGACCAAGCACCAAAACGAAGCTTTGCAGTACCTTCAGACTGCCAAGAACCAATTGATCAGGGTCGCCAATGGTGACAAAAAAGCCGAGACTTTAGCACCTACACTTACACCGGAAGGGATTGCAATATCTACAATAGAGCGCCTAACATCGGGCATGTATCAAGACCGGACTTTGGATGTCGTAGGAATGTACCAAGAATGTCTGGAATATTTGGTATAGAGCTTGTCCCTCTCTAATTCTAGGCTTGGTATGTTGACTCATGGTCTTAGACTTTGCAGGTCAAATACGAAGCCAGTCGACGGCTACTTCAGAAAATCAATGAGTACACCGAGGAAGTGAAGATCGTCATCGATGTTCTGAAGCAGCAAAGTAATGTCCTACATCAATTCCAGAAAGCACTCAATCCAGATACATTCAAAGCCCCAAGCCTGACACGAAAATTGAGGTTTGGTTACGAGCGTACTTCCATTGAGAGGCTTCTCCTTCTTATCGATGAGCAATTCCAGGTCTGCTCTGAGCTCCGCAATCGCGCTGAACAACTCTCGGTCGAGAATGTCCAGCTGGTCGAGACTCTGCAGGATGACAATAGCAAGGCCATCTTCATTTTTACTGCGGTCACAATCCTCTTCCTGCCCGCCTCGTTCGTCGCAGGATTTTTCGGTATGAATCTAAAGCACATCTCGGACACGACTAGTGATGTCGCCCTTTTTTGGAAGATATCAGGCCCGCTGACAGTCGGAATTCTACTTTCTTGCATACTGCTCGCAATTGAAGGAGAGGACATCATGTTTGGTACGGCACGACTTTGGAGAAGATGTAGGGGTATTGTTCGAAGGTGGGGTTGAATGAACACTAGCATCAATACAACATACTTAATATACAACCTGAGAGCAAAAAAATCAGTGTCTATCCCTTTCCAAGCACGTGTCCGTTTTGCCCACAGAAGTATGGAGGATGATCGAGAAAACTCGTTAGATGATTGTAAGTTGAAGCTCCACCCGCAAAGGCAGTATCTCCACTGCACGAGTGCAGGTTTTTGCTGCATTATATGACAGATTCATCGATGCTCGACTGCTTCCTCGCAATTTCTCGAACTTCGTTCAATCTGATCATAGTTAGTGCCTACTGCTGACATGGTCTTAGCGAACCTTAAGAGAAGGTGACCCACTTATCAATGACTTGAGAGTAATACAACCTGAGGATGTTTCGAAGATATTTGTTCCACTCATTCCGCGCGGGCCATTCGCATTTAGAGGCCTCTCTATATGTGGAGATGGATCGCCGATCTTCGATGCAAAATGCGCAAGCTTCGCTATATCCCGGACCGAACGCTTGTTTCACATCTGGTACAAAGTTTGATGCCCATCGATACCGATCCTCAAATCTTTCGGACACGAATTTGTCCGATTTTCCGATGGCTATCTCAATAAGCAGAACGCCGAAGCGGAAAAGCTGGGAAGGTTCAGAAAGTGCTTCCGGGTCCTCAAGGTACAGATCCTTCAAGCTCAATGTTGGAACGCTGATGGCGAAGGAGGATGATTTGCCGGATCCACACTCGAATATACGTTCGCTGCCTAGTGAGGCTAGCCATGGTGTGCCGAGAAGATAGTCTACACATTTGGACAGTTGAAAGGCAAGATCCAACCTTTCAATAATGGAGAATATTGGTCCATGGCCCTTATCACCCGCAGAACGAGGCATAGCCAAAAGCGTAGCTAGCGACCGACCTCTCGAAGTTTTGATGGGAGAATCAGCTATGCAGAAGAAGCAAGCAGTCTCGTGAGTATTTGGCTGTATGCATTTTAATTCCGTCCTCGAGTTAGCTCTGTCTTTGAACATTTCCACAGGATCTCGTAAAATCTTCTAATCAATTGGCGCTGAGAGTTTCGTGAATTCGCGGCTCTGAACCAACAGATCTTCAAGGTTTCCGCTCCTATGCATCAGCTGATATGAGCTGATCATTCGACACTCTTTGGTATCCCCATAATCAAGAGTCATTGATGAGGCGCCATTGGCCTCAAGATCAATGTTGAGGTCAAAGCGGCTTTTGCATGCTTGTAGACCTTGGTACACAAGAAAAGCGCCTGGCCGAGCCGTGATCGAGTGCTCAAGGCTCTCAGTGTGAGAAGACACAAGTGATTGCTTTATTGGACCATTGTGTATGGCGGTAAAGATTTCGTCAGAATATTTGCAAAGCCTCTCGATCGAAAGGCTAAGCTCCAGGGCCAAATCTGATAGTGAAGTAGGACGAGGTTTCCTGGATTGCATCCCTTTGAACTTTTTCCACGATGACCTCTTCGAAAGACTTGAATCTGTATCGCGGCGTTTGAAAGGCAGGAGTTGATCTATACGACGGACAATTTCATCAAGTTGGTTTTTGATCACTTCCCACGAATCTCCTCCCCGGAGTTTTTCAGATCTAACCGCCATGTCCTTTGCGCCGCGGAGCCAAATCAAATTCAAGGTTATCATTCTCCTTCGGCTAGTCTCAAGTGCTTTTCGAGCCTGTGAATCGAGGGAATAAGACGCCGTACGTGCATCTAAAACATATTCAATCTTCCTTGGAATGTCGGCGTTGAGAAGGATGTCCTTAACATCATCTAGGGCATTGGCCATTTTCTGTGAGCCCCGATGATACGTGAATGATGATGTAAAGAATGGTAGCAATGAAGTGTGACGGGAGCTGGATATGAAAAGGATCCTGGATCAGGCTCTGACACTGCCTTGTTGAGGCAGTGTGGGTGCAGGGGTCTTCACGTGTCACAACGCCCCACGTTCGACGCTTATGCACGTAGGTCATTCGTGAGTCAGCCAATTATCAAGCAGACCTTCCACACCATCGGAGCTCACGATAATCGGCACTCCCGCCAATCAGAGAACAGCTGTGAACGCCTGGGCGGGGAGCCGCACCATCCTCCCGCCCTTGTTCGAGAGCTTTCATCGTTAGACACAAATCATCGTAGGGCGTTCTTCACTCGTGAGCATGCCTTACATTATTCCTGTCGGACATGACCAGTTCGTCAGAGTGCGACTATCCTAGCACCGATCCTGATGTTGCCATGGCAGTTACTCCACCGGTCCTATTGGAGGCATTAATCAATACGGCAATCACGCAGCTAGACAGTTTGCGTGAATACGTTCGCAACCGCACACACGTCAAGAGAGATACAGAAGAAATCTTGCGACTAACGGCAGCGACGACCGACAGCAGTATTAAATCACTTGAGAAATGGAAGACGAACGCGAGAAGAGCTGAAATTCAAGATCCAAACGTCGCGAGTCGGATCAGTAATTTCTTCATTGATCTGAGCGAAGGGATTCGATCTACAAGAGATGCATTAGAGCAAAGACTGAGCTTGCGCTGGAGGAAAGCCAGAATCCCGCTGCAAGCAAAAAAGTGGGCCCCGTGTAAGAGAGCAGGTTGCCTGCCCTTGCTGACTACTACCAGAAATGAGGTAATGAGGAGAATTCAGCAAGCATTGCGACATATCGAAGACAGCGAGATTGAGACTTTTGCCGACACCTTACTTACTGAAAGACACCAGATCCTCGACAATGCCCCACAGCAAAGAAGTGAGAATTACAAGAAATTTCGCCAAAATATTGAGGAGGTCTCCTCACTGAAACCAAGCTTCCTGGACCCAGGGCATTTTACGAGCTTCTGGGAAGAGCTTAAGACCAAACCGGCTCCTGAAGGAAAGCCGTTTAGCCCATTCGAACCAGGCGATGGGATCGTGTGCACGCATAGTGAGTTGGAAGAGGCCGTGAGCACATTACCTGATTTTCATGAGGCGTGGAAGGATTTTCATAACCCTCGAGCAGCACAGATTCCTACGTTTGCCTCAGACCTAACCACGGTGCAGACATGTCTCGTACTGAAGAGTATCAAGAAGCCAGACCTGATCAAATGCTTCTATGGTGGCAGCGTCAGGGACTTGAGCCTACCAGCCGACATTGATAACATCAAACTCATCATCAAAGACTGTCAGTGGCTAGACTCCACCGCGGAAAAGTTTGCTGAGGAGCAATATCGAGTGGTCCGACGCGCTTGGGAAAAGGGCCAACATATTAAGATGCTCAAAGGAGAGCCACTATCACTGCGTGATGACGCTGAGCTGGGGTGGGGCTCGTTTGGTAGCGTCCGTCGATACCAGGATGTGCACACTACGGAATATTTCGCGGTCAAATTATCAAAGTCGAGTGGCAAGAGAAAACACATACTGCGAGAGATTGAAAGCTTGACGGGGGTAGAGCATCAACACATCATCAAATACATCAAGTCATTTGAGCGCGGTAACAAGATCGGCATTGTACTCTTACCACTTGCAACAACGAACCTTGGAAGCCTTCTCAAACATTACGAAGAGAACTGTGACCCAACTCGGTGCGCCCCGGATATACAAGAACTTCCCCCAATAATCAAGACAGCGTTCGGATGTCTCAGTTCAGGTCTACTACACTTACATGAGGACAAGGGGATCCGCCATCGCGATATAAGGCCTAGTAATATATTGTATCTGGCAGCCTCTAGCGACCCGGCTCAGCCCAGACCAGCTCAATTTCTTTGGGCCGACTTTGGTCTCGCGCACTATTTTGGTGATGATGATGGCGGTAGCAAGACACAGACTCCCAGAAAAGAGTCATACTCGCCTCGTTATGCAGCCCCAGAGGTGCTCATGAGGAAAATAGAGACAACAGACACTCTATTCGCCCCAGATCAAGAGCACTCACCGACCGACAATCGGAGTGAAGGAGACCGAAGTGCAGCCTCTGGAACCGTCATATCCATTCTGCAAGAAGATCTTGAATCTTATGGGCACGGTCGTAAGACAGACGTATTCTCTTGCGGTTGCGTCTTTCTTGAGATAGTATCCGCTCTAGCCGGAGTCAGCATGCCGATATCCTCCGATTCAAACTTTGCCTTCGCTGATAATATCAAGAGCCTTCAGGATTGGGCGCAGACACAGGTTCTGTCTCCTGACTGGGAGGCGACCCTGCGCAAAGCACTTACTATTGCCTCTCAGATGATCGCGGAGGATCCTGTCAGCAGGCCAACCATGTGTGAAGTTACCCTTTTACTTTTGGATTCCGAGATGGCGCAAGCCTTCTTTTGTACACCAGAGTGTATGAACAATGCCGAGTGCGGTGCGCACGCTGCCGAAAAGAAACGCACACTCGACGTTCACGCAACGGGCACAAGCCCTGATGTTCAATCGGAAGCTGGCAGGTCGAACTACACCGAGACAATACACCAGATGAGCCAAGAAGAGATCTTCGCGAACGGCTCCTCGTCCACAAGAGGAGAAACAATGCCCGATAGGACAGTGTCTCGACGGTCACCTAATCTGCCACGCTTACTTATTAATAGCATCCCATCCTCTGCCCGCCGATTTTCCACCTGAGTGACACTCTTTTAACGGATCACTATCGAACATGGTGACGACTTTCCGGATCATTATTAGCAGCATACACATCCCAACAACGGTGGCCATAATCCGTGGCCATCATCATTTCATTATTCACTAATACTGGAGCGGCATCGTCTATAGAGTCCCTCGGTCTTTTTTCATACAGTTACCTCAAAAGCACCGGCATCGCATCGCATTCTTTCGATCTTGTCGGCGCTGGTCTCTGCAGAATTTTGGATCTTAGCGACATGATCAGACCCCCGAAAATTCCGTCCTATCGGTTGGACACTCTTTACTTTTGTTTTCCGCATTTTGTTCCGGCGTCGGCGGTTAAAACGATACCCCATTCTGTTGAATTATGAATTATGAATTTTGCGTCTCGTTGTACCAAAGCGGCATCGAAGAGGTCTCGGCTGTACACGAACTGATCAAACCAACCTGGGATATTGACTGGCCTCACCGGGCGTATTGCGGGACACTAAGCATACTTACACTGCAGCATTTTGAACATAGAATTACAGGACCAACGGGACATATGGATTGAACGCTAGACGGGCATGATGTAACGATGAAAATAGATGATGTGGCGGGCTGCCCGTCGAATTATTACATTGGGCATTCAGCGGAAATGGATTTGTAGATCGTCGCATGTTCGAAGAGCATGACAGCGAGGCGTCTCAGGAGTAGTGTATTATGGGAGGAGCATTGTGAATTTGCATGTATCCATCATAGGTACTGATAAAGGCTCAATAATGTAAAACTACTATTACTCCCATCCCAGCCTTCTCTGACAGAACACGTGTACATAATCAGTCCAGACATCTATCGTCGCATTCATCGCCCCATCTCAAGTGGTCAAGACTTCCTTTCTCGGAGTGTCAGTAAATCGAAATCCTTGACAAGCTCTGCACGCTTTCTGCGGAAGATAATTTCACCTCTGTCGGCGCATGTCATTGCATTCCCTGCCTCGATGCTCTGCTATCGCTCGATATACTGAAGAGACTCACCACAACAGTCCGATGTGGAAGGACCAAAGGAATGCCTGAATGGAGCTATTCCGACGTTCCACTAAAACATCCGAACCACGCGCAAACTTTTACGACACCAGAGTCTGACCCGATAATATCCAGCTAAGACAATTGCACGAGGGAGAAGTATGCGCCTGCGGAAGCGGCGACGTCCTAGCGATAGGCACAAATCAATTCATTTGCTCCTGCTTTACCTGATACTTCGATCGTGGATGGTAGTATGACTTCCAGTCCATTTCAGCATCGGCCGCTGCAGTATGATCTGTGGTGAGATATCAAGGCGTGCCAAGAACCCAAACCACGCTAGAGCCCTTTGGGCCTGATAAGATAAGCTCATGGCTGCGCCACAAGCGTTGCAAAGAGAAATCAGTGGCTAAATTTTGACACATACTTAAGATCAAGCTTCAGAGGACATAGTGAAATTCCTCGAAGAATTTTGGAATGTAAGTGGTGATTTCAGTGGTCCTCCTGGACCTTGCCACTTCCTAATCCAATTCAATGAGCCCGCCTGAGTATTCTTAATCAAGATGGAAGCCACTGAATGTATGGACTCCTTGTTGATACCTGCTAGGACAATACTGGCTCGACCAGCTGGATAGGCTGAATGGGTGTGAGGTCTTGTGCAGCCTTACTATCTGGAACAGATGCACAACTCTCCCAAAATCATTCGTGGACATTCAGCATTTTCGGATTTTAGGGACTGTTGAGCCGCTGAGATGGTTGTGCTTTCACACCGACCCTCGGACATCAGCCATGTGTAGGGAAGCGGCGCGCCTGCATTGACTCCCTCCTGCCCTTCAATGAATCGCCGAGGACTTCTGCATACCATGCAATGTCGCGCCTCATCCACGAATTTTAGGCCCTTATCAATCAGCCATTCTTTCATGAAATGTAGGTACATGCATCTCATACACGAATTAGCCATACATGATACCCCATCTATACCCTTTCTTGTTGACCTAGTTCGTCGCAGTTTTCATAGAGCACGAACAGCATACGCTGGTTTCGGCGAACAGGGCTCTAGATGACTAACATGAGCGCATGAACAGTGCTTAGCCAAGACTTACCTCAGTCTCTCAGACTTGTTAATTCGCTGAGACCCTTCGGCTAAGCGCCGTAAGCCGGTAAAGTCGAGCACTAGAGGGACTGAGGCGAGTCGAGATGCATATGACAGGGCAGCTTGGTCACTTGCAGTAGGGCTATTACAAACTCCGTACCAGTAAAATCACTTTTCTTCAAGGACTCATACGCGGCCTCAGCGTACCAAATCTTACCGATCGGGAGCCAGCAAGCTTCGTTGATCCCTAGCGTGGCTGGATGCTTGTTCTCATCAGATTTATCAGGTGCTGAAGTCGTGCCACTGGATTCACGCTTCCGAGTCAGCGAGAGGAAAGATCTGCGAACATGCCATGGCAAGTTGTCCGAATGCAGATGTTCGACTCGCACAGTGGTATCTACTCCTAGGAGCCTGTGGGTAGGCTTCGATTCATGCTGCATATAGTTTCTTATCGCTCTCCGGATATCATCGAGGTAAATCGGCAGCCATACGGCACGCTTCGAGACCCACTTTTCCCACGATTCGTAACCAGCCTGCTTCTTTGACCCAAAGTGCCATGGAGCGTATAAGATGGCTGTACATGTGCCACCTGCTTGCCCCAGAGTCCCAGACTCTTCTCCATGCAAGTCGCGTGGGGTGATTTTCGTGCGGCAATCAGATACTCAACTATTGTCTCAGCTGTCGATTGTTGATATCATGTTACCAACGCTTACACCTGCAGGCGTCGCGGCTATGGGTTGCGTTTTCCCTGTTCTCGACTGCGTTGCCGTTGCACTTCGTCTTTCGGCAAAGCACAAAATCCGTCGCGTCGGAATCGATGACTGGCTCATTGTTGTATCCCTGGTGGCTTACCCACTCACTTCCGCGGATATCTTTTGCTAAATATTTTGTCAGATATTGACCATCGGACTCGGCGCGATCCTGTTATACGGTTAGAATACTGCACACTTTTCACCTTTTTCCACTTACACTAAATTGCACAGGCTCGGTATCAGATAGATTCGGACAATCATCCCCGCCTGGCGACACAAGCCCCAACGAGCAAGATCGTCTTCTTGTCTCTACTAAAAAGGTAAAAGCCCTCTGAGCTGTTGAATGTGTCAGAGATGAACGCTGATCTTGAACATAGCTGACTATGTGCTTTGACTTCATCCAGATATGGGCACAGGGGACTGCCAAACTTTCTGTCATCTTCTTCTATAGGAGTATATTTATCGGCAGAGCTTTTAATGTCGCATCCTGGAGCATGATCTTCGTCGTCATTGCTTGGACGTTGGGCGGCTTTCTCGCGTTCGTACTTCAATGTGGCGCTCACATTGTCTACAAATGGTCTTCAGCTGCAAACATTGCAGCCCACTGTAGTAGTGGCACCGCCATTGCCTTAGGCATCTCTGTTCCAGACGTCATCACTGACGGTTTGATCTTAGCAATGCCTCTGTATTGGGTATGTGGCGACTTTACGCAAATCTTACAGCGAGACTCACCGCCGTTAGACATTCCAATTGCACATGTCCTTTTGGAAGAAGCTCAGTGTCTGTGGGGTCTTTCTTTTCGGGGGGGTGTAAGTAAAGAATCCTGCCATTGCCATGCGATCTCATGACAGGGCCTCGGGACATACTCACCTCATATTCTAGTACAACAGTCGCGAGCATTATTAGGCTCATCGTTTACGTCGTTGTGTATCCTAGTATGAACCTTGGCTGTCCGAAATCCTCCAATTGCTGAAAATTTTCTAGATCACAGTACGGACGCGGACCAAATTGGTGAGCAACTCCCTTGGTCGATGGGTCAAGGCAGACGCTAAGACTTCCGTAGCTTTTTATTCCACCCTAATATACTGGAGCATGCTGGAGATGGGGCTCTCAGTCATTGCCGCATGCCTTGTCACACTTTCGCCCCTCTTCCGCGACCTCTCGGCCAAGGGCGTGAGCCAGCGTCTGCGAAGTATATTCACCTCGAACTCACGCTCTTCGGAGGCTTCCAGAAGTGTTTCGGAGACGAACATGGTCCGTAGAATTGGAGCAGAAAATAATGTGGGGTTTGAGTCAATTGCCATGGGAAATTATGAGAACGAAAATAGCCACGAGATTGACCGAAGCGAAGAGACGGAAGGACAAATCATGGTTACAAGAGGGTTGAGTGTGCGTTCATCTTTTGATGCAGCCCAATCAATGGAGGCTGGAAACAAGCCGTAGTATCTCAAAAAATGGCTGATGTTGATGACCTCTGACTGCATCGTGCAATAGACATTTGGTCAAGGTCTCGTGTTAGTAAAAAACAGTGACTTCACTTCGCTTAATTCGATAGCACAGATGCGCCATTCAATTGTTTGGCTCCGCTTCCTTCGTTGATTGATTCGGCTTGGAGGTAAAGCCACAATAATTGCGGCTTGGGTTTATCAAGGAGAAACTATCTTATGGACTTTATGTTCCCTCATGAACAGGCTCATAACTGCTTCGAGGCCAGCTGTCCCCAGTAGTGTCGGGAAGACGGCTCGCAAAGCGTCCATGTATGATTGCTGCGCGAACAGCTTCACCGGGAGTATTGGTTCCTCGACTCGCTTTTAGATGTAGAGTAAATTCACAAAAGCGAGTGCAGATGATGGCAGTAACGCCAGTACCAAGGAAGTGTCCTTTTACCATGCTGCCGCCAGCTGCCGCCAGGAGTCCAAACCAAGAAGCATCAGAATATAAGCGGTAAATAGCAACACGACTCCTAGATACTCAATCCTTTGGAGCCTGATCCTGGCTGAAGCTTCTCCGCCAGGAGCGTCAAGGGTGTCTGTGCAAGGAAATCCTAGTGCCACAGGAGGTGGCGTCGTTCATCCAACTCCCAAACACAACACCTAAAGCAGACCCCATTCCAAAGCATATGCTTGCACATGCCAAAAAATTCCCTTCTCAGAGGAGTTCAAGTCTAAGGCGAGGAAGTTTGCTATTGGACCTAGACCTCCGCCGCCGGTTCCGGTCACCACCCGTCTCATCACCCATTCGACACGGGCAAAGCCACGTATAAGACTCCCGATTGCGAAGGAGGTAGTACATAGGACGAGGCCAGCGTTACAGCCGTATATTTCAGTCAGTCTGCCAGAAAGATGTTCAGATGCAGCTTTTGCAATGAAATAACTGGATATAAGCCGAGGGGGCATCGATCTGAATGGGGTTGACATGGGGGCAGAGAGCGTAGCCACGACGTTTGCGTCCAGAGCTGCCATAAATACACCGAGATATACTCCCCTCGTTATACAGCGAAGCTGTACAGTTCTCGCCTCTTGTGAAGTTGGTGTCGCGTCACCATGGTTGACATCTTCGCTTCCACCAGGATTACTTCGAACATCGGCGCCCCCTGAATTGAGCAGCAAGCTTCTCTCAACGGTACCGCTTGCTACTAAAGACTTTGGCATATTGATTGCGATGACCACTCCTCCACCTTTTCCAGTAGTTTTCGATGCAGCCCAGGCCGGTGTACAAAGTACATTTTCTTCTTATTGCCGAGGATGCCTCGGGTATGCGATCCACTCGGACGCGTGACGTTATCGAAATGTGCATGCGATCGGGCAATGTCCCAAAGGGGAAGATCGACGGCCTGGCGCCTGTAACCCTCGTATCTGTCTCATTGAAGCGATGATGTTCTTGACTTTCACGCCTTCAGGAAGTATTATTTGTTGGAGTCTTCATCACCAGTCCTTGAAAGCTAGCCCACTAACTGCCTGCACCTCAATTGATTATCAATGGCGAACAAGGAGCAAATAACAGTAGCAGAGACAAACGTTAAAGGACGCAGGACAAACGTCTTCCAACGGAAAAATGCCCAAACCAATCGGGTACTCGGTGGAGACGACGCCCACCACGAAATTGGCAACCTCGGTCTCACCAAAGCGAAGAATAAAGCACTGCTAAACAATATCGATCCGACGATAATACCTGTAAGTCTTGCCTCCGCCGTACATAAAGCAGAGGTTGATCTAGCCAGTTGCTCTTCTTAGTATCTACTATGGACTTCTTCGCCAGTAAGTCTGATCCTCGAATAGCAGGCCATCATGACTCTTTGACTTATTATGATCTACAGAGAATACTCTCTCATATGCCAGTATCATGGGCCTGAAGACCGAAGTTGGACTTATGAACGTTGACTACCAGTGGCTGGGGACTGCTCTTTACTTCGGTGCTTGAACCCCATCTGCTTCTTAGGATCCCTTTTGACTTGACCAGGATACCTGGGCTGGGAAGACCCCGCAAATCGACTTATACAAGAGCTTCCTTTGGTGAAGTACTCTGCCTTTACCATTGTCATGTGGGGAATCACACTTGCCTACTTCGCTGCTGTGGAGAATTACTCAGGAGCACTAGCCGTTCGTGTATTCCTTGACATCCTCCAAACAAGTATTCCTTCTGCTTTGGTCCTCTTCACATCGCAGGTGGGTTGAATCTGTCCAAATCCAATCCTTCATCTCACAGAGCCAGTGGTACACGAAGCGTTACAGAATTGCATTGTGGGCAAGCGCGAATGGCCTGGCTCAGATCATCGGTGGCCTTGAAGCATATGGTATTGCCGAAGGAGATATTACCCACGAGTATATCATCGGGCTGTGGAAGATCTTATTTCATATCTCAATTCTGCTCTTTGTTCTCATCGGCGCCATTCTTTGGATCATTACATCAGATGAACAGCTGTGGCTGCGTGAGATTGATCGGGTCCTGGCCGTTAAGCGTGTCCGAGGTAATCAGCAGGGAATTGGAAACACACAATTCAAACCCACTCAGCTCAAAGAAGCACTGTCTGATCCAATGACATGGGCCTTTGTGTTCCTAGCGATTGCCTCGAACATCCCAAATGTGGGTCTACAGAACTTCTTCAGTCAATTGATTGAATCATTCGGCTTTACTGCGCAGGAGAGACTTCTGTATGATACTCCGGCGGGCGCTGTCGCGTTCGTCTCCTGTATGACATGGGGGATTGTGACGTACCGCTTTGGCAATCGGATCCTATTTGGGACGGTGGGAACGAGTGTGGCCCTCCTCGGTATCATATTGATCGTTGCCCTACCTTTGTCAAATCGAGTTGGTCGCCTATCTGACGCAAACTTACTATGTCGGCTTCCTCGCTCTAATGTCATTGATATCATCCAATGTCGCAGGGTAAGATCGGTCAAGTACCCAAAAACCAATCTCGGATTGACGTGTCTTGCCCAGGTATACAAAGGAAAAGACCGTCGCAGCGCTGTTCCTTATTGGTCCTTGTGTGGGCAACATTATTGGTAATTGTTTTTCTCCCAAAGAGAGGGACGACAGAGTGCTGATCATTGTGCAAGGTCTGCAAACCATTAGGCCAAACGATGCGCCTCTTTATCGTTCGGCCGAGATCGTCATAATCGCTTGCTACGGGGCATGCATAGTTGACTTGCTCTTCATATATTGGTTTTATCAGCGACAGAACAGACGAAAAGCTGCAATCAGAGCCCAGCCACAGTATCGGAGGGTTGAGCTTGATGAATGGGCGGCTCTGACCGACTGGGAAAATGCGGAACTTGTCTATGATTTATAGTGGAACAATCCGCTGAGTTCATTTGGACTGTACCAAGGGCTTTGCATACACCTGCTGTAACTGCCAATTCACAGGGCTTTTGATGGACCTCGCTGGGTTTCACGAGCTTGGCGTAAATATCTTTAGTGTAAGCCTCTGGGTGCTCAACGATACCCCAATAGGGAACGAGTAGGGATCATTATGGCATATCTTTAAGCATCAAGTCAACAGACTCCTGATCCAAGTAGCTGGCATGCTCGATTGTAACCGCACCGGGCACGCAGAGCTGCCCTGATCCCCATGTTACCATCACAGTGAGCGGCGACGATTCGATCCCAACACGCAGCTTCTACTACCATAGCTCTGAGCTCCTCGTCCGATAATCTGTTGCATTTGTGGATCGTCGATTAGACTTGAGACACCGCTACTTGCAGCAACCTTGATGACCTGAGCACCTCGTCGAATCTGAACGCGGACCGCCTTGACATATTCGCTTACTCCGTAGTCCGTGGCGGATTCTTGTCATTGAATACTCAAGTGATATATTATGTACATCACCATGGCTAGCAGTATGATCACAGCTGAAAACACATGAGGTCCTAGCAGCCAGCCCTCGCTGATGGCCTTGGACAGCTCAAAGCCGTTGCTAGCCATTTCTCTGACAGAAATATCCCCAGCATTCAATGTGGATGCAACGTCCCTGGCAGCAATCACGGGCGGCACTATCGCCATGTCGTCAAAACCGGTCTCCTCCACACCCATGAAATGCACATGGCAATCCCCCAATTCCGGCATCAGAACAGGAACGGCAGTAGGGAGTATTACCGCAAATTGAGCGTCAAGTGCCTCCGTTTTACCAACGAAGAGAATTCTGGCTTCGCTGGCCATGAGGAACGCATCTCAGATTGATTGTCCTCGACCGGGACTCAACGACCCGGTTTGGATGCGAACGCAAGGACTTTTCAATTCTCCAGGACTTTTTCTGAGTGCACAAGATCGCCAATTGGACTGGGGTGAGATGCTACGAACATGAAGTTGATGGGCGCGCTGAAAGGAAATTGGGGGTTTCTGCGCTGCCAAGGCTGCTCTACGCTCGTTCAGTCACCATTTACCGCAACGGTGCTTTGCATGATTCGCCGCAATGAGCTTCGGTCAAACAGAATACTCACTTTGCTCGCCCAACCAGCCTAGATCAATCATTCCGTAGCATGCGAGACCGCAGAATAAGGCTGGAAAAGGAAATGCTGCCATACCAGCAAAGCGAGGGATAGATCGTCACTCTACCTGCTACGCATTATCGACCACGTTTCGGGATGTACTCATTATTATCAATTGGGTATCTACAGAGCTGCATTCATTGCCCATAACTTTCCAACCCTCTCATATCAGTAGCCATCCCCAGGCCTGGCTTTTCTGCTACCACCAAAGGTCGATCCGCTGCACCCCCATCACCTTTCTCCGCCTCTACTTCTGCTCTCAACTTTTCGAATCTCTCTCCGGCCTCAGTCATCAACTTCTGGACTTCTGCTTTTCGAATCTCGATAGCTGCCAACTCTCTCCGATTGATCTCCATCTTCGCCTGCTGAATCTTTGCGTCATGTTCCATCCCCTGCTTCTGTTCCTTCAAGCGCTCGAGCACACCGGGAAGGGTTGGCAATGGCGTTATTCTGGGCGGAGTCCTTGGTCTTTTTGGTTTCGGACCCTCCGACTGCTTCTTCATTCCGTCCATGCCTTTGCGCGTCTGTGCTGCTTCGTAAGCTGCTCGCCGCTCCACTTCACTCTCATCCTCTGAGGAATCATCTGATCCCTCGGCGTCTTCAATCAGAGCCTTCATGTCTGCCTTCTGGCGTCTGCGCTGCTCGCGCTCCGCCTTCTTGCCCAATGCCATGCGCCCGTCGGAGACAAAGTCATCGAAACCTTCACCGACCTCATCATCGTCTTGCGCAAGCCGCGAAGGAGGTTCCTTGAGACGTTTTGTTCCTGTGTAGGGCTTTATCGAAGCATCGTGATTCGACGAGGCATCGGATTCTGTGCCCTCCTCATCCCGATCTTCTGCGTCGCCGTCTGAATTGAGAGAAATGTACTCTTGTTCCTTTGCGAGCCTAGCTCTTCTCTCCTTCTTTTCCTTGATTTCGACGTCTGTCGGTATTGCTGCATTCTGCTGGAGAAGGAGATCCGAGCCGAACTTCGCTGCCAAGTCAAGCTCTTGACCTTCAGGTGGCACATCCGAATTCAGAGTAAGATCCTTGGGCGTGGATGGTGTAGAGGCTTTCAACTCATTCAGAATATCTGCACTGTAGCTAGGCCGGACGTCATCATTTTGAATGATGGTCTGATCTGTAGATAATGCGCCTGACTTTCGTGCAGCGTTACTTTCGATAGCTTGACGACTTAAATTTGACCTTTTTGGTATGAAGACTGCTGGACTCTCTCCGCCATCTTCATCGTCATTCATGGAGGTGGCCCCAGGGCCGAAAGAAGTTCGCAGGGATGAACGCTTCTTTGGTTTGGAGGAGGTTCCACGAGCTGCAAGTGAGGGTCGTACAGTCGGTGAGGTGGAGCCTACTGAGGCTGTCAGCCTATATATTGCCAATGTGTCAGAAATGCTTGCACATCATGGTAGACAACTATTACCTGGATCAATGTCCATATTGACGTCTGCTGCAGCTCCATCCTCATCCTGCCCAACTTTCCTCGCCTTGCTTCTTGCTGAGAATGGAGACTGCATCTTCCAACACAGAGGAGATGTGGAGGGTATCTTGACGAGATGTAAGGTTGAAAGATTGAATTAAACGGGCATTGCGGGTTTACAACCTCAAGTGTAAATTACTTATCGAGGTTCCTGGGCTATCTCTAGCTTTGCTAGTGTGCAATTTTGCCGGCGCTAAACCTTTTACAGCACACAATGAATAGCCGCACAAGCCCCCCTCGGGTAGTAAAAAAAAGGCATAGTGGACACCAAAATTCCGGCGCGAAATTCCGCGACTCTGCCGCGGCTCACGATGCCTTTTTTAATCCCTCCCCCAAGCCGCAGAGCCGGGGCTTCCAAACATTCCTCCGGGCCATTCCAGCAAGGCTACAGCAAGGCTACAATAATGTAAATAAGAATCACGAACTACCCCTCGTGACGTAAAAGGGAACATAAGGTCAACGCTTCGCAGCACTAGAGAGTAGAAAATCCTTTTCTGAAGCCAGCAACATCATGGATCAGGCTCTGCCAGAGGAGATTCCTGAAGAATGGAAGTACCATCTTTCTATCAGACCGTGCAATATCCAATACAATCTTCCATCTTACAAAAATATCTATCATCATGTACCGGCGCAAAATCAAGCAAAGCTTGGACTGCTAGATCTGCTCCCACTTGAGTTGCTTCAAGACGTGCTCGAGAAGCTCGACGTTCTCAGTCTCACCAATTTTCAGGCCGTCAACAGACAGGCTTTCACTGTGGTCAATTCCGTTCCAGCGTTCAAGGCTATCATTACACACGCGCGAACTGCACTACGAAGCATTATCGCTGTAAACGCAGGCCATTTGGTTAGATGTCAAGACTTCTACAACAGTATGCTCTTTCCAATGTGCGCCACTTGTGGGGACTATGGCGAATACATCTATGTCCTGACATGCAAGCGTGTGTGTTACCTCTGTCTTTCATATCTGGAAGACTACCTCCCTCGGAGCTCGCAGAGCATTATCCGGAAATTTGGGCTGGATCGGACGATTCTGAAGACGTTGCCTTGTCTCGAGAGTATACCGGGCACTTACGCGTTCCCCCCATCAGATGAGCGACAACGGCTAATATTGTACGACTCGTCAGCGGCACGTTCTGCCGGTGTAACCTTGCATGGCTCCGAGGAAGCCATGTCACAGCATGTCCTGGATGCGAACCTTCGCGAGAAGGCTGAGTACCAGCGAAAGCTCCGTCGGTTCTTTTCTAAAGATGCGACTAGATATACTGATGGGATCGATACGCGTCGAAAGCCTCAGCGCCCATTTGAGGACCCATTGGACCACCACGAACGCAACCCACTGCGGTGGATGGGGATTGTCCAGGTGCCTTCACTTCAACTAAGCTTGAGAGAGGTGGAGTGGGGTTTTCATTGCACTGGATGCCAAGGGTGTTTCGAGCATTCTACGCATTGGACGAAGGTCTACACTCCAAGCACATTCCGCGATCATATCAAGCGTTTGGGGCCTCTCATCAACTTGGCGTCAACCGAACACCCAAAGTTGTATCATACTGGTATGCAACGGAAAAACAAGACCATCATTGGAATTGATCTCAGAGTAGTTTGAACTTCCAACCAAGGTGATGTCGCTTCGAATCTGGCCCATTCCGCCTACCATGGTCATTTCTACCATGCATCTCTTACATTTCCTAGCTTGACAACCGTGACAATTCCTCACGCTTGTGCTTCGTGGCTCCTGCTTATTTGACATTTGTTCCCGGAGGGCGAGAGCATTGCTCCTGGGTCTCGAACTTGATGCGGGCATACTAGTACTCTTGAATTACCTGTTGGACATTTGTGAAGTCCAATGTACCTTATTCTTTCGTTCATTCGCGCACATTTGCCATTTTCTGATTGAATTCAAACAGCATTCTTGAAATTGTCATTCGTGCTCGCTCTTGTTGTAAAGTATCAGCATAAGGCGACAAAACCTGAGGTGGTGAGAAGTCCACACTGCCAGCCTTCTCTACAACAGCACCCGTTTCGAATGCCTCCTATGAATTCAAATGAGACCCTTAACGCCCACGTAGATTCCAAAGTCATACCCTTTGGCCACCTAAGTAATCTCCTACACAGATTCCTCATCCAGATTAAATGCTGTGAAAACGCTGTCAGAACAGAGACCCCTGTTGCTTCCACCCCTTTCTGCAACCAATCCCACTAACCCCAACTTGCAAAACATCTCCCCATCATCGGCTCCGTTCCGCGCCGTAGCGTCCCGCCCCAAATCTTCAACCAAAAGCGCGCACATCCCAAGTCCTCTCCTCAAGTATCCCCTCAATTCCCCACGATGCCTCAAGCTCAGCCGGAGCTGAAGAAGGTAATGACCCCCATCTCTCCTCCTTGACTGCGCCTCGAAAACCGGGGGTTTTGTTGTGCGATGGACAAAGATGCTGACCACAAACAACAGTACCTCGACAAGCGGCTCTTCGTGCAACTGAACGGGACGAGGAAGGTGATTGGTGTGTTGAGGGGTTATGATGTTAGTCGCTGCTCTTTTTTTTTTCACTTCATTTATATGGTCCTGGGGGGTTCAAGCCTCCCATTCCAATACCGCGGGGCGCGCGTTATCGGTCATGATATCAACTCGAATATCCATCCTCCGCGAATTCACTCCACCGCCTTCCCCTCAAGCATCCCTCGTCTTCCGTGAAAACATGACGCACTAACATCTCCTCCCCCCACCAGGTCTTCCTCAACATCGTCCTAGACGAAGCCGTGGAGGAGAAGGCCGGCGGCGAGAAAGTGCGGATAGGGATGGTGGTACGCTCTTCTCCCCCCCTCCCCCCTCCCCCCTTCCCTTCCACCATCTATCCCACCTTACCCCCGGCGCCTTCATCAACACCCAGCACTTCCACTACACAGATACGTTGTTGCAAGAGCAGGTGCAGAAAGGCTAATCACGTCTTTGGGAGGGAAAATAGGTCATTAGGGGGAACTCGGTCGTGATGTTGGAGGTACGTTGCTCCCTCCCCTCCTTCTTTCCAATTGCACGAATACCACGCATTCTCACCCCCGGCGTTGAGATGCCGAGCCGAGCTGACGTGTCCACCCGAAAAATACAGGCGTTGGAGAGGATAGGCGGAGACAGGGGATAAATAGCGGGTGGTCCTTGCGAATGGGATGATGGAGCCGTCTACCTTTTCGAAGAGACACCCTCAAACTTTTCTTTCGGGTACAAAGGACGGTGAAAGGGTACAGAGGGTGGGGAGAGGGCCTTAAGGAGCTTGGACAGACAGGCAATCATGCATGGCATCCAGTACATGCGCATGGGGAAAATGGTAGCACGGAATGAAGCCGGACGATGGGTCGTCGCAAAGTGGCCAGTTCGCAAGGGGGGCAGGAATCTTGCAAGAACCAGACTATGGATACATCATACCCCAGATTTTATGACCCGCACACGCTCGGACAAGATCAATGAATGCCAATCAGTCCGAAAAAGCCTTTATCATTAAAAAGATCCTAAGCAGCTTGCTAGCATTGAGTTGGTTGCATGCCATACATCAGAAGAAGCCCCATTATGCCCATTTCACGTTTATCCATCTTGAGATCACAGTCGTCCACAGCCGTAAAAATCACACCAATAAAAAAAGAGAATGGGGTGCCTGCTGAAAGATTTCCCATGTGCTTTCGCTTCACACAGCCCCGGCAATGTTTTTTTTAGTGTGTTCGCTCGCTCAGCGATGCTTGGAAGAAGACAAGGAAGGAGAAGCGAAGGGGAAGAGAAGCACAGCCAAGCCAATGGGGTCCCCCCTACTCCCCCAGCAACCCACAATAGACCACCCTCGCCGTTTCTTTTTTCGGTGTTACTCCAGAAACTCCCCCAACCAAAGTAATGATACATTTCGTGAGACGAAGATGCCCTCCTTCTCGGTTCATGTCGTTTTATCGTAAGCGTTTGCTCTGCACCGGATCTACCAGGAAGCTGCTCTGCTGATCCCATCCTCTCTTCAAGGGTCCACGCTCGTACGTGTTAGCGATGCTCTCGCGCCACATATTCGATGTGACGAAGGAAGGTTCGATGCCGTTGCCGCTGCTCACGTGCATGTGCGATTCCGAGGGTCTACGCATTTGAGTCTGAGGCATACTTTGAGATGTTGGCATGGAGTAGCCTTGTTGCTGCTGTTGGTGTTGCATACCGCCAGGCAAAGGGGTCGGGGTTTGCTGGTGCATCGCCGTTGATATTGATGCGGTGGGGTAGAGGGGCGGGGATTGTTGTGGTAGAGTGGCGGCAATCTCGGACATGGAGGCAGAATTCTCGCCAAATGCGGCGTTCCAGCCCCTGTGGAGGATGTATCAGCGAGTGTACTCCATCGTGGATGAGGCATTGGAGAGCGGGACTTACTCAAAGATAGGTGTCGGGTTCCAAGCAGCCTGCATATCCCCAATGGAAGGATGTTGGCCATTGGAGAGACTGCTTGCCGACGAATGAGCTAGAGAGGACCCATCATGGGCGCTGTCGAGTCCTGCAGTCATTGGCGGCGTCATTGGCCCCGACTGGAAGGGCATTTGATGTGATACATTGCCGAAGGATTGGTTCCTCGGAACCATTGGTTGCTGGTATTTCATTTCCATGGGCGGACTTGGCTGCAGCGCAGGAACTCCAGGGCTGCCGTACGGGAAGCTAGGCTTCAGCTCGAAAGGTCGAGTAGTGTCGGCGGAGAAGGCCTCTCGCAGAGCATCGATCTGCTTCTGCATGTCGGGCTGCGGCCACGCTTTTGTGCAGGCCTCGAGAATGCGCATGTGGCGGGTGAAGTACTCCTTTGCGTCGTTGTTAAATTCTGGGTCGGGCGATGTAATGGCAACCTTTAGAAGTGTCAGGCCAATCATGATTTATCAAGCAGTTCGTCTTACCAAGTGGATCATCGTGCATGTCAGAACTGCATAGATGACAAAATTGATGCCGCGTTGCATGCACAGAAGGCCTTCGATGCTATGCTGCTGCAGGAGACCTTCCTGCAGTCGACACATCTTCTTCGAAGAATCATAGCAAATGGCCATGTGCCGTTTCCAGCTCCCGTCGGCATACGAACTTGATTGCATGAGTTGGGGTCGGTGGAGCATCACGATGGTCAGATGATAGTACGAATGCATGTTCCCGATGAAGTGACTGGGGAGCCACGGCGGAGTCCCGTCATCCGGGAAAGTGATCTGCAAATCTCGCGGCAGCTCCGACAGCCAACTGACAAGAGTGGCGCCGAGACTGGTGAACTTGGGATCGTTTACCCAATTCTTCGTTGGTGCCTCTTTGACTTTGCCCTTCAGATCGTGCATTTGCCTCACGTTCCATATCTTGCGTACGAGATAGGTGAATTGGCGCGAGACTTGGTAATCGGAACTGTCAATGCCTGGCATGGGTCGCAGGATGTTGAGATCCACAGAGTCGGGATCAATGCCCATGTCACTCCGGCCTACTATACTCAGTGACAAGACACAAGACTGGATGCGATTAGATGCGTACCTTGCGGAGCTCCTACCATGACCTCGAGAATGAACAGTGTCTGCCAGATGCGAGTCTTGATCAAACACTCTGTCGGGTCTGAGCCGCATGAGATGCCTTGCTTGTGCTGATCATAATGCTCATGCAAGTCCAAGTCGTGGGCCATGGTTATTATCTTCTTGATCGTTATCCAGGATCGATAATAGTAGCCGCGTTTTGGTGCTGACTCGCGTGCTTTGATGAGGATCATCATTGCTTGAACTGTGCTCAATCGGGGAACATCCATGAAGCAATCTTCGTGACCTAAGACAAACATCAGCCTGCAATATGGGAATGTCACGGGCTCTTGTTCCGAAGACATACTCGAAGATAAGGCCAGCCATTGAGCACCCTGAGCTGCATCTTCAGACATTCTGCCCGCGCAGGCGAAGATGGCCTCAAGGATCAGTGGCGAAATGGACCTGCGATTCGTCCGCCATTGCTGATAGAAGTAAGGTCTGCTGATCACGGGAACATATGGGTGGATGTTGTTAAAGAAAATGTCGAATAATTGAAGGCACTGTTCATCACTGGGCATGAGGGCAGGAGGAATGCGAACTGTGGCGCCGGATTGAACGACGGGCTTGTGGATGATGGCCTCAGTCTCCTCATAGGCTGGGGCTTCCGCAAGGAGCTTCTTCTGCTGGGAGATATACGGCGCTGAAAGGCGATCAGTTTGCGATCAACGAGAACCCAAAGGTATTCGAGATCGTCAGGGTCATTGCTCACCGACACCGTTTTCATTGATCTTTAGCTCTCCCAATATGTCGCTGAGGTCTCCTGGTGAGTACTGATCGCCGGCCCAAGCGCCTGGCGGTTGCGGTAATGATGAATTCGATGATGACATGTTGAATGAACTGGGGTCGGGGAAGGAGGGATGTGGGGCGTTGATCGGCATCGTAGACAAGTCGTTGTAAGAAAACTCCTGTTGATTCATGGGGGCTGAATACGGCGGGGTGGTGAAAGGCCCCATACTGTTCGGGTCATAGGATTGCGGTGGAATGTGGATTTGGTGGGAGGGGCCCTGGCCATCCCAGCCCATGGCAGTGCCCGTTTGGGACATGTATTCCTCATCCCCGCTATTGCTTGAATTATCGAAGTCCAAGACGCCTTGCATACCCAGCCTTGCGTTTCCATTTGCGCCGTTCCGCTCGTAGCTGACGGCGGGTGGGGCGCACTGTAGCTTGAGCCGAACACAAGCAGCGCAAGGCCATTGGTTTGTGGTAGCAGAATCGCATTTGATCTTTCTCCTCCGGCAGCCATCGCAAGCTCGAACGACTAGCTCTTGTCAGCGATGTAAGCTTCAACAAAGGGGATAAGGAATACCTTTTAGTCTCCTGTGACGGTTGTGCTCGTCCACAAAGACGTAGTCTATCTCCTGTTATCTTTGAACCCTGCGAGACGACCAATGAGACCTACTCTTCTTGTCATTCGAGACTCCCATGTTCTGCGGCACAAAGGAATATTCGTTCGACATTGTGGTCTGATGCGGCGCTAGTGGCCTATTCTCAGTTTCCATTCCTGTGATTGTAGTTTGACCAGAAGCCATCGATGGGCCGCCGCCTCTGTGAGCTACTCAATCGCCAATGGGATAGAGGCTTAGATGGTCACTAATCTGTCGGGTCGTGTAACAACACAAGGTCGCAGAAGACCCGCGTTAGCATGAAGTAGGTATCCTGGCGTAAGAGCTTTTTGTGGAGAGAGACAAGGACTGTTGGATTGCGAGTTGGATGTGACTGGTCTTGTAAAGGTGCTCGATTCCTTCGTGGATGTGAAGGTGAGTGTGAATGAAGACGGTAACAGGGCAATGACGTGCCAATTTGGCGACACCCCCAAAGAGAAAATCTGGAAAAAAACACTAGCGTTCGGTTCCTGGAGGGTTGTCACGGCATGAGCCGGTGGTCTTTGATAGCAAGGGGTCGAGCGCGCTTGCCGGTGGGGAGGAGAAGGTTGCTAGCCGCGAATCTGTTGCGGTAGAAGCTTCGAAGAACAGGTTGTGTTCAATAGGATCGTCGAAGAAGATGCAGTAGTCAGGTCCCGTTTCGGTGACAGAGCTCTTTTGGGATGTGCTCCGGTGGAATAGGCGCGCAATGCCAATCCTGGGGTACTCTTCATATAATCCCAGAGAAAGATCCCTGACTTATCAAATCTTAGAGCGGCCACCCATAAATTGCGGAGGAGCAGGAGGCGTTGGTAATGGGTTGAAAGATATTGGTGGGCAGGGGAATGTGCGCCTTGGCTCTGATTGGCAGGTGCAGTGCCTCGGGATGTTTGGGTTTCGCTGAAGGAGGTGTGTGATAAGATTGTGGTTCGGGAGGAAAGATGTTGGAATACAAACAGGGTGGGTAGACTGCCTACTGAATGCGTTAGAAGAGTGGACCAGAAGTACGATGGTACGATGAGGTTGATATTGAGTAACAGGCCGAAGGATCCATACCTTTGTCAATCAAATTAAATGCACACCGACAGACGAGGCGGGGTCGTGTAACTACGTTGTGTTGGCGGCAGGAGGGTGAGGTACTTCCTGATACAAGCAAGTCCAGACTCTTTGCAAACTGGCCGGCTTGTCGTAGTAGAGTGGCGTCACTGTATTGTAGGCCTGCAACGGTATGCTGATATCATTCACGAGATTCCTTCGGTCCCCTCCTTAGAGAAGGATGCCACCGCTTCAAGGCAGATTGCCAAATCTTTAAATCGATAGCGCAGTGTCAGCGATGGACCCTGATTTGATGAAGCCTAGGATCAAGCGTTAGGAGCTTACTTTGATCCCTAGAATTTAGCGGGTGCTATTAGTCTCGATTTGCGCAATGCCTGCGGTTGGGGCTGAGCAAGAATCCTTCCATCAGCCTTCCAGAATCATTCCATCAATCGGTGGAGAATTGCATACATTAATATGAGGACGCAGCCACAAAAACTTGCCTCATTCAAAACCAAGACTGGTAGATCACTCTCAGAGTTGTGGGGCAATGCGACCGGTATGCAAGTCGTCGATCTACTTAGGAATTCCCTCTGCGGCTCTGAGTGCGCCTTGCGATTCTCGTGGGCTTGAAGTCGGTGTGGTTTTCCCTACGTACAACAAAGAAATTCAAAGCCACAGGATTGGCGAATTTTGAAGTTGAGAAATGGCAAGTCTGTATTCTTGGGTACCTGAGCTGCTTTTATGTTTAATGTAAATGGATCGCAGGCTCCACTGGCAATTCGACAGGCGGACGATGGAGGATATTAATGAATCAAGTGGAATCACATGGCATCATATATGTCATTGAGCTACGTACGTTCGGACAAGGCTCTAGATTTCTTCAGCATTGCACGGAGCATCAGAGGTCCCGGTCCAGAAACGGCAGGTCTGCATGTCTTGATTGGTGTCTCTGTCTTCGATAAGCCAGGTTTCTCAATGCAATGCAATGCTGCATGCTGAATGGCACCAATTTGCAGTCCTTCTCGCAATGATGGTGAGGTAGACTGATTCATGGGCCGAGGGACAGATGATATCAAGTATCGATGAGGTGAAAAAAGTTGTCAGCGAGATCTGAAAGGACCATCCAGCCGTAATCTGAAACAAATATCCTAATTATATCGCAAGCGGGGCCTTCTGACCTGTTAATTGTCTCTGTCCAATATGCCCTAGATTACAATCGTGTCAAACCCTCGGCACATTGGCAAGACACTTCATCTTGTACCTGAGAACAAGGCGAGCCGAACGGCTCATGCTAGTCAGAGATTGCGCACGTAAGCAGTCGCTAGGCGACCTGGAGATCGCCTAATCAGGATGGGAAAAGTACGGGGGCGATGAGAAAAGTACGGTATGGACCGTCATCAAGCCACGTTGGAGATACCTAAGATATTGAGAAGTGTAGATCGTTCGCGCGACCTCGTTCCATCTTCTGATAACAAAATCCGCCTTGAGTTATCTAAGGTAGCATCAATGTTGGTGGAGAATCCCCAACCAACTCTCCCTGCAGTTGTAAGGCTCAGCAGTTGCGTTGTTCTTGTTGGAATACATTGTTAGATCAAGGACAGCATACCATGCCGATACTCATAGACAGCGGTGACGTGGCAGTCTACCCGCCAACTCGGCCAGACTCTCTGAGGCACGAACCCATCAGCAAGATTGTTCAGACTTCCTGGAATCGGGAACATTTAGGGCAATGTCTCATTCGTATGACGGTTAACGGGTTCCTATTGGAGAACAGATTTTGGCTTCTTCTGGAAGCCTCGGCTGACGGGCCGAGCTCAAATCGCCTAAGATGGGTAGACTTATCAATTGATGACATCTTTTTTGTCCCTCGGCATCACAATTGGACCATTTTAGGAAATCAAACATACGACCCCACAGATTCCTATTCATAGACAGCCGGCGATCTTCCAAGCTGAGAACCATCAACGAACCATTTCACGTCCCTTGCCGAGCTCCGAAAGCCACCTTGACCCTCTAACCCACGAGACCAAAGCTCCTCCAATCCATCCATAACCATGTCCGAGATCCTCAACGCCAACCCCACAATCCGCAATGCCTCCGACCTCCCCTCACGGCGGCCAGACTCCACCATCTCTACCTCCTCATCTGGTGCATCGAAAAAATACCCCCCGCTAGGCCTCTTCGCCAGCACCATCCCCGCCTCCGCCTACCTCCCCGACCCCTTCGCAATCGCCACCCCTTCCTCCCCCACCTCTTCCATCTCAGAAGAAGATGCCGCCCCCGAACCTATAGACGCTCAAGAGATATATGACCTCATTGCGCCCATCGCCGACCCGGAGCACCCGCTCACACTGGGTTCACTTTCCGTGGTCAACTTGCCTGATATATTTCTCGAGCCGCTGTCGCCAGGATCGCCGCTCACAGTCTTGACGGTTCTGATAACGCCGACGATCACGCACTGTAGCTTAGCGACGGTGATCGGATTGGGGGTGAGGGTGCGGTTGGAACAAGCGTTGCCGCCACGATTCAGGGTTGATGTGAGGATCAAGGAGGGAACACATAGTACGGCGGAGCAGGTGAATAGGCAGCTGGGAGATAAGGAACGGGTGGCTGCCGCGCTGGAGAATGGGACGTTAATGGGGGTGTTGAGGAAGATGCTGCAGGGGGCTGAGGGTGGCGAGACTGCGTTATGAAGTGCGTCGGGGAGAGCAAAGACTAGCGATAATGTTGTCAGGTTTTGTGGATGAATTTATGATGCATGGAGCCTATTATGGCCCTTCCTTTTGGAAATATGTTACTCTTAACCGTAGGTTGTCTAGTTCTTTACTTCTTGAGATTACATTCTGTACATCCTTACTTATTCCCAGATCCGAGCCGCGTGGAGCTAAGCTTTTTGATTCCCATATCCATCTTAAAAGCGCACAAGGACTGAAGAGGGAGTTGAGAGGAAAAATCTTGCCAACAGATATCGTCGCGATTTTCGCTCAAATTGAGGGGAAATGCGCCACAAGCTGCAAGATGACAGCTTGGCATACAAATAGGGCGCACGCTAATGATGCCATTGCACTTTCTCTAAATTCATTATCCACCCTTTCAAGGCGCATATCAACTCTACTAGGTCCACGCCCTGTTCTTCCCTCTCAATGCCTGCACTACGTACTTATAATCATCCGGATAAGAGAGAGCAGCAAATTATCAAAGCTCGCTACCTTGATGGGACCAAATTGGAGATCTTGATGGCTCGGAAGTTTCGGCCTGACAGCTATTCCCTGATGGTATATGATGTGGCTGCTCTTCTAGCTTCCAGACGATCATGTATTGACGAGGTGTCGCTGCTGCTAGTACAAGAATAATCGGTGGATCATTGAAGCGCCCGAGAAGCTGACCCTAGTATGTCTTCCATCTGCCACTGGAGCTCTATAATTCCTAATGCTGAACAGGCGGAGCTTGATTCGGTTACCGTATGAGAATCGCCTGGCGCTTACGTTGGCCGGGAAGGGGCAGTTTGGATAATTCACATGTCGCTCACCAAATTCCCGCTGATGCTTTTACGGATCCATTATAAATCCAGAAAAGAATTTGAATTGTGATAATTAATCATCCAGCATCGGAGATCTCAGTTACTGCTGCACTTCTGATTGAGAACCGTGCTTGGCTGATCCGCTTCAATATTGACAATGAGACTTGCTGAGTCGTGGCTGAAGCTTTGAGAGCGACAACAATCATGTCCACCTTGGGACGCATTCGTCTGCGCCTCCTTTACCAGTAGCCTCAATAGAATTGATACCGCCTAGTCAACCACGTCATCATCGTCGCATAAAAGTTCAGTAGGGTTATGATCGGTAGAAGTATGGACTCTGCATGCCAAGCGGACAGCCGACGAACGCCAATTGGGAAAGGGTGCCAGCACATTTAAAATCCGATTGGCCAATGCTCTACCAGCCAAGGTGCAGCTCTCTTCACACGGGCGCACAGCAATGGTCGAAAGGGTCGAAATTCGTCCTACGAGGCTCCCCTTTCGCCTTTCGGGTCATCGAGGATGCTTAGTCTGCATAGTCTGCACCAATGTTTTTTCACGGTAACAGCGATCGAATGTATTTGAACACCGCAGGCTCCTGCAGCGGAATTGTTGCCACAGATCTTCCCATATTGTCTGCGAAATTTCTTCAGGTCTCGAACATACGTCGAATTGAGAACATGAAGACATCTCCGTATTTTGACCGAATCATTTTTAAAGAAAGTCTGGCGGCAGACCAGATCCTGGAGGAGAGATCCGATGAGATCTTTGTGTCGAGGTTAGAGGACTCTTTCGTGGATATTGACAGCCAGCCACATAATGCCGAAGATATCCCAATCAAAGTTATTTCCGAGGGTTGTGATGTGCGACAAAAGACTAGGTCTGGAGCAGAATCCGCTGCGCGATACGCCCCTGAGGACCCACCTGAGCCTTTCACTCCTGTAGACACATGCAAGTTTCCCGGTCAGAGACCTCCAAAGTATGTTGCAAAGTCGGGTCTCCGTTTAGAAAGGATCGTGGATTGTGCAGGGGTAAAGAGGGCTTTGCAAAATGTAGGTAAGCTGTGAATCATTACTCACCGCCCAGTATCTTCGACTGACGATCGTGAGATTCGGAAACACCGTGGCGCATGTGTTTCATTCGACAGCGCCATTCGTACAGTCAGTTGAGTGTGACTCGAGAACTTTTCGAAAATTTAACGTCTTGCGTTGATGTGTTCCCCAAATTCAGGGACTTCATCCTTCTTTTCGGCATGAAGCAAGAGGAGAGCGAGATGTCCTTACCGCCACTGAAATTCAGGCCTCAAGTCTCACTTGGAGAGGCTTCAGAAATTGGTTGGAGCGTCAGCTTTGAGTGCGCCTATGCTTTGAGATACGTTGAGCTTAATCGTCGGAGTACATCGCGGCCTTGGTCTATCCGACAAGTCGCCGTTTACCAGAGCTACCGTCGCCTGGGAAATTCCTCAGTGTGGATCCTAGTAGCAGCACCTCCAAAAATGGAGATTTGCATCGACCGATATATCAAAAGTTTTTCAAACTTCCAGGAAATCGATCCATTCGAGCTCCATTTACTGATACTAGAAAACGTTCTTAGTAATTGGCGCCCGTACATCATGTACCTGGCACAGAAGATCTCGCGAAGTACAGACAAGTTTTCTGTTGCCTCAATTGACGAGGGCCATCCAATAGACTCTATTAGCATTGACGCACGCCAAGGTCTGAATGACATGGAGGATGAAGTGATCGACATCCTATCCGTGCTCGAATCCACCAAAGAGACAGTTGATGCACTGCGTGAAATTCATGAACGAAATTGTCAGACTTACAGACAACGTTCAGAACCATGTGAGCAAGACTGCAACATTCCAATCTGCAAGGCGCTTGGCGAGATAGGGAAAGAAATTGTGATCCACCGCAGAAAAGTATTAGCACTACAAAACAAATTGAAAGGGGGAAAAGAGCTGCTTTCGAGTCTACTAGACCTTGGGAATGGCATCTCATTAAAGCGACTGGCTCGTGAAGCGGCAGAAGAGAGTAGTAATATGCGGCGACTTACCGAAAAGTCCACTCAGGATGCTGCCACCGTCAAAATGCTAACAATCATCACCATCATATACCTGCCGGCCACCGCAATCTCCGTACGCTTCCTTCTCAAATGCTAGCCGCGAGTCATTGCGACTGACATCTGTGCAGAATTTCTTCTCGACGGAATTCGTCTCTCTGAATAGTGGCAACAATATCGTTGAACTCTCGTCGAACGCGTGGCTCTTTGCGGCTCTCGTATTCCCACTCACCTTGGTCACACTGTTTATTTGGTGGATCTGGGTGCTTTCACAAAACAATCCGGTCGGCAGAAGTACAAAGGCCAAGTTGGCCCCATTGACAACAATTTTGACTCATCGGCGCAAGTCTCGGAATGATAGTCATAAGGACGACTAATACATGGACCTTCAAGGTTTTGCCTCGTACCAAATGACTAAATCTACACCGAGCAACACCGAGCTCTGAAGTTACCTATCATGTCCCTTCACTGTCTTCTAGAAGTCACGTATCGCCCTCCCACTTTGCACGCCACCTAGCAGGCAAACAGGCATCTCAGGAAAATCAGATAAACAAGGCAAATCAGGCAATTCAGGCAACTTCGAGTATGAGGGCGATTGGCTCGGCTCCTCCACAATGAGGAACCGCTTCACCGAGACGAACCAATGACAAACTAGGAGCCCACACCGACGTTGTTCTAAATTCTAAGGGCATGCATAGCCTTAGCATTAGTATAATCAGGTTAGCTCGCTGCCTTGTTGACGCCTCGTTTTGAAAATGCCCCTACCCTATATTTGGACAGTCTTCCTGTGTCAACATATATATTTGTAAAAGCGGTCTGTTGCGCTTGGGACATCCAATGCCAATTTTCCATAAATTGCATTGCCCCTTCACGTATGCCTGACACCTCCATTCATGCCCATGACGCCAAGAAAAGTCGACATGTGACTGGCTGAACGAGACCAGGCTGTGAGCCCGATACAAGCATGGATACATCTGAAGCAGACTTGACGACGCCTTCTGGGGCTGGACAAAGTAAGTAGTAACGCTCCCTTATGCCTCTCTGATGTTAAATCAAATCATCAACAGAACGGAAGCTTCCGTCAGGGACAACGAAATCTTCGGATCACCCAATTGTACCTCGATTGGTCCTTCCATCATCCGATCAAGTTCATGGATCGTTGCCAGCCCGTACCACTGCATCGAACAAACGCAAGAAATGTATTCAGGAGCTACCGAGTGGGCCTTCCCTCATCTCTGCTGACCTTAATGAGACCTATGTTCATGTTAACACTCCCTAGGGGTGCCCGAATCTGCTTGGCGTAATGATACGTTACAGATTGGGACGCGAGTCCCCGAGGACGATGGCTCCCACAGAGGTTTGTTGTATCCGCCAACCATCGGATATGAGCTACAGGTCCAATGTAATGGTCGCATCATCTGTCGTTCACAGGGATCGCTGGACCTTAACGATGCGGATGGGTATCTTAACATTGAGACAAAGGCTTCCGAATTCGTAAGAGAAAATTGCAAAGAGCCACTTGATGCATACTACATTCATTTCCGTGGAGGCCATTGCATTGAGACGAGGGACAATGAGAACACTCAACAATTGTCTATCGCAAATCAGACGCAATGGAAGAGCATGTGTAACAAACTCGCCAAAGATTTCGGAGACGGTCAACTCAAGCATTGCACTCTTCTTATCTCTCGCGAATACTCTGTATTCGAACTCCGACCAACCGACTTCCATCCGTGCGAGGACGTCTTCGTGAACAACAAGGCGTCCGAGTTGCGCTCCTTGATGAAGACGAGCATTAGCGGCAGAGATTATCTACCGAAGATTGACTTCGACGGATTCACGTCGCTGCCAGTAATTCGAGCAGTCATCAATCATAGCAACAGCCTGAAGCACCTCACCGAAGTCAGGCGAGAGGAGCTAATCCGGGACATTGACTTCGGCTCGAAAGGGCTTTTCACAGCATTTATACTGAACCGCTTAGGTATGCATTGCTTCAATGACCTGTTAATAGCGGGCTATCGCGATGACAAATTGCCCAAGCGTCATGAGGACAAGCCTTATGCATGCTGCAAATACCACAATGACCAACACAATGCTCTAGCTGAGCAGATCAGCGCGTTTACAGCTTTCAAATTTGAAGCGCAAGGACACTTCGTCTTGGAACCAAACTGCGTTGTTCCTATCTTGCCTGTAACTGTGGATCAAAGTCACCGCTCCAGCGACCTTTCCACTGGCCCTACAATTGCGACCTATGACGGGCAAGATAATAGGTACGTGTATACTGAGCAGAAGGATGATCCTTTCCACATTGTTCGTGAATTCGAATAAAGTATCAGGATAGACCGTTTCCAGACGACCTTTCTATGTCCCAATCTGATCATGGGTCAGCAATGCTGACTCTTTGATGTTTCTTCAGTACCGCAGCGAAGGAGACCAGGAAATTCCGATCCAGGCTGGGCGAAGGAGCGCATGCACATGTCTATTTAGTCCGTATCGATGCGGCGCACAACGAGATCACCAGTGTTAGTGTTGACTTCTCTGCTCCAAGCTCTCCAACTAAAGCAATTCTAGAATCGGGATGCCTTATTCGCCCTCAAAGAATTCAAGCACCGCAGGTCCATTGCGGAAGAGATCATGCTTACCAAAATTGAGCGTTACGATAAAGCGCATCTCACTAAGCGACTAGTGAGTTGGACTCAGGGCAATGATACGTGGATACTGTTTCCCTTGGCCAAATGCAACCTTGCCGATTACATGTATCGATGCGATTTCAGCGGTAAAGAGAACGATACAGTTTGGTTAATGGAGCAATTCATCGGCCTTGCTGACGCCCTAATCTTCATCCATACACTCCCCGGAGAAGTACTTCCTGATGATGGAAATACGCTGCTAAGTCCCTTGAAAATGGGCATACAAGACTTCCGTAACCGCAAGAGCTCTGGTATCGGATGGCATCACGATGTGAAGCCTCGCAACATCCTATACTTTTTCAGTGCGGAGACCAAAAAAGGGTGCTTCCAGCTTTGCGACTACGGATCAAGCAAAGTCGATGCATTTCGCTCTCGCAGCGATCCAACGAGCACAAGGAGAGGGACTCCAACGTTCGAGCCTCCGGAGACAGATGAGGGTTCATTGTCTCGGCCATACGATACGTGGGCCCTCGGCTGTGTCTTCCTCATAGTCGTTACGTGGGCACTTCTCGGCTCTGCGGGTGTCAATAAGTTCCAAGAGGACCGTATGGGTAAGCGCTATCCGGACTCTAGCACCACAGATGATGCTTTTTGGGAGAAGCTGCCCAACAAAATGCTGCGTAAAGCAGTGCGGGACCATGTCAAATTGCTCGAAGATAAGGCAAGAGAATCTGGACAACAGCTTTTCTCGATGGCTCTGGATGTCATCAGTGATATGCTTCTTGTCGACAAAGACAAGCGCATCAAGATGGAACGTGTTCGCCAACAGCTGCAGAGCGGGCTTGCTCGTGCGAAACTGAACTGGAGGCAAAGCAACGCCGCCTCGATCGCCGATAACACAGCACCGGAAGTGCGTTCCTGAGCCTTCAAGCGGCTCATTATCGTTGTCTTTAAAGAGCCCGGGTCCTGGCAAGTCACGTCAACCACGAAACTTCATCAGCTCCTCCGCTCCCCCAAGGCGCGACTCACCATGTGGGTTGGTTGAACTCTGGGTTCATAGCTCATGCACTATGGAATATCGGCCATATTTGCTGCAATTACTCCACGTTCGATTACAAAACCTCTTGAACGCTAGTCGCAATCCTCTCGATCTTCGAATGCCGAATTCCTCTAATTATTATCAGGCGTCTCTCTGGGAATGGTCGGCCCAATTCCACCGATGTAACATTTATCGGAAACAAGTTCAACAGAAGTGGTTTTGTGTATCATGAGCGCGTTGAATGACTTACCTCTATCTTGAATACTAGGTATCCTCACCTGGGAACGGATCTAACGTGAATTACAGCAGCTATGTATAATCTATTACTGTTCAAGGGATGCTTGATGGTGCGGCAAATACAGTGTTAAGAAGTCCGAAGACTTGAGATCGGAACAGGGCAAACAAGCGACTAGATGATCGTTTGAGTGCAGATGCGCGATCTGTGAATTCTCTTCTCATTACACAGAAGGTCCAATCGAGCCACCCAATGAATCGTGCGTCTGCTTAACCATATGCTACGTAATAGAGCGACCCACCAAATGCGCAATACTTAATTCATACCTGTGACAACCCGATGCCATCAATGTACATAAGTCTCCCAATACGATCAACAAATGGCGTGGAAAACGTGCGTATGTTCAGTAATGGCCAAGCTCCTCTCCAATAATATGAAACGCAAACGTATCAAAACTGTCAGGTAACGTTACGCGTTCACCGATTATCCCGGCGACGGAATTACTTTGCCTCATCACTATGGATCTAGATCTTTCAGTCAGATTGATTATGTTCTCTGGTAGCCCTGATGAGAGCTGTAGAGCCTCCTCTTGGGCATGAAAAAGGGGCTCGCACTAAATGGCTATTCTTCGGCTCTTGCGCAATTGAGTTCTAACAACAGATTAACCATTCTCTCCGGAGCTGTCACCCACATTTACCAGTCCTATTTGAAAGCGTTCAGCTCTCTGCCAAAGGATGAATTGGTGATGTAAAGCCTGCGTCGGCCCTCGATGCACCTGTCGCCTCTTTCCTGGCGTTACCTTCTGCCGAGAACATGGCTGATTTAGTCAATATGAAGAAGAGTGTGTTGCCCTTGGTGCTTTGACTTGGTTCAGAGCAGACTGTTGAGCTTTGCTTTTGTGTTCACTGACATGAAATTACCCATAGGCGAAGCTGCTCACGAATGTGTCTCGGAAGAAGCTCTGGTGCACCTCAAATCCTACAAATACTCGAGCGTCGACAGATCCCTCCTGTCCTACCACATTCTGAATCCCTACGTACGATCTCAATAAAAGGCAATTGGGACCGACTGGGGCTAATCGTTGGAATAGTGGAATGCCGTGGTTGAGCTCATGCCATTATGGTTAGCTCCAAATATGATTACATTGATCGGATTCTTCTTCATTATTGGAAATGTGGGCTTGCTAGAGATCTACATGCCAGATCTGGTCGGGCCGGTGAGTCTCTGAATAGCGCGCCGCGTATGAGACCCTAGGCTTGTGAATACTGAAGCCCAAACCCTAGGGTCCAACGTGGTTGTATTACAGCTTTGCGTTTGGACTATGGACGTGAGCAGATTATCTCAAGCGTGGTGTGCTACGGAAGCAGGGGCTGACTTCTATAATGAGGCATCAGGTACCAAACCATGGACAACATTGATGGCAAGCAAGCACGGCGGACTGGACAGTCGAGCGGTCTTGGTGAGCTGTTCGAGTAAGATGTTTCCCGTTGGTTCAGCTGAAGCGCACTAAATATTGAACCCCAGCCATGGAATTGACTCGCTGAATTGTACTCTCGCCTCGTTATGTGAGACGGCATCGATGGGTCTCGGCTCAACCCCTAAGGGTGTCTTTACCGCTCTCACGCCATGTATACCCATGTTCTTCTCCACATGGGAGACTTACCACACTCATACGCTTTATCTGGGTTACTTCAATGGGCCTACTGGTACGTTCTATGTCCGGTCTGCCTCTGCTCTTCATGATCTCATATATCATAGAGGGTCTGATCATTGCTGCTACCATGATGGCCGTGTCCGGTTACTTTGGTCCAAGCATATGGCACGAGCCCCTTGCCGCTACAATCGGCTACTCCAACCTATTCAAAGATTACTCTCTCCTCGACATCTGGATTCCCATGCTCGTCATCCTCTTGACAGCTGGCCATATCCCAGCCTGTGTGTACAACGTCGCAAAAGCGCGACGCGCGAGAAACCTACCTCTCGCTCCCGTCTTCCTCGAGTGGACGCCCTTTTTCGTCTTCGCGCTTGCTACTGGGAGCTGGCTGTGCTCACCCCATTCGACTCTGATGAGGGAGAATAGACTGATGCTCTTCTGTCTGACCATGTCTTTCGTATTCGGCCGGATGACGACAAAAATCATCCTCGCACATCTGACACGGCAGCCTTTTCCGTACTGGACGGTGATGCTAGTTCCCTTGATCGGCGGCTCAGTGCTGGGCAATCTGCCACTTCTGGGACTCAAGGCTGTCAGTGTTAGCGTGGAACTTTGGTATCTGAGGGCGTACTTTGTGTTTGCTATGATTGCCTACTTCCGCTGGGCGGTGTTGGTGATCAATAGTATCTGCGCATACCTGGACATCAATTGCTTGACGATAACTCCTCGACTGTTACCGCCGCCATCTGTTCGAGAGAGCATGCGAGGCAAGTCTCAGAAGGTCGGCCTCACGAACGAGCCAACGAGGAGGAGCGCAAGGATATCCGCAAATGGATTCGCGAAAGGAGAATGAGAGAGTTGAGCCATGATAGTCTAAAGCTAGTGAGGACAGGTGCTGGGCGATCTCCTCACCATGATCCCGAAATGAGTGGCATATCAGAACGAAAAGCACACTGTGACGACCTTGATGCACATGATGGCTGCTACTTCAACAGTAGAGAATGAACCGAACGAAGTAATTGGCACATAAGAAATACAAACCCGACCTATAAGTACCGCGAACGCTTGCAGGAATTTCCTGCTCGGACGGCTTGCGATCTGATATGTTTGTACGATAGTCAAAAAAGTATTTTCTTACCTAAGCGATTACATCAAGCGAGTATGCCATTGGCAGCCGTACTTCGCACGTCAGCTAATGCGACTGGATTGATGTTATTACCAATCTTCACCTTCACAACTTCAATGTTCACATCAAGTCCCCCTTTCTCACCCCCACCCTCACTGGGTCCAAAGGCGGGGCCCTGCTCTTCTAGGTGCGGCGACGCCAGCGTCCAGGCAATACTGATGTGAAAGCGCATAGACAAGTCTGCGTCTTCGAATACTCCTACGTTCTCACCAAAATCCCCACCTTCTGGGAGAGGATTACGGTCCCCCGCTGGCCTACCTAACCTCCGCTGCTTGCGATCCGGCATCTGTCGATCTGCTGATGAAGGTAGCTGCTTCTCATACAAGCCGAGCTGCCCGTACTCCTTCGCCGTCCGGTTAGAGACCCAGAGTAATTTGTTCAGACTTTCGCCCTTATCCCTTTCGAAACGGAGGACTAGAAACCAGCGAGTGTCATCATGATTGGCCACCCAATCGGCGCCATGCATGGTATGAAGAGTGAAGCTGACCCAAATCAGCATACTTTTTACTTCCAGCAAGAGCACACCCAGAGAACAAGGCCACTACTTACGGATGTATCCCCAACTTCCGTATCCTTGCAGTCAAGTCCTGCAGAAAGTCATGCCGCTGCTCGCCTCGCAGAACGATCGGCCTCGACAATGAAATATGCAATGGCAAAGGTGCCCCGAGGTCAGATCTCAGCAGGCTATGGATGCAGCGCCCATCTGCTTCGACATGACCCCTCCTCCGTTCATTGACCCGGTCTACGATGGACTCCAAGTGGGCGTATTGCTCTGTAGTAGGGAACCCTCGTGCGCATGAGCTACTACACTCCCACCAAACACGCACCCTTACACCAATGACAATATGGATTTGGGAAGGGAAAACCTACACTCTATATAAACATGACTGGGCCAATTACCCTCCACATGCGGGATCTGGCGCTGTCGTCCCGCATGCAGTGATGGGTCATCTGTATTGCTGAGCCGAGATGCGGAAGCGTAGAGATCGTGGAAGGTGGATGGCAGTGGTGGAAGAGATTGTTTGGCAGAATCCGCTGGGGATGGAGAAGGGGCGCGCTTCCGTTTGGCATTGCTGCTGACAGTGGGTCTAGGGGCATCGTCCGAGCTGACGCTTCCCTCACTGTCTGAATATTCCACGAGAGGCATCATGCCATGCTGCGGCTTTGCCCGTGTATTTCCTGTGTACTCATGCACCTTGCTTCGAACAAGGCTTACTCCTACCCTCGTACCGTACCTATTCCTAGAGAGCCCAGATTTGACGTCGATTTTCGATCTTGAAGTCGGGTTATGCTGTACGCTAAAGATCATTCAAGTCTAGTCTACTTACGAGCATGGTCAAACGAACCGTGTGACGTAACAGGTTGCCGTTGGTCCTATCGGCAAGCCGGCAGGGCCACGGGTCTCGAGCCGGCTGCCGTTTTGGATTGGGAATCTGAGCGACGGAAGGACATATTCGTCATCTTCCGAAAATATCAATCGGGACCAACTGAATCCCTTTCGAATATTGATGCCTACAGGCTTTCCGCAGCATTCCCTACTTCTGCCTATCCGAGTAACAGTCGCAAGCAAAGAAACGCATTGTGCAGCACTTCATTCAGGTCAGAATCGCGATCTAAATCGAGACTGGTCCACGCAGCGTAAGTAAGATGGAGAGCTCAGAGGATAAGCAATGGGTACCAATGGCACTCTACTCTATCTAATGGTGACCACTGAACAATTTCCAGGCCAAGACTTACCTGCTTGACCCTCTCAACGCACCAGAGCCAAGTGAAGAGACTGGCCCAGGCACATCCCACGTAACGACCGCTCCACCCACCAATGCCGGCAGAAGTGGCCCTCCCAAACCCGGCGCTTCATCATCAGTCCGCTCATCTCGACCCCCAAGCGAGAAGACAGCTCCATCCGTCTCGGTCCGCTCAAGCAACAATCCCTACCGCAACAGCAATTACCCTTCCCCACCCCAATCCGCAAGCCCGGCCACCGAGCGCTTTCCCAACTTCAGCGATTCCACCCCAAACTACACCCCTCAGACCTCGAGACGAACAAGCCAAGGATCGACTCAAATCCCCACCTCGACTGGTGGCATTGCCTCGACCACCACTGGTGGCAGCAATGCCCCGCAGGTAGACACCCGCCCGCGCCGAACAAGCTCCTTGTCCGCACGGCATCCGGGGGACCAAAGCCATCGCCCCCTGGATATGCTCCGCCACAATGAGTTGCGCGCCAGCCGCTCCCCTCACCTCCGTCGCAAAAACCACGTCGGCGCCGACAGCATTGACAGCCTGGACAACATTGCTGGTGCGGCCTACCACCACGAAGGTCCCTACGACGCCATGTTGCTGGCCAGGAATCTGAATACCAAGCATGCCCCTCTTGAAGCCGTAGCGGCGAGTAATGCAGAAGCTCTGCGAGCAACACCACGAGAGAAGGTGATGGATAGCCTGGACAAGCATTACCCGCTCGACGGTGTGGCGACGGTGCCGCCGGGCCAGACCGATCGTTATGGGCGTATGTATCGGTATAAAGAGGGCACCGACATGATGAGGGAGGAGAATCCCGAGGGTGGGGCGTATAAACGGTGGCCTGGCGTGGTGAGCCTTCGAATCTTCCTCCCCTTCCCCCTCTCCAGCCTAATTATGATGCTTCCCCAACCCCACAGAGGCGAACGGCAAAAGCTGATATAGATATGATATAAGACCTACCTCCCCGACGACCTCAAAGGCAAAGGCGAGCCCTCCTACTCCCTCGAAAAGGCCCTCAAATCCCACAATCAGTACGGCCACCGCCGCGGCACCTCCGAAGGCATCGAGATGACAGGCGGGCCCCGCTCCTCCTTCAACAACAACAACAGCAACGCCCCTGCTGTTGCTACTACTGGTGTACGTCGCAATACTCACGGTGGGGGTCCCAGACCGGGGTTGCAGACTCGATCCAGCAGCGCGGGTGAGGTGAGCACCATGAGCAATCGGACCACGGGGAATGCTGCGGTGGCGTCCGGGCAAGCTGGGGGGGAGAGTTATCGGGATTGGGAGCATGGGGTCAAGAGGAGTGAGAGCGGGGCGGCGAGGTTGAGGAAGCGGATGGGGAGCTTGAGGTTGAGGAATAAGGAGTGAAAACCCATGAGCGGTGAGCTTGAAGATGGGGGAGTGAAGGGCATGGAGGGTTGGGGGAGGAAGATTGGGTGGGGGGGAGCAGAGAATCGACATGTATCGAGGTCTTCATGATTTTTCTTCGCTGCTTGAGCTTCTGAAGATTTTGGGGTCTTGCTAGCCTTGGGTGAATGGGAGAGAATCACATGCAAGTGCGTAACGCTCGGATAGACATATATGGGTATCGACAGAACCACATACGAATAGAAAATTGACCCTCACGTTGGCGGCCAATGACAAAGTACATGCATTTGTTCAATGTAAAACAAGCTCTACAATACAAACACTCAAACCCATTCAACGAGCGCCAGCCAATGTTTCCACCCCCTCCTCAATCCTCCTCCATCCATTCCCCCGATCCTTCCCCTACTTCTGCGCCCTCGGCCCCGCCACCCCCGCACCAATCACACTGGGCAATTCCTCCCCCCCAATGGCCATCAACAATCCCACCCCCCATCCCACCAACGCCACCAAAAAGACCGTCAACCCGGCCAACAGCCAGAACGCCATACTGACATCCTTCTTATCACAGCTTGCGCCGCCCCACCGAATCGTTTTCTGACCTGTCCCGTCTTCGGAGGGGCGCAGGACCGTGGCTTCGCAGCGGCAGGAGTAGCAATCGGCTTTCCCCTCGCCACCCGTGCGGAAGACTGGGTGGCCGTGGTCGGAGCAATTTTGGGTGGCGGAGAGGAGGAGGGGGAGGGTGGGGTGGCAGAGGGGTTGCGGGCCCTTCTTCTTCTGAGGGGATGGGAGGGCGGTTGTGGAGGATGAGGGGGCGGTCTGTGTGGTGCTGGAGAAGGATGGGGAGGAGGTGTCGTCTTCGAGGGGGGAAAGCGGGGTTTCGGCGTCGGGGTCTTCGGCGGTGCGGCGGGAGAGGCGCTGTTGGAGGAGGGAGAAGAAGAGGGTGGAGGTGTGCTTGTCGGTGGTGTGCGGGGCGGGGAGGAGGATGATTGTGGCGTGGGCGATAAGGGCGGGGAGGGGGGAGAGGTCCTTTATAGAGACAGGATTAGTGTGGGGTTTTGGGGATGAGGACGGGGGTGACTTGGAAAGGCGGAGGTGGGGGAGGTATGCACCTGACGGGGGCTTATGTATTGGATATCGAGGTTCGCTTCATGGAGGTTGGGGTTGCCTGAGGGGCGAAGCAGGTCTTTGATGAGCTTGTTCGTTGTAGGTCCTGATCGGGTATCCGTGATCGAAAGGCGTGTGAAATCTTGATTTGATGACTCGAGGAGATCTGGCTCGACTATCAGCCTGCTGCATTGAGCGTTCCTTTGCCAGAATTGTCTCACCCTTCTGAGCTTCAGTTCCATCAATGACGAGCAGGAGCTTTCTTTGTGGCTCGGATTGAGCAAAGATCTTCCCTTCCGTAAATTGTGAAAGCGTTTCCAATGTTCTATCATCTACGTCTCCGAGCTCATGATATTGAGAGAGTCCTAGTCGTGAAGCAAGTAGTAACCTCGCGGCGTTGGGTGATATCGAGGATTCCCTTGAGCTTGAGCCGGAGGGCTCTTCCGTGGGAAAATAGATGAGACTGTCCCCCAAAGCGCTGGCATAGAGGGTAAAGGTCGCCCAGACCAAGCTGATGAGTAGCTGCATGTTGTACTCCGGTTGCGACAAGTATTGGCCTGTATTTTGGAGTCGAGAACCTGCGCTGGTACTTCGATGATGTCTGATACGTTACTCTGGACTAGTCCGATTTTGGTATGGCGCAGAATTTGCCTGATATCAGAATATCAGATTTATGACCGAGCAGTGACGGGAGGAACGTATGTTGAATACCAGAGTTCATTTCTACTCCTCCTTCCAGACTCCACTTCTAGGACAAAAAATCTCCAGCTCTTCGTTGCTCATCACATTTCAGCACACCATCTGGTCGACACCGATCCATCCTCTACCACTATTTGCATCACCTGTCGTATGAATCTGCGCCAGAATTTGGGGGCGCCTCAACGCCTGTCTCTTTCCCATGTCAAGACCACTTCGGCCTCTCACGTTTCTCGCACGATCAGCCTTTCGCCCGCATTGTCTCGCATGTGCACGAAGAGGTTTCCAGACATCAATACCTCGCCACGATGAGCCGAGCTCAGCACAAACAGTCCGCATCCACCGGCCAAAGTTGCGGTCACGGAAAGAGATCGCCATAAAGTTTGCCTTGGGCTCAATACTATTCTTATACGTCGCTGACTTCATTCTGGGTGACGTGGAGGAAGAGGTCGATCACGGGAAGGCGAAGACAGAAGGCGAGGCTGGCCAAGAAGGCAAAGAAGGGAGAGATGAGTTCGAGCTTCCCGACGAGATGCCGGAAGATGCAATATTTGTACCTCTTTGGATTCCCAAGGAGAACCCACCTTACTACTACAAGGGGAGTGATCCAGAGTGGCAAGGCTACCAAGCTTTTGCAAAAGACCGGAAGAAAGTCAAACAAGTGCATGGTAAATTCCCCTAGGATGTTGAACATTCGCATGACGGTGCTAAATCGCCGGTCAGATTCCGTAGTCGAGCAGGCGGTTCATGAAGTGGGCAATCACAAGCAATTGTCCAAGTTCCTTGGCCCACCATTGAAGACTCAGAGGATTTGGCTGGATTGGACCTATCCTGATAGGGCCCCGCCTGAATACGAAACCTACGGGTATGTAGTCTTGCTCTCGGATTCTGTGGCTCTCTTAACGTGTCACAGTCTTGAAATTGCCGACGAATACATAGCACTAACAAGCCGTCCGCTGTCCCAACGTCACTACCGGAGATTGCAAAGCACGATATTGCCGACGTCGATTGCAGCATCCATGTGGGCCAGCCTAAAAACCTTCTTTCAACTACAACTGGCTAGAGGCAAAGAGCTTGCCAATGCCAAAGGTAACCTAGGGGGCCAAGGTCACCTCCCACAGCCGCGTCCTATCAACTTCAATGATATTGTAAGACCAATCACGGAGACGGAGCCACAAAACCGCAACGGTCAGACTGGGACACCATCGGAAGTGAAGTCTTCCGAGGGCAGCTCGAGAGAACCATCAGCATCTAGCGCCAAAGGGTCTGACGCCAAAGCGTCTGACAGGATTTCAATTCTTGGCTCCATGGACAGCATCAAGACTCATCTGCAATATGACTTGTTCGGGCAAGAAGGCGCAATGGCGTATGATGCATTCAAGAAGACTTTGGCCCAAACATGGCCCAACGAGGTCTTCGTTGAGCGGGGCCAGATCTATCTTTCTGGCTCAGTTGAAATCATCGGAACTCAGGGAAAGGTGGTCCTCGGTGTGCTAGCTCTGTACAATCCGCGCAAGTCACAACTGGAAGGCATGACGCTAGCAGTCCCTAAGATTCAAAAACGAATTTCCCGACCTAGAGGGGGGCCGTGAATGTATCTGAAGGATTCATCTTGATTAGCGAGCATTCACACGAAGGGTATGGTGCATCAATCGGACTGCGCGGGCATGACAAGCGATGGCGTTTAGGTAGGGTGAGAAAACTGCAATTCGAAGCAATGAGTATCACAGTTTCGGATACGGCGTCCTGGATGAGGACAGCGATTACTGCTGGGCAATCACGTCAGCTATGAAGGAAGTACACTTTCGATAGCTCTTATTATCAAAACACTCTCTCCCCATTCTTTCACTTTGAATCTGCTTGTCCATTCCGTTGATTTTTGTTCACGCCAAAATTTTGCTGCTCGGCCGAGTAGGCAGATTGCCACGCAATAACAGGCAAATCCAGACTGGTGGGGACCCCTCTGGTCATGAGGCATTCAAGAACACCCTTTCACCGATGAACATCACTGCAGCCCTTTCGCCATGTTCTAGGGAGCATTTTGCGTGACGAAGGCATAAGGCAATCCGGCACCAATTGCCAAGGCAAAAGCTCTTAGTCCGGCAAGAGCCAGGGGTATAAAACAGCAAGCACGACACACGTCACAAGCAACACGCCACTTTAACACTTCTTGACCGCGATTAGAAACTTCTTCCCCACACTCTTTTGCAAGAGCACCCAGTGAAATTACCCCACTTGTTTGCCAGTAACCCGGAAAACCGGTGATTGGCGTAAGTCCTCCTCGTCCTCTCTGACTGCATGATGACTACCAGAATTCACTCGCCCACCGCTCTTTGTCTTTTTCAGACTCTCTCTCAGACCTTTTCGACGGATTGCCTTCTTAGTCCTGATGACTGACACAGGAGTCTCGCAGCAATTCTGAGGTCGTTCAATCTCTATAATCTACCACTGTCACTCATCGGATTTGTCCAGCTGTCTTTGCCTTACACGACCGCAAACTTCTGTCAATCGTTTTGCACGGATCCAGACCATCCCACCACCGCCTACAAAAAGCTGCCTCTTACCTTGCAGTTTGTCCTCCATCGAGACTTTTCAACCTTGCTTCCTCACAGTCGTTTCTCAGCTCAACTTAATATTCAGGCCTCTAGCAGCTTCTCAACCATCTCATAGCTCTTTAAAGTCAGCTACTTGTTTTAAGTACAAATTGCCTCTATTCTTGACACTTTGCACAGAATATCGAAGCATCAACACGTGGCCCCACGCGACCGCCACGATGCCTCACGTTTTCAAAGACGTGCCCGCGTCGCAGCTTCACCAGCTTGCACTGCTTGATCGCTCCCCTGTCCAAACGCCTGCTCATACCGCGGCCCACACGCCATCATCCACTCCGACTCAGGGATCACCTAATACCAGCCGCTGCTCGACACCCATGCCTCAACATATTGACCGCAATTCCCCGGACGAGTACATGAGCATTCCTCCTCTGAGTCTCTTGATGAACGATCACGGCTTTTCCGGTACTTCCTTCATCAAGATTCCTAACAAAGCCACGACGACCTTGAACGCCAGTCTACGTCAGGCTCCTGATTTCAAAGGCAGCGCAGCGCACGGCGTGGGACACCTTGATCGAAGTCCCGTTCAGACCGCGTACAATACGCGTTCTCACAGCCCGGTTAATCAGATCCGAGAGAACAGCTCCTATGATTCCTTCCGATCCGCTGAGTCATTCAGCGACCATGATGAGCAACAGGCCGGAGAAGTGGTGAAGGCGCTGAATGAGCGTGTGGAGCAACTGGGTTTAGATGAGGGTATGGCACCTACCTTATCTCTACTATATTGAGGCACGTTACTAAGCCATGCCTTACTGGCTTTGATAGAAGAGAGAACTCCTACTAAGAGCAAGAAGACCGATTGAAACCGGTATCGACACGCAAAACCCTTGCACAATACAACCTTCAGGTTCTCTTCTGAACTCGTTCCCAATTCAACTTCTAATTCGGCGGTGTATTACTTGATTGCGTGCTAGCTTCTAACATCCGAGTGGAAATGGTGCTGGGACCCGCAACACTGGCTGGGTATTGATTCTTAACGGGCGTTCCTTCTGATTTCTACAGCCACGAGCAAGCTAATCTCTTGCTCCATACTTCGGATCGCCTCAGATCTCTTAATACTTGGCTTATCAGCCATGAGATGTTCGCTGGTATTGTCCCAAGCTTTTGGCCTTCTCTCACGGGACAATCGGCGTTTCTCTACCTACCACAAAGATCTGGATGGCTGATTCAAAACTTATGTTTTCGCGTATCAATCTAGCTAAAGCAATGACAAGGGACAAATGGGAGGGGAGTCCTAGCTTGAATGGATGATAAGTCGTTGCTTCAAGAAGAAGTCAAGTTTCGTACAGAAGCAGGTGTCATACCTGATCCTTTTCCATGCTCCTGTCCGTGCTCTCGTCCATGCTCTCGTCCACGCTCTCGTGTTACCTTCGTCCACCTTCTCGTCCACCCTCTCCTCTAACCTGTCATCCACCCTCACCATTGACCCCTTGTCTTCTTCAGCTTCTCGATATCACATGAGATCCACTGAACTTCCAGTAACCCTTCGCGAAAGCTCCATCGATAGACTCCAAGACAGTCCCAAAGCCTTCCTTCCATGCCAATGACCCCTGACCGATTTGATCTCAACCACCCGGCCCTAAACGGACGGAGATCCATAGCCTCATATATCCACTTTTCTTAGTCTAGAACACGAGTGGCGAGGCATTCCTGATACATCTGAACAGCTTGAGATCTGAGCAATCGTACCCGAATGAGGAATTGCGGATTTATTCGTTTAGATTCATATTGGAGTAAGGGGTCATCGTCCATCGTTGCACACGCACGACTACATCTTGTCAAAGCCATCTTTTGCCTTTTCCGGCACTCCTCCGCCTTCAATTTCGCTCATTACCACCCACCACCCTCCACTCAACCTCGCACACCCCCCTTCCCAACCCCCTCCACCGGCCCTTCCTCCCCTTCATCCTTCCCCTTCACAGCCCCCTTCACCTTCTCCTTAAACCCCCTCCACCGTCCCCTCCCCTTCATGAACCCCTCGATCCCCACCATGGCCACATACGTCCCCCCCACGGCCGCAAACCCCATATCCACCCCCCTCGCCTGCAGGGACTTGATGAAGACATGCAGGTTGTGGGACGGGGTGCGGTAGTGGCCCGAGCGGGGCTGCAGGATCCGGAGCTGGCCGTCCCGGACGTGGATGAGCCCCGCCACGGAGACGCGGGCGCCGTGCAGGAAGCTGGAGTGCTGGAAGGCGCCGGATTGTTTGAGGGAGATGTAGAGGTTGTTTTTGGTGTCGGCGACCTGGTGATGACATTAGTGAGATGAGGGATGAAGGGCTGGAAGAAAAAAAAAGGGGGGGGGGGGGGGGGGGGGGGGGGAGGGACTCACTCTCCCCATTGGCGGCATTCGGCAGCCGATCGATGCGATCNAGAGGGGGGGGGAGGAGGGGGGGGGGGTGGGGGGGGTGGGGTGGGGGGGTGGAGGGGGGGGTTGTGGGGTGGGTGGGGGGGTGGGGGTGGGGGAGGGGGTTGTGGGGGGGGAGGTGGGGGGGGGGGAGGAGGAGGAGGGGGAGGGAGGGGGGGGGGGGGGGGGGGGGGGGGTTCTGGCTAGAAAGAGTAACGTAGGGGGTTCAACAACATACAAAAATCCATTTCTGCTTCTTCTTGGCGGGTTTGGGCGTGGGTTGGTTGTTGTCAGGAGCTGCCTTCTCGTCTGGCTGTTTGGACAGGGAAAGGGTCTTGAAGATATTGGGGAGAGTCGGATGGCGTTTCGATTCTGCTGGCGAAGACGGTGGTGATAGGGCTTGGGCCTTTCTCGCCTTCTCGGTGGACCCCTCATCCATAGCCGTGTCAGTTCCTCCTGTTGGCGGTCCTCCAGCGTCGTCTATACCGCTACTACTGCCCTCACTGCTTCCTCTCCCCCAAGCCGGCCGATCAGCCCACAAGGGCGCTGGATCGTCCTCTCTCACGATCCCTTCCACGCTATCTCTCCACTCTCGCGTGGTATCCACCCTCACCCCATCTTTCCTCCAACAGAGCTTCCCCTTGTCCCCCACCACAACCTCATACAACATCCGCTCCTCCCGATTCAGATACCGCACCTGCATATCCTCCAACCTCTTCCGACTACAATTGGGCAGCTCCACCGCCATGCCCGCACCATGATCCAACCAATAGAAGAAATTCTCATTGGTCGGGCGGCGCTGCCATTCGGCGTGATACTTGCGGAGGTTGGAGCCGTAGCGATGTTTGGGGGTATCGACCATTTCCAAGAAATAGGAGAGATCCATCGTCTTGGCCGATTTCACGCGTTCCTGCTTCTCGGCCAGCTTGCGCTGCTGGCGGGCGAGTTTGTCCTTGGCGGAAGGAGAGGTGGTGGGGGAGTGGATGTCGTGGCTGGTGTCGGAGAGGGAGGAGGAGGAGGAGAGGGAGGATTCCTCGTCGGCGTTGGCACGGCGGGCGACCATCCCCGCTTTGGCCCAGTTGGAGCGGGCTTTGGTGCCCTTGCGGGACGGGGGTGGGAAAGGGTCATCTGGGGATGCCGGGGAACTGGGCTTTTCGGCAGCGGCGGCGGCGACGGCGCGGGAGTGGGGGGTGGTGAGGGAGCGGTACTGGGCTTCTTTGACTGCCTGTTCAGGTGGGTCAGGATGTGAAAAGATGATCCAGTGTTGGGAGAATAGGGTGAAGCTACCTCTGTCCATCTTGATGCCGGGTCCAGACTCAAGCCTCTCAGCCGGCGCCGGTCTCGATATCCTCGATAGGTGCGCTGCAGTGTCTTCGCCGCAGCGGCTTCCTGCTCTTTTGAAGCTGCGGCTGCGTCATTGGTGGGATTGGAGTCATCTTTGGTATACTTCTTCTGGATTTCGTGCTCTTTCCTTTCCTGCACTCGAGCAATTGAGGGTGAGGCTTGATCCATGTGGTCAGCTGGCTTGGCTGGTCGTTGCTGGATTGGGGAGGGGTGGGGTTGATGACGGGAGCGGGGCGGACCATGATTGTCATTGCCAACCCCACCCCGGCAGTTGGGGGTTGATCTCTCGCAGATGTCTATCCAGAATATTATATTTTAAATCTTCCTGGAATGATGCACTAGAACTACGGATCTCGCATGCACCCAATAGATCCAAACTGCATAGTAGCTGGTATCTATTCGACTTGTCCCAATAACGGGTTTACCCATGCCTGAGGGGCCTTCATCAAAGAAAACCGCACTTTTGCGGAATAGCGTCGTTGTGGCTCACCCATGCCGAGATGACTTCATTTCCACCACAAACCTTGGTTTTTTGTAAGCAGTGAGAAGATGGACCGAAGGGAATGTGGGTTTTTGGTTTGGGGATCCCATGTTACGTCTGGCTACACCACAGATCCATCATTCTATGCCAAACTGACGATCCACATGAGATTGAATCGACCCGTTAGACTACTCTGTAAGTACCCGAGTGTATCGCGTCTGACAACGGTGTCGAAAGCACGCGAAGAACACGCGGTGCGTCTGGCTCTTCTTTCCTCAAACTTCCAAGTTTTCCAATCAGGGATCCAGGATCAAGATGTTTGTTGCATCATCGACGATGCAAAATGCTCACTTTCAGTATAGGCTGCGTATCTCTCAGCATAGAGCTTGGCTCAGGCCAATCAGATGGCTTCCTCATCTTAGTGACGCAATGGTGCATCTGCCGAATGCCGGGCCTAGACTGCTGGACAGCCCTTTCCGCCCTTTCTCGTGTGTCAGTTCCAGCCACATTTTGAGGCTTTCCCCTCTCCCTCCAAATTGCATTTCCAGCTCCATGGCCAACTTTTTCTGCATCAAACACTTGACCATTTGTTGACGTAGTCGGAAACTCAAGTCACAAAGTTCTGGCCCGCAAAGCTTCAAATCTTCTCATCTCTTCCCCAAATCAAAGCTTCTCTTTCTACCTCTCCTCACGAAGAAGGCTCATCTCTACCATTTTGACACTCCCCCTCAAACCCTTAAACATAGTGCAAGACACGTCCATCGCGCTTACTCCAATTACTCACTTCCATTTTCCACGTGTGCATGTCAAGCGGGAGGACTCCTTCTTCTGCTTCATACGCGTATTACTCTTTCCCCCCAACTCCCAACCGCTCTTCTCCTCCGGGCTCATCTGAAGGCTCACAAAAATCCAAAACTCCTTCACCCCAAACAGCTCGTACTTCTAAAAGCATGGCTCCATCACCTGCCGCAGGCAAGACGGGGCAACTTCCCAAGACACCCACTAAGCTCGGCAAGGGCTCAGCATCAAATCAGACTTCAAAACTAGGCCAACCATCAAGTGCTGCCGACTCTGCCAAAGGCACCGCTTCATCCGCCACCAACACCCCAAAACAGGCCGCAGGCGGTGCTGCTGAACAAGCCAAATCAACTGCAGGTGCCAAAACCAACTCACCAAAACTCCCACCGCGACCCAAAGCCGGTCAGGCTGCTGGTGCAGCCAAAGGTGCAGCCTCGAATGCGCCCAAAGCTCCCGGTCCGGCTGAGAAGCCAGTAGAGGATGCCAAAAAGCAGGCTGAGGACACTGCCGAAGACACTGCCGCAAAGACTGATGACGCTGCCGATGACGCCGATGGCGAAGACACAGATGCTCCAGGAGGCAAAGTCAGCCAACCCGGTAACGAGACCGGTGAAGAAGGTAGCTCCGCCGTCTCGACTGCCGAGGGTGACGACAACACTGAGGGTGCTACGACTGAAGGCGCCGACGACACTGCCGACGAGGCGACTGAGGGCCTCACCGGAGCTGCCGGAGGCGTTGCTGGCAAAGCTCAAGACACTGCAGGCAAAGCGCAAGACACTGCAGGCAAAGCGCAAGACACTGCCGGAAAAGCCGCAGAAGGTGATGCTAATGGCGTCGCTGATGAGGCTGGAGGTGCCGCCGAGGACGCAAAGGACACGGCAGAGGGTGCCGCCGAAGATGCAAAAGATACAGCAGAGGATGCTGGTGAAGACGTAAAGGATACGGCAGAGGATGCTGCTGAAGATGCCGAGGACGCCGTCCCTGATGAGGCTGGAGATGCCGTTGACGATGCCAAGGATCAGGTAGAGGATGCCGCTGATGGTCTCCCTGAACCAGACCTTGGCATCCTAAAAGGCCTCGCAGTTGGCGAAGGCGGTGAGATTCTTGACTCCGAAGGTAACCCAATAGGACAGCTTGACGAGGGCGATCCGGAAGATCTTATCGGCAAGGAGATCGGTGACGACGGAGAGATTCTCGATGAGGACGGTGATGTCATCGGTCGTGCCAGTGTGCTCCCAGAAAAGGCAGAGGAGCTTGCAAACAAGGCCAAAGAAGGTCTCCCAGGCGTTAATGTTCTGGAGGGTCTCGAGGTCGGCGAAGATGGAGAGATCCTCGGCCCAGACGGCACACCACTGGGCAAGATCACCGATGGAAACCCGGAGGATCTTGTAGGACTTACATTGAACGAGAACGGTGAAATATTGGACGAGGACGGAGATGTCATCGGTCGTGCAGAGGTCGTTCCAGGTGAGGCTGCCGATAAGCTCAAGGAGCAGGCAGCAGGTGGACCCGCCGGACTCGGTGGGCTCACGCCAGATCTCTCCATTCTGGCAGGAAAGAAGGTCAACAAGAAAGGCAACATCCTCGACGATGAGGGCGAGCCAATCGGCAAGCTCACCGAAGACTCAGACCCTAAGAAGTGCGCTGGCAAGATGCCCAATGAGCAAGGCCTTATCATTGACGAAGACGGAGGCATTGTGGGCAAAGTTGAGGTCGTGCCAGGAGAGGCTGCGGATGAGGCCATGAAAGCATTGCACCCTGAGCTTTTGGACGAATTGAAAGACACTGCCGACGATGCGGCCGATGAGGCCGATGAGGCCGTTGATGAAGCTGGTGAAGAACCAGAGATCCCGGGACTGCCAGGCTTGGACATCCTTGAGGGACTCAAGGTCAACAAGAATGGTGAGGTCTTGAATGAAGACGGGGAACCGATCGCCAAACTCTCGGAAGGCGAACTCGACGACTGCAAGGGCAAGAAGCTGAATGCCAACGGCGAAATCGTCGACGCCGACGGCAATGTCATTGGCAAAGTTGAGCTCATTCCTGAGGCATTCCCAGACGTGGAGGCAACTCCGGGACTGCCGGGTCTGGACATTCTTGAGGGACTCAAGGTCAACAAGAACGGTGAGGTCTTGAATGAAGATGGAGAACCAATCGCCAAGCTCTCAGAAGGTGAACTCGACGACTGCAAGGGCAAGAAGCTGAATGCCAATGGCGAAATTGTCGACGCTGACGGCAACGTCATCGGCAAGGTTGAGCTCATTCCGGAAGCATTCCCAGAGGTAGAGGAGGCCGCTGCCGAGGCTGCCGAAAAGGCCGATCTTGCCGAACTCGAAGGTCTCAAGGTCAACAAGAAGGGCGAGGTCGTCAACGAAGACGGCGAACCCATTGCTCGACTCGTTGAAGGAGAGCTTGCAGACTGCACGGGCAAGAAGCTCAACGCCAAGGGCGAAGTACTCGATGCTGAAGGAAACGTTATTGGCAAGGTCGAGAAAATCCCATCTCCTGAAGAAGAAGCTCAAGCGGAGGCTGGTGCCGAGGGACCAGACCTGTCCATCCTTGAAGGCTACAAGTTGAACAAGAGCGGCAAAGTGGTGAATGAAGACGGCGAGACATTGGCTTCGCTGGTCGAGGGCGAGCTTGAAGACTGTGCTGGTAAGAAGGTGAACGACAAGGGAGAGATCCTTGATGCTGATGGAAACGTCATTGGCCGCGTTGAGTTGGAGTCGGGTGAACCAGAGTCAGACCTTCCTCCACTTTCGATCCTCGAAGGTTGCACTTGCAATAAGAACGGTAAGATTGTCGACGCAGAAGGCAACCCTAAGGGTGAGCTCATCGAAGGTGATGCCAAAAAACTCAACAAGATGAAGGCCCAGTGTGACGATGAGGGTCAATTCTGGGATGGGAAAGGTCACGTTATCGGTCGTGCCCAGACTCTGCCTATTGACGATCCCGACGAAGAGGCGCCTTTTGCTGGCCTTGAAGGTCTCATTGTTGTTCCCGATGGATATGTCGAAGACGAAAACCAAAATAAAGTCGGTCAGCTTGTTGAAGGCGACCCCAAGAAACTCGTCGGTCGTGCCGTTGATGAAGATGGAGATGTCATTGACAAGCACGGCAACACTGTCGGACATGCCGAGCGACTACCTGAGGAGGAAGCTGAAGCGCCCCCAGACCTCTCGGTGCTTCAAGGCCTCACTCTGAACAAGCAAGGCAACGTGATTGGTCCGGAGGGAATCCCCATTGGCCGTCTCGTTGAAGGGAATGCAAAGGAGCTTGCTGGCAAGAAATGTGATGCTGAAGGCCAGATCTGGGACGACGCGGGCAACGTCATTGGTCGCTGTGAGCTCATCCCTGCAAACGAGCGAGAGGCGAAGCCTGAGGGGCCCTTTGCCGGTCTGGAAGGATGCGTCGTTGTCAAAGATGGATGGGTCGAGGATGAAGAAGGCAATCAAGTCGGGACAGTCGTCGATGGAGACGCGAAGAAACTCATTGGTCGTGCTGTCGACGAGGATGGCGATATCATCGACAAATATGGCAACGTCAAGGGCCATGCAGAACGTTACGAGGAACCGGAGGAAGAGGTCGCTGACCTGTCATCACTGGAAGGCAAAGTTGTCAACAAGTCAGGCAATGTTGTTGATGAACATGGGACCATCTATGGCCGCATTGCCGAAGGCGACCCGGCTGAATTAGCCGGCAAGAAGGTCGATGGCCTTGGTCAAATCTGGAACGACAATGGCAAGGTTATCGGCCAGGCCGAGCTTATTCCAGGAGGTGGCACGCAGAAGCCCGAGGGTCCATTCGCCGGCTTCGAGAACCTCGTCGTTGCGAAAGACGGCTTCGTCACCGATGGCGCGGGTCAAGTTGTAGGCAAACTTGTGGAGGGATCCGATGCACAGAAGCTACTCGGCCGCAAGGTTGACGAGGATGGCGATATTCTTGATTCTTCGGGCAATCCAATTGGTCATGCCGAGCGCTACACCGAGGAGGAGAAAGAACGGCACGTCAACCCGATGTCAGGCTTCAAAGTCAACCATGACGGTGAAGTCCGTGATGACAATGGCGAGCTGCTCGGCATGGTCACCGATGGCCATCTTCCGACACTCGTTGGCCTGGAGGTTGATGACAACGGGTATGTCATTGACAACGATGGCAACAAGGTTGGCGAGTGCACTCTGATGCAAAACATCCCCGAAGATGAGGATGTTGGCCCTACGGAAGAAGAGATTCAGAAGGCAAAGGACGCTGAGGTGGCAAAGAAAATGAATGGCATTGTCGTTCAGACGATCGAGAAGATGCAGCCGATCTGTAAAGACATCACGGATGTAAGTCATCCACGTTTGTTCCAATCTACTCCCAGTTCAAGGCTAACATGCATCTAGCTCATTGAGGCGGCCGAGCGCAAGCCCAAGGAGGAGCTCGATGAGGAGGAGCTCGTCAAGCAGGTCAAGCCCAAGATCGAGGAGGGTAACCGTATCCTACAGGAATGCAATGGCGCGATCCGGGGTCTGGATCCTGATGGTAGTATTGCACAGAACGCAAAGGCTCGTGCGGCATCAGGAGAGGCGACCAAGGAAGAGCACCAGCTGGCCAACTCTCTCAAGGAGCTCACCTCCACCATCGTCACAACCATCGAGAACGCCAAGAAGAAGCTGGCCGATATGCCTCACGCAAAGAAGGAACTCAACCCGCTCTGGTATCTCTTGAGCGAGCCGCTCTTCCAGATCATCGCCGCTGTCGGCCTGCTCCTCAGCGGTGTCCTGGGCTTGGTGGGCAAACTACTCAACGGCTTGGGTCTGGGCGGACTTGTCAATGGTCTGCTTGGTGGTCTGGGTATCGACAAGTTGCTCGGCGGTCTCGGACTTGGCAGCATAGGAAAGAGCTTGGGTCTGGGAGGAGGGAAGAAGTAGTGGACGGCGCGCACCATCCTACTTTCAATTGCCTGAAATTGTTCTGCATCATACCCCGATTTGCGACTTGCTGGAAAGGGAGAGACAAAGGTCATGCATGCACAGTGTTGCTTTTCATTTGCTGAGCCAAGGCGTTATATCGTGCAGTTTGAGCGTGTACTTCTACTTCTGTGTAATAGTAGCGTAATAATCACAGTGCTAGTTAGGTAGTTCAGAGTCAAAAGTGGTTCCCTCAGAACTTTTCCCGTACTCTTTGCCCATTTCTATCCTGGCCATGTTCGGAATCCATACGACAGATGTACTCTACGGTCATAATCGAGGTTAGCGCGATGTTCAAACTTTTGATATTGACGCGGAACCATCCCGCGATTCCACATAACATCGAGCTACTTCCCTTCACCACATTCTCAAAGACCATGAACCCTGATGGCCCTCCCCCTCTCCATACCGACCGTAACAAATGTAATCCCCATCCCCATATCGCCCCCCCTCCTCCCCCAAAATCCACCACTAAATCTGTGGCCAGGACGACCTCACCACCTACCACCAACGCGCCTTTGGCACTGCTCCACCACCCCATTCACTCCTCCACTTCCCCACCTCACCCGTGAATGACACACCCATCTCCCATCATGCACACCATACCGCAGAGACCAATGATGATGATGATGATGACGATGATCTGGGCTTCTATCCTGATGGCGAAAAACGCACCCTGACGGACGCCCAAATCGCCATGTTCCGACACAGCGAGATCTACGCCCTCATCCGCGCTCGGCAGGTGAAACGCGAGAACGCGGAATTCGACGACGGAGAAAGTGTTGTCGGGAAAATTGAGGAAGCTTCTTCTTCATCCAAGGACAGCACTCGGACGGCGCCGATCCGTGCGAAAGAGGAGGATGAGGAAGAAGAGACTAGGGTGAGTGCGGGGACAGGGAGAGTGGGGGAAGGTAAGTCACGGAATAAGAGGCGGAAGATGAATCGGCGGAGGGGTATGGGGGATGGGGGTGGGGGTGGGGGTGGGGGTGGGGGGGTGCCGTCGAGAAGGGTGATCAGGGAGATGGATAAACCTGTTGGTGGGGGGGAGGAGGAGGAGGGGGGGGAGTTGGATTATTGAGGTGTGGGGAAGTACGACACACTTTCTCTTCACCCGGGGAAAAAGGGATATGGGAGCACCGACCTTATCACGGACGTGAAGTTCCAGCTTCCTTGGGGGGGGGGCCAGAACAACGTGCCCAATTACCTCCCACCGAACACCATTGAATGACCGTCTCCTCAGAAGAGACGACACAAACGGCCGGAGGATCCCATTGAACATATTAAGCTGGTAAGTCTTTAAGACATTGTCATCCTCAGTACACCCCCTCCTTTTTGCAATCTCGATATGATGAGAATCCACATGTATCATCCTTAGGCGTACACACCCTTTCCTCCACCCACCTGGTTCTGTCTCTGGTTTTCCGATGTTGTTGCATCAAAAGCCGCTTCAGAAACGGATTGGGGGTTGGAAGGGGATATGGCGAGTTGAAATCTTCTCTCTGAAAAATAAGACACTTGATCTTTGTTGCATACACTCGCAATGGGGTATGTGATGTTTTGCTGATGTGGTGTTGTTTGTTTAGGGTGGAGCGAGGATTTTCTCAGGCACAAGAGGGGGTGGTTGGGTGATGCGAGATGGCGCTTGTGGCTTTTGGTGAGGGTGTGGGCTCACGGGACGGTTTTTTGGTGACGAGAGGAAGGCTGGAGAGTGGTGCCAGGGATATCTCGACGGTTGAGGATGAGGTATCACTGCTTATCCTAGAAGACAAAACTAGAAGAGTGGCAGCAAGGGCTATCGCAAAGGGTGTTGTGAATAGTATTTAGCTGACCCGTCCAACACATCTCGGATGAAAAAGTCGAGATCTTGGGAAAAACGACGCATGGAGCGAAATCAAATCTATTGATTGTATCCCCCATATAATGTCTCTTGAGTCTACGACAGGTGTTTCATGGCCGAAGGCACACCGTAGAATCGAATGCCGCCACGCTTATGCCAGGAAACCCGCAAGGACCAATGCAACGGGGCCGGCGCTTGCTCCTATCATACCCCTTTATTCACGATCTCCATATCTCAAGAAGGCGGACTCCCCGCCCCTGCCCCTGCCCCTCCTCCTCCTCCTCCTCCTCCTCCTCCACTACCACCACCCACCTTAAACTTCAACGTCAACTTCGGCTTTCCACCGGGGTTCGTGCCACTATTCCCACTATCACGACGGACTAGGCCATCGCTATTCTTCTTACTACCACCATCGCTGTTCTTCCTACTGCTATTACCACCACCACCATCATTTTTCCCCTCCGTACTCGACGAGGAGGCTGCTCTCTGTAACGTGGCCGGCTGCTGCGCTGGCTTCGTCGCCGGAGGAGGAGGTTGCTGCTGCTGCGGCGGCGGTTTCGGCGGTTTCAGCAATGTGCGTTGGGGTGGGGCTGGCATTGCGGTGGCGCCATTCGGGATACTGCTGAGACTGGAGATCGTGCTGCTGCTGTTGGTGCTGTTTTCGCGTTTGATTGCCGGGGTGGTGGGGGCGGGTTTGTGGTGTTGGAGGAAAGGGTAATTGCTGGATGTCGGGGTGGGGGTCACTGCGGTGGCGGGTGCGGTTGAGGGGGCGGAAGATGTGGTAGTGGTGGTTGATGTTGCTGTTTTGGGAGTGGGGGTTGCAGCAGAGTGGCTGCCGGAAGGGTTGATTTTCAGCTTGATGATGGATGGTTTGTGTTGTGGTGGTGCTGGCCGCTGTGGTGGTTGTGATTGTTGTTGCTGTTGATGCTGTTGTTGTTGGGTTTGCGGTGGCCGAATTGACGAGGGTCGTGGTTTCATGCGTATGCGATCGGTTCGGGTGAAGAGGACTTTGCCCTTGCCCACTTTGGTGCATTTCCAATACCGGGGGAACTTGATGGCGAGGACCATGCTGGTCTGCGGGATGTAGAGTTTGTCGCAGATATCAAGGAGTTGCCACATTTGATGGAGTGAGATGGTGGAGGAGGTGATGGCGTTCCAGAGACCTTCTTGGAGCGTAACGTTGGAACCGAGTTCCTCGCGGAGGGCGGCAACGGCACCAGACACGGTCTGCTTGCGTGCCAGGTCGGCTTTGCGGACTTCGGTCGACGCTTCGGTTTCGACGATCAGGCCGCCGTTGTCTTCGAGAGGAGACGAGGTGGCTTTGGCGGGTGTGGAGGCTTCACCAATGGCGATGGCCCCGAGGGTAGTGCCAAGAATTCTGAGCATATGGGAGCGAACATAGAATGATGGGTCGAAGCCAAGGACGGTGAGGAACCAGCGGAGAACGGCTGGGTGGTGAGCGAGCCCAAGTTCCATGAGATTGGAGAATGCATGCAGGCGAAGGATGTCAGAGGTGCCATCTGCCGTGTATTGGAGGAAGTCGATCGCGTTGATCTTGATCACTCTAGCTTGGGCAAGAATCTGCTTGCACTTGAGCGCAGTTTGTGTAATGATGTTTTGATACGACGGTATCCACTCGTCTATTCTGCGATGTCTGTCGATCTCTTCGAGGCACGCCTGGTGGAACTGAAGATCATCACCGCCGTCATCCATGAAGTCATCATCATCATTTGCTATGGGTGGTGGCTTAGTGGCCATTGCTGTTGCAAGAGCCACCATGAGCCCAGATATGTAATGGGCATCAGAGAACTGGCTTCGTCAGTGGGAATACCGAAAGCGACCGGGTAGCATGCTCACCTCGTTGCTCGAGTTGTCGTTGTATCTGAGCTTGTCGAAGAGCCAGTGACGGACCCTAAAAGTTGCTCTACCACTGGCGTCTCTTACCTTGGCAACTGCCTGGGGTATGGTTTTCTGCACGTTATGGGCAGCTCTGTCAAAGAAATCATTCGGTCGAGTCATTGAAGAGTCGGGATAGCAGAAGAGCTCTTGATATGCCTTCTCGAGATGCAACATCCCAATCCAATTGAATTCGTCCCTGGCACTGTTTGACAGGGCAAGAGCTGCAGAAGTTCGGACCCCGTGAAAGTATCGCTGATCCATGAGAGTACGTATAAGAAAGGTAGAAATTAAGGGATGACCTTTCTGAATCTCAAGATACTGGATCGACTAGTCACTGTCAGCGGTATCAGAGGAAATCGAAAGGATAGCTAACCTCCAATTGCGCCACCACGTCCCGGTCTTGCTGTAATTGCGAGACCCACATGTAGCCTGGCATGGTAAGAGACATTTTACATATCCATTCAAAATCTGCATCCATGCGTATCCACTCGTAAGACTCGTGGCTCATCCTGTCTTCGTCCTCCTGAGTCCACTCGGCAAGGTGCCACCTCTTGATCTCGTCTTCAGATCGAAGAACATCCCCAAGCGAGTAAAGGAGGGAGTCACCAGAATCTTCCCCAATAAGATCCGCGGCACCAGATGCGGTGGTCTGCTCCTTGTGACGGCGGCTTCGCTTCAATCTCTTGTATTTAGTGTTGTAGGGAATTTCAACCTTTTGCATCGGCTCCTTAATTTCGATGATATGCTCGTAGGGTGTGCCATCAGCTTCATGGATCCGGATTGTCATCGGTCCCTACAGAATGTCAGTAGGTCTGAACACCACGAATTCCATGTATGATACATACTGTGAATGTGTTTTGAATGCCGCCCGCATAGATTTCGTTTTGATCCTCTTTCACGTCCCGAATGAAGGTACTGCTCTCCAAGTCCCTGTCTTTGAGATTTTCATTTTGGACTTGTGTGATTGTCATCTCTACGACCAGCTTCTTCTTGTTGAATCGTTGCCCGACCCGAAATTTGGGACAACCGGCGCCATCAACCCACTGAGCGAAAAACTGCTCCAGCTTGGTATGACCGAGCTTCTCGCACTGCCGAACGAAGTAGGGCGTATCAAGAGCGCTATTCGCAAGATCTCCAACCTTGGCGTTCAAAAGGATTCGAGAGATGACCCGCATGAGCCCGTGAGTGGAGGAGCCCGCTTTGATCAACCGCTGATCCAGGATGAAAAGCACCAGAGGAGCTTTCAGAATCATGAATTCCATTTCCGAGGGATCCAAAGCTAAGAGCGGACCCATCTCCCCAAGAGACGGCCGATCAATGTCCAGCTCTACAACTCGATCGGTTAACTTTTTCTGGTTGAACCGATACTGATTCTTCCCCGACAATTTCCTCATGAATGTATCGGTAATGAAATAAGAGATTCCAACGATGGCCCATATGTCTACAGGATCTTTCGCAATGATGTCGATGCCAATCCATTGGCTGGCAAGCGCATGGACAAGCGTTCGAGTGACCGTGTCGATGGGCTCTAGCACATCCTCTGGGAACAAGAGCCTATTACTGCATATTGACAATGCCGCTGTATGTAGGACTTCTTCGGCTGTGTCGTCTACAAAGCAAACCTTATAATTCGAGAAAGGGTAAGAGCCATAATTCATTGTGAAGAAGTCGACTGCCTGTTCATGTTAATTGCAGTCTTCTCTACCCAGATTTGAAGTCCAATTCCCCACCTTGGCTAAAGGGAAACAAGTATTTTGAAGGTCCGCCATTCTACCAGGCAGACAATATCCGAGTAGAGGTACAGCGTTCTGTCCTAGCCTGTCATCTTCGGTGCTTTCTCGGAACGTTGCAAGATCGATCTGCTCGAAAGGGCCGATGCAGAAGCCGATATGTTGTGCGGAGACCTCTTTTGAGACCAGGTAGGAAGTCGTTCTTCTAAATGGATCATTAGGGTCAATGATCTTACCTGTCAGCTTCGCGGTCGAATAATTGCATCAGGGTAGCCTACCTCGTCAGTCATATCACCAGAACATATTAGCAAGAGTTCCAGGGCTTGTTCTTCCGCGCTGAAGGTTTCAAGGTGGCCATCCAAGACTCCTCTATTTTTAGAGCGTGCCCCGTTGACGAGCCCTTTGGGCTTGGTCATTGTGGGTTTTGACCGGCTAAAGGCGTCTCCCACAGTTTTAGGACACTTGATGGATAGTTCCCAGGTGCAACGAGATGAAACATTGTCCACACAAGGAAACAGACAGCACGCCGACCCTGGTAATGTCGAGTTCGTAGTGTAAGCATGCGGGTACCGAGAGTCCCCCTCCTCAAATCCAGCAAATTGGATACCATCTCGGAGCCGAGCAGTTTCGTACTGGATATGCAGTGTTATAGGGGCGAATCTCCCAGCTTGCTCAAGGGCGGTCTTGGGCACCTGAAGGGGATCAACAGCAATGATGTCGGACTCTCGTCTATTGCTCCCCAAGCTCTTGGACAGTAGAATGCTCTGCGCTTGCTCCGAAGAAGGATCCAGCTCCTCGATCTTCAAGCTCCTTGGTAATGTAATTACAAGCTCTTCTTCAGGTCTGGCTCTCATCGCCTTCTCAATCCTGTCCTGGAGCATGTGGTATTGATGTACGCCTGCCCTCCAAGGTAGGCTGGCTCGATCGTACAGGTTTTGGAGTTTGACACCTGCAGGAGCTTTGCCGTTGACTATCACACCCTTCAACTCCATTTGTCGCGCGTTGAGGCATATGTTCCGCAAGTCAGGCGAATGTGGGCTGATTGTAAGCTCAGTGCTGCCGCGAAGGCTTCTCGATAGTAGGTCGATATCCAAATCAACCTTTTGATGTAGGACAGAGAAGCCCAAATCGACCGGAGGCGGGGCCTCCAGAGGCACCATAGGAGCCATGCTGCAGGGAAAAGCTGGTTATCTTCGAACGGTTGACTTATTTACTACCGCTTCGTTGTGAGGATTGACGGCCGAGGTGCGCCTGAGCTTTGGAGCCAGGGACACGGGGACCTTGATCTCGATTGTGACATGGTGGTATTTTAGTGACACAGGAACATTATCCGAATGGATGATGATACTGCGACGGCAAACGAGTGTCACACGTAGCTAAGATTCGTCTGGGCGCATTGCTGTTTTCCAATGTCGCGCACCGTCCTGTCATAGTTTTCACCTCTGCTACCCGGCAATCTTCAAGCTCTTAGCTTGGGGCCTAACTAGACTAGACCGTTGGAGTGTGTCGCACTCAACCGCGAACCGGTGGGGACGTCATTGACCACTTCCGAGGATCCCCGCAAAAATGTAAATACGGTAGTCAGCATGCGATTCATGCGAGGCGCATGAGGAAGAGCACTTTTCATCCAAGTATTCATCAATTCAAGCAATTGATTTGGAGTTCTATCACCTGTCTACACTTCCTTTCATCATGTCACTCGCACCAAAATTTGCTGGTCAAGCGTATTCGTCAAATGTCACCCCCAAAGTTGTTCATACCGTAGAGCTATGTAAGTGCTGCATCCCGACATGCTTCCTGCCGTCTAGCTGGCTGACCATCATCGAGACCTCGACTATGTCTGTCCCTTCTCGGCCAAGATGTTCAAGACCGTGTACACCTCCGTCCTCCCAACCATCGCCAAAAAGTATCCTTCCAAAGTCCAATTCATATTTCGTCAGCAGATCCAGCCGTGGCATCCTTCGTCGACCTTGGTCCATGAAGCCGGCGCTGCTGTTCTGCGTCTGGCTCCGGACAAGTTCTGGACCTTCTCTGCGGCGCTCTTCGACAAGCAGACAGAGTTCTTCGATGTCAATGTGGTCAACGAGAAGAGGAATGACACATATGCCCGCTTGGCAAAAATCGGAGGAGGTCAAGGAATCGAGGAGGGAAAAATGCTCGATTTGTTGAAAGTTTCAGATCAGCCAGGGGAGGGAGGGAGCCTGAATATTGGGAACCAGGTCACAGATGATATAAAAGTCATGGTCAAGGTGAGTAGATGCCCAGCAGGATTGGCATGTGAGGGAGCTGACCTTTTTCAAAGACCAACAGGCGGGTTGGCGTTCACGTGACACCCACAGTCCTATTCAATGTGAGTTTCCCCAAAGAGATTATTCATTGCAGTATTTTGCACCTGTCGCGCTGACTCGTTGAATCAGGGTGTGGAAGAAGCCAGTATCTCTTCGAGTTTTACTGGTGAACAGTGGGATGATTGGTTGGAGAAGAACATCAAGTAGCGATCATCGGCCATTGAGCAAGCGGCATCATCCATTCTGTTGGCTTCTACCACACTCTACATACACAATACGCTCCAACTCCGCGCCTTGGGGATGGGCAATATGATCGGTATTCACAGGACGCCCGGTGAGGCGTCTTTTCCTCGCTGATGCATACAGTCGTAAGATTCCATTGCGTGAAGATGCTTCATTGATATTGTGCTGCACTTTCAAACAAGGACGATGGGAATGAGGGCGCTGTTCGTCATTGCACTGTCATGGGGGGCTGATAGTTGACAGGACGTCTGAGTACAGGCTTCGTAAGTTTCGAACCAGATTCGCTGGAAAGGGATCATACTGACTTGAAAAGAAGGATGTGTGGCTCCGGCTCATGAACCTCGTAATGTTCCCATCCAAGACTCTATCGGTACCATGGTCAGATCCATTGTGTGGAAAAAGCATGCTCCTGTAGGCTCTCACCTGCGTGATCCCAAGTCCTCTCCATTCATCTTCCCACAGCAACTTCAGCGTGCTTCTGGATGTATCAAAATAGTCTTTTGGGATTTTCTTCAGCATGTCTTTTGGCAGTTGAACATGTCGATACTCAAAGTCGTTGTCGGAGTACCTGCGATCCAGGTCAACAAGAGTGGAAGGCGACGCAGTTCGAGCTCCAAACCTGGATGAGTAATGTATCGACTCGGCGAATTCATCGAGTCTTTCCTTTTCTGGCTCAGTCAATAGCCGGGGATGCTTGTTTCGCCTGTCTGGATCGATGCCAGGAAAGCCCATGATGATGGGGATGAATGGTGTTTCAAGCTGTTGGGTCGTGGACGACAGAATCAAGTGGGCAGGAAATAGAATTCTTGGGCCTCTGGCAGCCTTGTTCCTGAAAAGTCAAAGCGCTGAAGGAGCTTCCAATGCTTCTACAGTCCTTGAGAAGTGAATAGCGACAAGTGGTAAATTTTGGTTGAGGTGCGGGAGCAAACCAGCGATAACATTCACTTGTAGTGATGGCAAGAGCGGAAGCGGATCGGAAGATGGTAAGGAGTGAAGCGCGTGGTTTGTGAGAGTATTGAGACTGGAAACCGCAAGCCTGTGGGCAGGAGGGGCAGGTTTTGTAAACAATAATTCTCGGGGCATCGCGGACTTAGTTTTAGTGGGGAGGTGTGTGATTCTAACCTCATTCACTCTAGCACGCAAAGCAGAAGTAAGGAAGTGCTCTGGGCTGAAGAAGTGCACCAGAAGCTGGTAGACGACCAAGAACGCGCTTTTTACTGCGATTGAAGTCTTGATGCTAGATCGATAGTTTAAGCTCTATCGAGCTCATCCGGCCTGACGACTGTCGCACGGAATTTTCTGAATATCCTGCTTTTCTTCGCGCTGTGTTGCGCAGTACAAGCACCTCGTACTGAACCAGACATTTGAAGACCAAGGAGGCCACATTGCGACCGCAAGGAGTGGTTCAACTGCATGTTCGGCGAAGAGCTGCGCGACAGAATCTTCGAGCGTGGAAAAGTGGTGCTGCAAAAGGTAGACCCGCGGGGTGCAGACGGGGCAATTAGAGGGTTTGCAACAACAGGCTCGCGACCATGAGCACGAAAAGAAAAGCTACGGTGGGAGGCGCAGCTTCTCCATCAGATGCATCGAGCACGCCATCAGCCAAGAGAAGAAAGTTGCCAGTAAGTCTAGATGTGAATCCAGCTGTTGATGTCCAGAGAGTGGCAAGTTGCTTTGCTGCAGAGGATGGGATGTGGATAAAAGAGGAAGAGCCTGCGGAGTGTGAAAGCAAAACGCGGACTTTCAAGGCTTAGGGATATCATCTTGCGCCTGCTTCTATCCCACTCCTCATCCTCTCTACCCCGCCGCTATGCATCATCCTGACCACAACAATTGCGAAAAGCCCGCAACCAACTACTACATGTCTTCATCACTAACACTTCATCTCCGTCCGTAGAATGCAGGCAATGAGACCGCAGAGTCAACCACCCAGACCGGCTTCGAGTTGCTCGCTCAGCTCAAGAAGTCACGCGACAAGCAGTGAGCATATAACCACCCATCATCCTCATCGCCATTGCTAATGCTCCAATTCAGAGGATGGAATATCTACACCCATTTTCAAACCCTCCCAGATCCAGTACGCTTCCCAAAATTCTCCATATAAATTCAAGTCTTGCTCACCATTCTACTCCAGGATGACCTTCCTGAATACTATGATCAAATTGGACTTCCCATAGCCCTCGACACAATCCAGGTGCGTGTGACGTCGTCCGTTTGTCAATCTATGGATTACCATCTCCCGGGTCATGAGGGGCAATGGCTGATCTTGACCCCCCGAGATAGGGCAAACTCGAACGCTATGAGTACCAAAACATCACTACCTTGGAGAGCGATGTGAAGCGCATGATCAGTAATGCAAAATCCTTCAATAACAAAACCACCCAAATATACTCCGATGCCGAGAAAGTTCGAAAGCTCGTCTCCAATTTCATGGTCGAGAGGAACCCAGCGTACAGGAATCAAAGCTATCAAGCCATTGCAACTCCAGTGCCTGAAGGATGGCAGCCAAGATCTACGCAAAGACCTGCTCGGCGACATTCACCAACTGCGACGCCCAGCGTGAAGCAGCCAAAAGAAGAAGTGAGCAATGAACCGCCCTCAGCCGGATCCAGGAGCAGTGGAAAGTCTGATACTGCGCCCCCACAATCGCCAGCGGTAGAGGAAGAAGATACAGCTCGAACACAAAGCTCCACACCGGCCGCCCAAGATGCTGAAGGGGCTGGAGAGAAGTTTGAAGGAAACACCTTCCAGCAAGCACAAGACAAGATAGTGACAGAAATGATGAATCTGACTGATGAAAGGTAAGAGGTCTCAAAGCTATGAAACTACAAACCTGCTAATCCTGCACGCAGCGGCCTTCTGATATCGGCAAATTTCATTCAACTGCCCCCCCGCACTTTGGTCGACTACTACCGAATCATCAGGCATCCAGTCTCTCTCAAAGCGCTACAAAAGCAGGCTCGAGGAGCAAAGGGGCATGCACGTCCTACTGGAGCCACTTTACTCAAGAGCTGGAATGCTTTCGAGGAAGAGGCAAGCTATATCTGGAGGAATGCGCGAGAGTACAATGAGGATGGCAGCGAGATCGTGCGGCTGGCCAACGACCTGGAGGTATGATCGTTCATTACGAGACATCCAACGAGACTGATTTGGCCCAGAGATACTTCCGTAGACGCCTCAAGGAAGCGAAAAAGGTAGTGAACGAACCTCCCCAACCGCGAGTCAAATTGACCATGGGAGGCAAATCACCTGAACCCCCTCCTAAGATCACTCTCAAATTTGGCAACCCCAAACCCAATCATTCTTCAGGTGTCTCTGTAGATACTGAAGCCCTCAAGAGACAACAAGAATTAGTGAGGGCGGGTGTCAATGGCCAGGGCATCAATACGGCGAGCACAAAGCCGGTGACAACCGACAGGCCCAGCAGTGGATCGGAGCATGGCGTCGTTCCGAACGGTATCAAGCGTGAGATATCTCAGACACACTCGCCTGCTCTTGGACCAAGTCAAGTCAACGGTGTTGCAAATGCCTCCATGCCTCCACCATCACATCTGAATCCGAGAGTGACAAGTGGGAGCCCGATGCCGCAGCCGACGATGACGAACGGTGCCACTCCGCACGTGCATCCGATCACTCAGTTCAATAATTCCTTTTCGCGACCCCCTGGCAAAGGTATGGGACTCGATGACCTTCGTATGGCAGCTGCTCATCGTCTTGACAGATGTATCCGACGCCCTCATTGCGAATCTCAACCTCAGCACTCATCCAGACTCCAGTCGGCTGCGATTCAATCTTGACATACCGGCCTCCAGCACTCGCACGCAGCAGTCCATCACCATTGCCCTTGCAAGGAGTCAAGCTTACCTGCGAATTGCACCCACACTATCCAAGTCTCTTATGCAACGGCCAAGTAAGACTTTTGTGACTTGCAATCTTCGCCGACAGCAGGCGATTACCCAGCGTGATCAGGACCAGATTCATCCTCTTTACGAGTACCCACTTCAACTAGGGGTAAACACGATCGAGGTTGAGGTCATTGCTGGTCTACCAAGGGGCGCGCCAAAGGTAGGCACCGGCAATGATATTGAAATTGAGAAGATCACTGTGTTTGCTCATTTGCAGAGCTCTTGACAATCCCAGTGTCAACGGCTTTGTCCAGGCTCGGCTAAGCTTACGAGATGAGCTGTACTTGTACGACTTTTTTGATAGTTTAGCAAGGCGTCGTGAACACTCTAGGATAAAGAATCAATGCATATTGCTGGGCCTGAACAATGCTACACCTAATTTTTCACCGCCTTTTGCAAGCCGTCTACCAATTTCAGCCTGTGCAGCAGGAGACCGCATCGAGATTCGAGATTCGAGATTCTTGACTCTAGCGTGTCCACCACACGCTAACCCCAATTTAGTCTCTCGCACCGCCTTTCACTTTTTTTTTTTTTTTTTTCTTCGAGAAGCACAATCAGTAATAATTCAGATCCCTCAAATCACCTCCCCTCCACCTCCGCGATAATTCTCTTTTAATTTCGCCTCTTTCAGAGTGTTAAGTATCTCGATATGTCGGACGAGGTCTATGAAGGGGCAATTGGCATCGACTTGGGTAAATTAGCAGAGAATATCAAGTGCTTGAAATATGGAGTTGACACTGAATCTGCCTCTCAGGAACTACCTATTCCTGCGTAGCTAACTATGAGGGCGCAAACGTCGATATCAGTTCGTGGAATCCCTACACAGGGAAGCTTCATACATGCTAAGACCCTGTGCAACAGTCGCCAATGAACAAGGAAGCTTCACGACGCCCTCTTTCGTCTCGTTCACGGACGAAGAGCGACTCATTGGCGAGTCGGCTAAGAACCAGGCCGCCATGAACCCTGCAAACACCATATTCGACATCAAGTACGTCTCCAATCAAGGCGCAGGTCGAGACTTGCACGACGACAAGTGGACTGACAGACTCCAGACGATTGATTGGGAGAAGGTTCGACGACCCGACTGTAAAGAAGGATATCATATCATGGCCTTTCAAGGTCGTCGACCAGGGTGGTAATCCTGTGGTGCAAGTCGAGTACTTGAAAGAGACAAAAACCTTCTCCCCCCAAGAGATTTCCTCCATGGTCCTCATGAAGGTATTTCCATACCAGATGAGAGTGGAAAACCTCTACCTGACACATGACTAGATGAAGGAGGTGGCCGAAACAAAGCTTGGAAAAAAGGTCAAGAAAGCCGTCATCACAGTCCCAGCCTACTTCAACGACAACCAGCGACAAGCGACCAAGGATGCAGGCGCCATCGCAGACCTGCAAGTCCTTCGGATCATCAACGAGCCAACGGCTGCGGCTATCGCCTACGGTCTGGGGTCAGGGAAATCCGAGAAGGAGAGGAACGTGTTGATCTACGATCTTGGTGGAGGGACCTTTGATGTGTCATTGCTCCACATCCAAGGCGGCGTTTTCACCGTCAAGGCGACCGCTGGGGACACCCATCTTGGTGGTCAAGATTTTGATACCAATCTGCTTGATCACTTCAAGAAAGAGTTCCAAAGGAAGACGAAGAAGGACCTATCTGGAGACGCTCGTGCGCTGCGGCGACTGCGGACTTCTTGCGAGAGGGCTAAGCGAACATTATCGAACGGCACTCAGACTACTGTAGAGATTGATTCGCTTTTCGAGGGCGAGGACTTCAACGCTCAGATCACGCGGGCTCGTTTCGAGGATCTAAACGCAAAGGCCTTCAACGGCACCATTGACCCAGTACAGCAAGTCCTGAAAGACGCCAGCTTAGACAAGAGCAAGGTCGACGAAATTGTGCTTGTTGGAGGATCCACACGCATACCCAGGATACAAAAGCTGCTTAGCGATTTCTTTGACGGCAAGAAGCTGGAGAAGAGCATCAACCCGGACGAGGCTGTGGCCTACGGAGCAGCTGTCCAGGCGGGTATCCTGTCGGGCAAGGCAACCTCGGCAGACACTGCCGACCTCTTGCTCCTCGACGTTGTCCCATTATCCCTGGGTGTGGCCATGGAGGGCAACATCTTCGCTCCTGTCGTCCCCAGAGGTCAAACCGTCCCCACGATCAAGAAGCGTGAGTAGATCGTAGCGTCTTCTTTTCGAATCCTGTCAATATCTTGGAGAATTTGTATTCTAAAAGGCACTGCTGACTCCGTGATTTCCCTAGGCACTTTCACCACCGTTGCCGACAACCAACAGACCGTACAATTCCCCGTCTTTCAAGGAGAGCGTGTGAACTGCGAAGACAATACTTCCCTAGGAGAATTCACCCTTGCGCCAATACCCCCGATGAAGGCTGGTGATGCTGTTTTGGAAGTTGTCTTTGAGGTCGACGTCAACGGTATCCTGAAAGTCACCGCGACGGAAAAGACGTCTGGACGGAGTGCAAACATCACGATCTCCAATTCGGTCGGAAAACTATCATCGACGGAGATTGACGACATGATCAGCAGTGAGTTCCTCTTGCCGCACCATACCTACTTGATCGTACTGACATTGGCAACAGATGCGGCCAAGTTCAAGAGCACGGACGATGCGTTTAGCAAGAAGTTCGAGGCCAAGCAGCAATTGGAATCGTACATTGCACGCGTCGAAGAAATCACATCGGACCCAACGATGTCTCTCAAGCTCAAGCGCGGGACCAAGGAGAAGATCGAGTCTGCATTGAGCGACGCCATGGCCCAATTAGAAGTGGAAGACAGCAGCTCCGATGATCTCAAGAAAAAGGAATTAGCCTTGAAACGACTCGTCACTAAGGCCATGTCAACTCGCTAAACATCGAGTGGAGACTGGCCTGCATAGTGGAAAACCGATGTCCTAAGAGAGTTGTACCACGGATTCTTCCATTTCTTCCTCCTCCTTCATCACATGACACCTATCTGAACTTGCAGCTTGAAAAGCTGAAGAAACCGACGATCAGATATCAGTCCTGACTCTTGCATCTCCTTTTGGTACACATGTCTACCATATTACAATTTGGGAGTGGGAGGAAATGCCATGAAAAAGTTCCTTCGGTATAGTTCTCCACCGCTATCAAGGTATTTAGAATTGGACCATAGATAGCTGAACAAAATCGGTGAACTACCTCACTACCGCTTTACTCCTGCCCTTGAACCTCTTTCTGCAATTCTTGGATTTCTCAGACTCTTGATGTGAGGAATGAAGAGATGCAGCCCTACCACCCCCCCTCCCCCCCCTGTCTAGCGCCATCAAGCTCTCCGCGAGCTCTTCACGTTATTATTTTTTATTGTCTGTTCAACAGCATCCAATCCCCTCTCCTCCCTTGATCAGCCACCAATGGCCAAAAGTGCCTCCCGTGGGACCCTCACCCTTGCCGCAAACTTCTCTCCCATTATCACCATGACCACCTTTCCCCCTCCCCCCCTCCATCTCCCCTTCCTCCTCCCCCCCCGGCAATCCTACCCCCGATCCCCCACACTCCGCCGCAACAACAAACCCTTCACTTCGACCCCCCCCCGCCCCAAGAAGAAATCATCCAAAACCCTCGCCAAGCAAATCGCCCAATCCACCCCCTCCACCTCTACCCCTGCCTCTAATCCCTCGGACCTCACCATCGACCCCTTCGATTTCACCGCCTACGACGCCTCCATCGCCCGCGCGCACGACCGCCTGAAATCCGAAATCTCTCGGCTCCGCGCCACCGTGACCTCCGGCGGCGGGTCCGCCGCCGACGCGATCGAAAAGATCCGCCTCCCTGCCTCCACCACCAAATCCTCCCGCGCGGAGTCGGGCGAAGAAGGGAGGAGCAGTGGCAGCAGCACCACGATCGGCTCCGTGGCCAGCATAATCCCCCGGGGTCGCACCGTCCTGATCCTGGTTTCCGCGGCCGAGTACCTCCGGCCCGTGACGTCCGCCTTACAATCCTCCCCGCTCCCGTCTTCCCCGGGGGGCAGCACGTTCAGCCCGCAACCGGTCCCCTCGGAGCCGCTGCATCTCAGCGTGAGCATCCCGCCCGTCACGCGCGAGACGCGGGAGCTGGCTATGGCGGCGATCAAGGAGAGAGGGGAGGAAGCGATGTTTAAGCTGCGGGAGGCGAGGGGGGTGCAGAAGAAGCGGTTGAGGGCGTTGGGGTTGGGGAGGCATGTCGGGCCCGATGAGGGGAGGAGGGCGGAGAGGGAGATGGAGAGGCGGAATGAGGAGGCTGGACGGGTTGTGAGGGGGTTGGTGGAGGGGGGGAGGAAGGGGTGTGAGGGGGGGTAAGGGATGGGGGGGAGGGGATGGGGGTCTGGAGGGGGGGTGCAGAGAGAGATGGGGGGTTGGGGGGCGAAACGGGGGATACCAATGTCTCGGGGCTCTTTTGGGCGTTGCTCATTTAGGGTAGGAAAGTCTGAGGTGGAGGATTACGTGTAAGCGGGTAGAGATCTGATGTGTATACAAATTTGTACAAGTACATTGTGCGTGTGTGTGTCGTTCAAGTTCCTCCACCCTCAGCCCCCTGCAATACAAACCCCCCAGTCCCCCATGCTCCACCCCCCTTCACACTCACAACACAGCCGGATCCACCATACTTACCCCCCTCCCACAAAGAGCCAATCGAACCCGCACAGCCGACAACGATGCCCAAATATGCATCCGCCTGCCCAGAGACTATTCCAGTGAATATAGGAGCTTTTCCGGTATCAGCACCCACACGCAGGGGCAAAAGATTGAGCTTATCAAAGAATGTTCCGTTTTCCGTACTTTCTGGCTGTATGCGTGCGTGAAGGATGAAGTGGGGGGGGGGAAATTGGAATGATTTGGGGAGGTGTATAAGACGAAGCTCATGGAACACGCCTATTCAATTCAATGTTTCATGGGGAGAAGTTGTCAAAGGTATGCGCGGGCCCGAACGAAAGAGCGTGACTTGGAGGAGTTAAACATCGCCAGCAAGTACTGGGAGAAGAAGATTGCGAGTGCCAAAAGAAGGTCGATACCAACAGATGCGCACGATAACTGATGTCAAAAGGGAAAATGGTTGATGTGATGAGAGTGAGGGGTCAAGGCTGTCAACGCCAGTGATGCTCCTGTGCTCCATCGGGGACCCCGAGAAGACAAAGCAGTATTCAAGCGGAGTTGAGAGGGATCTTTTCAAAGAAAGCACGATTTTGTGGAAGCGTAATCAAGCCAGTAATGACAGCTTTGGTCTTATCACATAGCAGCATTCGAACCCGTACAAGGATGCACAGGATGTCCTTAACCCAGAATACGTCTCAACGATTGCTCTGTGCAATGCAAATGAGGTTGAAGTGAAGACATACCACCGCCCATTTCCTGACTTACCCAAGGTGAAATCAATCCTTGCCGGAGTCTTCCTTTAGACTTACAATCCGATTCAACACAACCTGCTCCGCCGTCGTGTCTTTATCCAAGCAAAAGTAACCCATTCGCATGCCTTGAAAGCGGACAGTCTCTGGACCAAGTGCTGGAACATCATACTTGCCAGAAATGGCTGAACCTTCCTTTGATGAGGCTTCCTCTGCACTTGCTTTCTCACCGGCTTCTGCTGGCCAGGGAGCTCGTCGCCGGATTTCCTCGAAGCCTGTTTCTATGAGTGCGTTCGGGTAGTATGATTCTGATTCTGGGTTCACGTCCGCAACGACATCATCGAGGGCGCCAGGATTGTCGGACTTGAAGAGGGAATTGATGATGCGGACCTTGGCTTTGACAGGGCTGCTATGACTTGGAGACACTCCAACCCAATGTATCCAGCCTTTGGGTTTCTTTGGCGCAGCGCCCTCGGCCGGTTTCTCGTATGTTGCATGGACGGCGATAACGATGCCTGTTTCGGGATCCTTATCAACGGTCGTGGCTGTGATGGGAAACGGTGCCTTCATCAAGCCAACGGTTTTGCCGGGCGCAAGGCGGAAGAAATCAGGTGAGTCGATCTCTCGGAAGTCGCTGCGCTCGATGTAGACCACCTTCGTGAAGGGGACCGTGTGGCTCCCAACCTCTGGATCCTTTGCAAATGGTAGATCGACCATCTCGCAATGATCGTCTGGTAGGTCGTCAATGATGACTTTCAACGGATCAAGAACAAGCATGAGTCGAGGCACTGTTGTTTCGAGATACCGCCTCACAGAAGCTTCGAATCTCTTGGTCTGAATCACGGCTGTTGCTTTGGTCACACCCAGCTCGTTGACAAAGGACAAGATGGCACCTGGGGGTATCCCACGTCTCCTCAAAGCTATCAGAGTATATAGTCGAGGATCATCATATCCCGTCACGATGCCGGTGTTGATCAGCTTCTTGATTTTTCGTTTGGAAGTGATGGTGCCTGTAACGCTGAGCCTACCGTACTCTCGCTGCATCGGCTTGAACTCGACAAGCTGATCGTTCAACCATTCATAAGAGACTCGTGATTGCTCAAATTCCACGGTGCACAGTGAATGCGTTATGCGCTCAAAGCTATCGCAGAGACAGTGGCAGAAGTCGTAGGACGGGTATAGCTTCCAAATATTCCCTGTCCGATAATGAGGCTTCGCGTACGCAGGCTCGAGATCGTCGGTATTTGCTTGGACATCGTCATCCCCTTCGCCATCTTCAGGTGCTCTGGCAGTCCTCTTTGGTATGCGATAAGCTATCAGGTCCCACATCTGAGGGTTTCCATCTTCCAAGTCTTGTTGCATACGTAGTGCCGCCTGGTTTGGCTTGTATTTACCATCCCGCATCGCCCTGAAATCGGAGAGATTATCTTGGACTGATCTGTTCCTGTGCGGGCAAGCATATCGAGCCTTTTTCGCCTTGGGGTCTGTACCACCTCTTTGGTCGTTGATCTCGTCCTCTAGACATGATCAGCAATGCTCCAGGGTCATCTCAACCTCGAGGGCCACCTACTTGTGCAGTAGCAGACGTAAGCCTTTTCAATCTCGATGAGCTTTTCCGCCAAATTGTACAGTCTCTGGAAATGGTCACTTGAATAGGTCACAGCCTTGGGCTTGAAACCCAGCCACCGGACAGTGTCGATTATGGATTTCTCATATACACTCTCTTCTTCTTCGGGGTTCGTGTCATCAAGGCGAAGATAGCATTCCCCACCATGATATTTTGCAAATCCAAAATTGATCGCTATGGCCTTACTATGTCCGATGTGGAGGTACCCATTGGGCTCTGGAGGAACTGCCGAGCAAGAACAGGTGAGCCATAGATAGAAGTCACCACTAATTGTCACACATACACCGAGTAACGACCTTTTCCACGGGTCTTTCATTGTAAACATCTGCTAGGAAGCCGACTTTGAACATTGCATCAGGGTCGGTGGGAGAGGGTTTTGCTTCAGGCTTCTGCTTATTTTTGACGGGATTCTTGGGCGCTGAGGGTTCCTTCTTCGCTTTTGGGGCTTTCTCCTTCTTGGGTTTTGACTGCTTTGTCCGGTCTGGGAGTGTGTTTCCATTCCTAGGCTTCTCAGTTTTGGCGAGCTCGCTTTCGAGAGCTTGGGGCATTTCGCTCTCCATTGTTGTGCCGTCGTGAGGAACAAGAGAGCTGGGGATTGGAACTCAAATTTATAGCGAGGTTCGAGGTGAGTCACAGACCACAAAGTTTCCCACTTACAAAGACTGTGTAGGGACAGATGTGTTTATGAATTGGATTTCGCGACAGCCTTGTGTCAAGTACAAACTTTCTATGGTCATCATCCAATACATTGTTTGTGGCATGGAGGTTCTCAGTATGACGCAGTGGGGCAAGATGCGAAATTTCGCCAAGACTGTGCCGGCCTAAAGTTGCGGAGCCGCATTGAGATGTCAGATTTATTCAACATGCAAGAACATGCAAGAACATTATCGAGCAGACGAACAATGTGCCGGTAAGCTATTTGGGTACGAGAGGAGTCCTATGTGACACCGATGGCACCAATGATATGAGAAAAGTCAACACGCTATGCCCGAGATAAGATGCTCGCCATGCACTCGCATACAATTAATAGCTCACCACAAATTCGAAATCATGAAACCCGTCAGATCAGATCTCTTTGCTATCCCTCTTCGATCGCCTCATGCGTCTCCCGCTCTCCTGCAATGCCTCGGTAGTCATGACATTTGGAGGCAATTGGAAGGCTTTCTCCTCCGGTTCAGGTATGGGTTGCCCAAACGCCATGATGGATCTGCCAGACCGCCTATACTTCCCCATGGCAGCCGCACGCATGTATGGTTTCTCGAAGAATGACGTGAAGGGTTTCTGTATTGCTGGAGGCTTTGGGGGACGCTGTTTCGACGGATGTTTCGAATTCCTCGGACCAGCACGCGCTTTTGTAGCCATGGTAGCCTCCATATGAAGTTGCCGGGCAGCAGACGCATCGACATCGCTGTAGTCTGGGGGGTCACCGTCGCTCGAGTCGCCCTCTTTATCTTGAACATTCGATTCCTCATCCCCGTCCATATCCTCGTCTTCTTCACTCTCTTCCTCCTCGTCCTCCTCCAATGTCTCCTCGCGCTCCAGCTTTCTTCGCTTCTCTTCCTCCTTCCAGAGCCGGAACTTCTCCAGCAAGTTCCGCACTTCGTTGATTAGATGGTCTCGCTTGGGTTCGTAGGCTTTCTTGTCTCCATCAGTGATGCCGCTGATGCCCATCACCCGAAGCCAGTCGTGGCCTCTCAATCCGTCCAGAAGACGTTCCAGCTGGAACTTTTCATGCATGGCCCTCTCCTTTTCTATGTTGCGGAGTTGCTTCTCCTTTCTCTCTTCTCGAGCATGGACTTTCAGGTAGACTGAGTCGTCAAGAGGATCCTTTGCGCTCTTCCGACTGGGCTGGTCAAAGCCAGAGAAATCCAGTCTAGTAGCGTTGTTGAGGGTAGTGAATGTTTCATCGGGCCACTCAATTGTGTTTGACGGGGCAGCAGTGCCATTGGTCTTCGAGCGAGGCCGTATCTTGCCCTTCGGCTTTTGCTCAGGCGGTAAGGAATCCTGTGTCACAGAGGGTGGTTTCGGAGAATCGTCGTAGATATGAAGGATGGTATTAGGGGTGAGAAGGTCTATTTTCCTTCGTCAGCAGCATCTTTGGGAACAGGAGAGAGTCTCACATACCAGGCTCCTTCGGCTCGATGCTGATGAGGTCCTCATAGTTGCTGAAGTATGGCTCAAGCTCGCTCTTCGATCGTGAACCCCCATCATGCGACCGTAGGCTTCTCTTCTCTTCTCGCTTCACTTCCCGAAGAGGGAGGTTCTGATTGACTCCATAGTGGAGGGACTCATTTGAGTCAGTGGAGGAGTGTCTCAAGCCATTCGTTGATGGTTGCACGAGCACAGGGTCCAATTTGCGCACCCTGACCACATGCGTCTCACTTTTGGGGGGGAAATGCTGCCTGTCACGGATGGGGAGACTCTTAAGAGCCTGCCTCTTGGGGCCTCTGCTGGGATTACGCGGTTGCGGTGGGTAAATAGATTTCAGCTTCTTGTTCGACCCGTTACTCTCAAGGTCTTGAGATGCATCTCGTGACCGTTTCTCATGGCGGGGAGGTTGATGGATGTCTTCAGTCGCAGGGGATCTGGGAGCGACACTTCTGGGTGCAGAGGAGCGAAGCGAAGGCCTTGAGAGGACGGCCATGGTAGCTGTAGTAGCCTACTTTCATCCTGCAATGTCTAGGGATGGATGATGTCGCTTGAGGAAAGCAAGAGATTTTACATGGTTACGTGCATGCATTTTTACAATTCTTATTTAGGGGTTGTTCCCATTGACGCTGTTAGGAGCCTGAAACTACAGAACCTGGGCACCCACGACAAGCGCCGCGGGGGTATTGACCGTGAATGTGTCAATGAACCACAATCGCGATTCACAATCATCTAGCTTCCTGAATCATTCAACCATTGAGGCTGGGCCACAGGTAACTTGGCGATTATGATAAAACCAGGATCCTTGATCCTCCTCCGCAACTCCAACAGCAAGCGATATCCCTCTTGATATGCTTGTGAGGCTGTTATCCTATCAAGGCCGATATGTTGCATCTCTTGTGGGTGTCCCCAGAAGAGGGACCTTGAGAGCAAAAGTATCTGGGCGATCTATCTGGGCGATCTGGCAGCCTAGCCGTGCTCTAGGACTGGGACTTCTCTAGCTCCAAATTGAGCTTTTGACATGATTCTTAATGTGCGATGCGTGGGTGGCAAAGTAGGTCTCAGACGAGCCTCAACGCATTTTCCTGCTCATGCCATTCAACAATATCACCCAAAAATGAATTCCTTGGTGACTGGCGCCGATGAGAACTCCGGATTGAGAAGGATACATGTCAACCAGTATCCCAAGCCTATCCTCCGCTTCTCCAAAAAGCTCGGCCGGAACCTGTATATCACGCTTTTTGGAGGAAAAGGAGGCATTGCGCCTGCTGAGTTTGGAAAGGTCATCAGAAGTCTCTGCCGCAGATCGTAGAACTCCGAATATCGCTTGCGTATCACCATCGACCCTCCGTCCAGAGTGTCAATTCTGCATTGCCAGACAACGAAGCTGCCAACGCTTGGCACATTCCCAGAGACTATTACAAAGTCTTCGATATATATGGCTTTTGCCCACACAGCGTCTGCTTGTCCGGACGATGTGTCTTCAGTGTGATCTTCCAAGGTGATCGGAGGAGGTTTGTTGTCAATGATTGAGGCATACGACACCCGACGTTTATGAAGCCAGTGTGGTGGAGTCTCAGTCGAAGGATGGTAGTGAATTGACGCCTCAGTACTTTCGGCGCGTTCGTCAAGGCTGCCACCAGGGGAGTCTATGTTGAATTTCTGATCGGAAATGCCATTGGCCACTGACGCCATCCATGAGTGTTAGGTCCGGCTGGCTTTGAGCGAAGCTGTTAGTACGATATGATCCAAATGAGAAGATGAAGGAGTCTCCAGATCTCATCGCATTGTGCTCTTGTAGAATAAGGATTGTGGGTTGAGAGATCCGGTCGTCATTGGTTTATTTCTCCTGTTGTGGCGGGACTGATGGTTGCTTGTTCCACGATCATGCTCGGCTCCACGGGCCGCCGTTCCTTCACCTCCGCGCGGAAGGGTTCCACGTCGACATTAACTTGATCACTCTTCCTCAACTGTACCTGCTCCAGTAAATCTGCAACAACTATGCCTGAGAAGGCTTCGTGAGTGTCCTGGTTCTTCAGGGGCTGCCTCTCCTATGATCAACGCTTGCAGTCACCCAAGTAATTATAGAAACACGTCTAAAGGCAGCAATAATCATGCAAATACCACCGACATCAAATTCTTCCAGCCTTGCGCACAGCTTGACGCTGATCCAACCCCCTCGATCATTGATTCGCCGATGTCGAGCTGTGTAACTCGACCCATGGTCCCGTTCATCAAATATTGGGCGTACTGGCGTCCAAAGCCTTTTCGTGCTCTGCAGCATGTACCGCAGATTCTGTCCATCAAGGTGCCATTGCCGCGCCCTGGGTCATTGACTCGACGATATTGCAGGCTACTGAAACGTAGCCAAACATCCCCTGTTTGGATGATGCCTATCTTTGGCATCCGCGGGTAAAATCACCTCGTCTCTGCTCTCTTCAGGCTGAGGCAGATGCAGAGGCCCACCTTGAAAAATTCTGCCAGTCCTTAATTTCCGTGCAATAAAGATCCTCTTACTCCTCAGGCTTGAACCTCGTCTCCTTCCTTTCCTCTTCATCTCGCCTCGTGTGAGGTGCGAAGATTCAGCTTGCGTATTGCAGATGTCTCCCCTTCCAAGCTACTCTAATGATTTGCAACTGTTACAGCCTCAAATAGATTTAATACAGCTTAACTCTCGACCTTCTACGCCCCAAGTTCATCCGGTCACCGCGCCTGGCCACTTGTCACCACTCAGCAGTCTGAATGGACGCCGCGACAACGTTGGCAGAAGGCGAACAGGGTCGTGAGAAAATGAGAGCGACCTCGTATGAGAGCCGTAGCTGAATCTATACCAGAAATAAATACCACGTTGAACCCCAAGTCAGTCTCCTCGACGTGGATGATATGACCATAAGCGCAAAAAGTGATGAGCAAGAGAGCAATGCTTCTCCATCGAGAGCAGGGAGCAATGCCAGCATTCGGCATGACGCGAGGTATGTTGTCTAAAACATTGCTATTCATTGTCAATGTTGCTCACTGCCTGGCTCCAAGGGAAACATGGTATCGCAGGGTGCGCACCCTGAGTCGCAGCCGTCAGGGGACCTTTAAGCAGACGTGTGACCAATGTGAGGAGCTTGGCGATCTCCGGGACTACTGCAATGTCTGCGATAGTCTCTTCTGCCAGCGCTGCTGGAAGAGTCAGATCCCACATAAGAAAGAGACCCTTGGTCCTGGCTCGATTCCTCACGAAAAGACCAATGAACAAGCAGCGAAAAAGATCAAAGATGCGCTAGATGCCAACCCCAATGAATTGGAACAGGAAAATCTGCACAAGAACGATGAGGATACTACATGGTTTGGTATTACCCGGGACCCTCAAGGAGGTGCTGACTATCCAATCTTCCGGGACTATGGACGGTACGCGACGATCATGGACGGTGCTGTAGCACGGCCGTCCGAGTATAACCCTCAGGGAACCATAGATACCTATGACCGACGATATCCGAGTCTCGTTTCCTTTGTCGGTGAGACAGGTAATGCCCCCTATCGCTATCTCCTGAAGGACTTCCGCTGACAGGAAAAAGGAGCAGGTAAGAGTACTATCATCAAACTCGTCATCGACCTGACCACAGAGGGGGTAAGCTCGTTTCCTACGCCAGTAGTTGGAAATGCTGGGGTACGTATTGTCTCCCGGATCACGCGTTCCTCTTGAGAACAACATCTTGTCCTATGAGCTTGCCGCCATCCCTACGTAGATACCGATTCGACTCATTCCAGGATGGTGATTTGATTACATTCCAGGTTGATGTACCGACATCTGACGGCGTGCACCTATACTCCGATCCCCAATCAGTCCACTCCCAAAACCCAATCCTTTACGCCGATTGCGAGGGTTTAGACGGCGGTGAACGTGAGCCCCTTGGCTCTCGATTTCGGAAAAGGGAGAAAGTACACAATGGTGGTCGCATTGGGTCCCGCGAAAAAAACATGCAAAATACCCTCCATACATCAGAAAGGGAAATCACGTGGGCGAACAGCGTCAAGAAACGGAGCAGGGCCTTTTCTGTCTCTCACATGTACCCACGATTGCTGTATACGTTCTCCGACGTGGTTGTTTTCGTGCTCAAGAACCCCAGGTATGTGAGTTTGCAACTCAACACAGGACCTGCTTACTCAATATATTTTCAGAGTGATCGAAAGCGTCCTCGTGAAGCTTGTGAAGTGGGCTGCCGCAGCCCTGGAGAAGTCTTCCAACCAACCCGTTTTGCCACATGCTATTGTGGTATTGAACGCCTCGAAGAACGATATCGATGAAGCTCTTTGGGACATAGAGACCGCGACAGAGTCTCTTTTCGCATCATTGTCAAGGACAGTATTTCAGAATGATGTTTTCAAATACTGGGCCCAATTCTGGCGTGACCGAGGCCGACAAATTGAGACCGTGGAGCAGCTACTTGGATCCTACTACGCCTCCGTCAGAGTCGTACGAGTCCCTACGCAAGGTCGACCCAACTTAATAAGGACGCAAATCTTGAAATTGTACGGCAAGATCGAGATTGATTGCGACGCTGCAAGGGAGCGAAAGGCAGAATTGAGGATGCTTCTGGACGCCAACGAGCTACAACCCTATCTTCAATTTGCCTTCGACCATTTTGCACGCGATCTCGAAAGTCCTTTCGACTTCGTCAAGGCGTCTTTCCTCAACAGTCCAATTCCGCTTGACTTCGGTGGGAACATCCTCAAATTGGCTTTGAATCTGATGGCAGTTTGGGAAAATGAGGTAGATGCCTATGCCATCTTCCAGGAGCTTAGCTACATGGTAGCTTCTTGTATCATGCTAGACTCTGCAAGATCTAGGATTCCGGGTGAGGATCCCGCTTCAGTGAACGGAGCTGGCTAACAAAGTCAGGCACTGCTGAGCAAATCTTTTTCCAATATCTTGAACACATCGACGCCGCTCTCGAGAATTTCTGTGATCGTCATTGGCCATGCGAATTTGTGAAACCGGGCGGAGGAGCGAGATGTGTGAATGTTCGCAGCGGGGTAAGTGCTGTCGGCCAAACGTATTTCTGATTTGAGTTGGTGATGCTGACAAGAGAAACCCCCAACAGCATGGCTCCAAAGGGCATCAATTGAAGAATGGTAAGGTCTTCGCTGTCGGTGGATACGTTTCAGAATTCTCGTTCGAATCATACCGGGACAGATTTTCCTGGAATGTGTACTATCGCTTGGACGAGCTACAGAACACCCTCCGCGAAGGGCTCCAGAACAATAACGGTGAGGATGAAGCGCAGCTGGCTGCGATGATTCACAAGGACAAGGTCATGGCTCATTTCTACGAACATACCGCCAAAGGCCGCCATGAAGCCTTCATTTCACATACGACTTGCTTTTCTTGCTTGTTCGAACCTCCGGAACATGCCTTGCCTTGTGGGCACATTTTTTGCACCAATTGCCTCCAAGCCTACGGACACTTCTCCAAACGTCGATCTTGTATCGAACTTGACGGCTGTCCAATGGAATCCCTGTATCGACCGAAGTACGGGTCCTGGCGTGTGATGCTAAAACCTGCGACTGCTGGTATCCGTATCTTGACCCTGGATGGGTGAGGAACATTACTACCTCGTCCAAACTTTCAGCTAACACCACCTCAGGGGTGGAATGAGAGGTATCGTCGAGCTGGAAGCTTTGAGGCAGGTTGAACAAGCATTGGGCGGTCAATTGCCAATTCAAAGTTTTTTCGATCTCATCGTGGGTACAAGGTAGGACCCTCTGTTCCAGAGATATGTACTGAAGACTGAGAATTTTCGACTTGCAGCACAGGAGGCTTGATCGCCTTGGGCCTCGCTGACAGGAATTGGTCTGTCGAAGAATGCACCAGCCAATTTGAGACTTTGTGCCGCAACGCATTTAGGAAGAGAATCTTGAGCGGCATCCCATATGCCAATTGGCTCGTCAACAGCTATAATCATTCTCAGTACGAGACAAGAGCACTAGAGGAAACCCTGATTTCTGCATACTCTGACTCGGAGTACCTCTTCGGTGGACCTCGACCTCACACTTTAGGGAACGGTAAATCTTCTTTCCATCATCGTTCTTCCATGAAAGAAGACTCTTTCGAGCAAACGGCTCTAACAATTGCCCAAATACCTTTGAATCCAGAGTCGGGCCTCGAATTCGGCTCAAGGTTTGAGTTTTAAATCTCAGACAAGATTGCTGACGCCAAAGTTGTGCAGACGTAAAAGTCGCTGTCACTGCAACTTCGACAACCGGTGACGCCGTTATTATTTCCAATTATAATCGGCCTTGCCAGGAGAAGCGTAAGTGGCATGGACCCTGGCGGAGTGGATGTAGCCCACTCATCTCTGCAAGTGCCATACCATTTTCAAAGACCAGAAGAGGCAGCTTTGGAGCTCAAGACTTGGGAAGCGTATGTAATGTCGATGCATTCACTGGCCTTACTGATCAGCTCACAGAGCTCGAGCCACGTCTGCGGCCCCACGAATCTTCAAGCCTTTCCATCATGATCCGTCAAAGAAAGTATACTTGGTAAATGGGCTTCTGCAGCGCTTCCTCCCTCTGAATCGATGTCCCGGGGGTTCAATGCCACAATACGCTGACTCCGCCTTCTACTTAGGATGGAGCAATATACCACAACAATCCCGTTCCGATTGCCGATAAGGAAAGAAAACTTATATGGCCAGGTCTGTCCGAGGAGCACCCAGATCTGATATTGTCACTAGGGACTTGCTACAACGCTGCGGGAGGGACAACAGCACAAGAGATATCCCCCCCTCGAAGCGGTTTCTGGTCTTACGGCAGATCACTTGCAAGGATAGCATTTGACCACGTGAAATCATCTTTGGACTCAGAAAAGGCATGGCATTCGTATTTGAATGTTTTATCTCCTCCTTCCGATCAACGGCTCAAATACTATCGGCTTAATCCTCAACTTGATCGCCCACCTCCAGCTCTCGATCAAATAGAGAGCATGCTCGCGCTTCGTGACATAGCCCGAGAGATGCTGAGTACTGACGATAGGGTCTTGAGAATAGCGTCGCACTTGATTGCTTCTAGCTTCTACTTTGAAGTGACGAGTGTTGTGGCTTCCGAGTGCAATGGGAGTGAAGGCATCTCTTACAAAGGTTGGTCGCTTTTCAGATACTGTGGAAGCAAAGTCTCATGCTTTTAGGTCATATTCAATGCAGGCTACCACCGGACAGCCGCGAAATCCGTGGGCTCGGCAGATATTTAGAGGCGAAATCAAAAGACGAGAACGAGCCACATTTTGTAATTCAGGAGCAACACCGCCATCAATATGCTATGAAAGTCCACATCACGTCCGACATTGTCCGCGACATGATTCTTAAAGGCCAATTCAAGCTGAATGCCAGGGTGGACTTGTCGAACAAACTTGCTCATACGGAGATCATGTTATGTATGGGTCGCGACGAGCTGTTCCCAATCAGTCGATTTCCTAGATCACTGTTGGAAGATGGCAAGGCAAAGCCAAGTAGGTCTCGCTTTCGTCCAAAATTCGAGCAGAAGCTGACTTCGCTCAAACAGGAGTACGTCAGCAAATAGAAGTTAATTCGAATCGATGGGCCGGTCGAACCCCGAGCCAGCAGCTACGTCGAAAGAATTGGAGAGCTCCCGACCTGGCAAAGAAGCCGCGGCCGGCAAAGATCTCCACGTATTCTAGCGGCGAATACGTGATCGGTGAATCGACCCAGACCAAATTGAATGGGATGACGAACCGATTGCGCAACGGACCAAGCCCACAGCCAGTCGCAGCGATCGACGAAGTCGAGCGTGAGGCCGAAGACATGAGGCAACGCATCTCTGCCGCAGACATGGACATGGAACGAAATCTACATGCCTTCGAGCTGTCTGTGGACAGAGAGACTGCGGAGCTTCCTGCATTTGCATTTTCCACATACCCTGGGCCCAAGTCGCTCCCTACATCAAATGCTACCAATCAACGGTCTCAGCTGGTGCAAGAGCCTGAGCCACAGCACACGAGACCTGACACACCGCAGATTAGGGTCGAAGAGACTTGGAATTCGCAATCCTTTCCCGAAGGACGTTCGGAGCTTGAAACATCAACTCTCGACGAGCCAACAGGGAGGCGACGTGAGAGGATGTATACTGACGAGCAGTTAATGCAGTGGTCCCGAAGGAGAGGATTCAGACCCCGCAGACCCAGTCCATAAAACTCAGGCCACGGGTGATGGAAACAATTTTGGAAGCGTCCAGCTTTCCTCGAAGTCTGGCGTTGGTGTTTTGGAGTTCTGGCTTGGCCGTCTTTATACCTGATCAAGTAATGTTGTATGACAGACAAACCCATAATCCGATCACATTCATGAATGAGACCACATCTCTGCACACAATAAATCCCTATGACCAAAGAATCGACGAACTCGGCCGCATGCTTATCTATCCACCACCGAGCCTCGATACGCACGCGCACTGGACCCCACCGTTTCCCGTTTGCCATCTCGTATCCATCGTGTGGATAGCCTACCAAAAGGGTATAGCACCTTGCGTGGTCGCAACCGTGCACCCAAAAAAAAGAAGAGAGATCCCTCGGATCTGTAAGACTATTGATAGTATCCGCGCATACCCACCAACCACAGCACCGAATTTGGGCCGCTAAGGCGGCGGGAAGGACTTAGTGCATGCAGGGTGTCTATAATTCTAGACTCGATCGAGTAGTGTGGGATTGGACAGTGGAGCTGGAGGCGGGGGGGGGGGGGAACACTTGCATATATGAACGAGAACCCCGAATTTGTTGGCTGGGAGAAAAAGTGTCATCCTTTCTTGCTGCCTGTGGTTCCTCGACATTTCTGAGCAATCTTTTTTGGAGAGTAATCTCCTATTACATTCGTTCATAGAATCCGAAACCGTGCAGGAGCACGTTCACCTTCGTTGATTTACTTTGCTAACAAAACCTCGTAATGTAAGAATTTTGCTACAATTTCCCCCCCAACGTTGCCATGATGTTCAGACTTCGTGGAATCTTGCTTGAAGAAGACTGATTCGAGAACTCCTTAGCCTCTCTCCACAAGCAAAGGCAAGATGCATACATCGACCACACTTGTTGCCCTCCTGGCTTCCACGTTCGTGGGCTTTGTCATACCTCAGACCATCGACCCAAGCACCGTCGACGATGGCACCAAAGGTAAATCCCTCTCGATTTCGACTCACAGCCAATGAGATGTCGGCTCACCAGTCCTCAGCCCAATGGTGCACGGATCAAAAATCCTCCTGTCCACTCCTCTGCCTCCAACTCCCCGGTGCCACAGACAAGCCCAAGGAGAACAGCTGTACAGCTGTGAGTGCCCCCTCACCCTTCACTGTCCCTCTCACTTTCCTGTCCTTTCCTCTCTCTCCTCCCCATACCATCACAGACCCCGAACTTCCTCACTGACACAACTCCCCCCGCCAAAACAGTCCACCCTCTCCTACTCCTGCATCTGCTCCAACGGTCTCCAGCCCAACTCCTCCCAATACTCCCAAACGATCCCGTACTACGAATGCACCACCGCCGCCACCGATTGCGTGAACAAGTGTGAACAGACCGATAGCTCGTGCCAGTCCGCCTGCCGGACGGATAACAAGTGCGGGGCCCAGAACCCGACGAGGGTGAATGTGACGAGCTCGGCTAGTGCCAGTGGGGCGAGCCAGACGGGGGGGAGTGCGAGCAGTGGGACGGCGGCCGCGGGGCCGGATGGGGCGAGTGCAACGGATACGAGTGATGCGAGTCGTGTTGCTCGAGGTTTCGTGCTGGGGTTTGGGAGCATTGGGGGCTCCCTTGCTGTGTTGGTGGGGCTGACGGGAGGGTTCATGCTCTTCTTGTGAATCCGATGATCTTGAAACGAGCTCCGAGAGGATGAGACGAAGACCTCATGCCTGAGGACACCAATGACCGAAACTAACACGACACGACCGATGAGACCAACCAGACTGATATTCGAAGCGAGCATGGCGTCATTTCGACCTTGAGGAGTTCGAAGCGTGCATAGCGGCTTGCTGGAGTCGGAAGGCACTATAGGACGTGTCGTAATATCGAAGAAAAAGTATCAAGGACATCTTGAAGCTGCTGAGACTGTCGGGCGGTCGATGACCATTCCGTTCCTTCACGGATTTCCAACGACATCGGCGAACCGGCGGTAGGATCTCCACATTAGCATAGCGTTCAGACTGGACCTCAATAAAAATCTTCAAAATCCCTCGAAGCCCCCTCTCAAATTCCGTGCGAAACCTCCATAACTCCTGACAGATCCCACCTCAGTCATAAAGTCATCCCACAGCATGCACATACCCTCGCTTCTCCAAATAGCGTTCATCATGACACATTCCCTCCATTTCAACCCTCACACCCTCACCGCCCCGTCCCCATGATCCTCCCCTCCCTCTCCCTCCTAACATCCTGCTCAGCCCTCCGCCCCCCCTGCTGCGCCCCGGGCAAAGGCTTCAACTCATCACTCGGATCATCCCCCTGTCCCCCCTGCCTCCCCGCACCATTCCCACGCTCATTGCCATTCTGGTTATATGCAGTCGATGCAGCAGGATCGACGTTCTCGCCACCGCCCCAGAATTGATGATTCAGGCGGGCGGCGCGGGCGTCGCGGGTGTCGTCGTAGGTGGCGATGTCTTCTTGGGTGAGGGCGATGGAGGTCGGGTGGCGGCGGAGCATTGTTGGTTGTCTGTGGGTTGGGTTTGGGGGATGAGACGGGGGGGATGGACTGGGTAATGGGACTTTAAGGAGGGGGGGAAGAGGTTGAGTGAGCAAGGGGTAGAGATTGGCGGAAGAAAGATAATCCGAGATTCCGATAGAAGGGTTCACCCCCAGAATGGACACCCTCCCAGACTGAACAGCCCTAACCCTAAGCTTCACCTATTATTGCTTTACCCTTTATTATCGCACGTATTCTCGGTCAATTTATAAAGACTATAAGCTCGCTCTAGAGCACTCGAACACACCCATATATATCACGGGAATAATAGGGTAGTTGTCGGGATGTTCTGTTGTTGAAAGGCTTCATAGTGAAGATATTGCGCTTATTAAGCTATGCTCCGAATTGGGTAAAGCGCCTACTAGGGTTAGGGCTGTTCAGTCTGGGAGGGTGTCCATTCTGGGGGTGAACCCTTCTATTGAATTGTATAGAGGGATCGGATGACTTCTCCCAATTCAACATCGTTGGCAGGCTCAAAGCGTGTGTACTCGTGGCGAACAGGATGAGAGGAACATGCGGAAAGGAGCTTAGAGCTGGAGGACGTCAATTGGTATGAGATACTTCCAAACATAGGATACTATAGACATTAGAGGACCGCTTCGCTCATTGGGTATATTGCTCGTTTCAAAAATGACAGACATTGCAGCAGCAGGCCGTCCGATAGACCGCTGGCGCAGGGTATTTTTTTTCCTTGAAAGACGATGCTTTCATTCACAGTGGACTCCATCGCTCGACGCTGATTTAAGACAGAAGAAAGGAAAAGAGTGACTGTTCACGAAAGCAAGAATTGCTCAACCTCGGGATTGCTCTTCATGAAGCTTGCCGAAGAAGGCGCCCTCCTTGGTGCCTCGGCCAGGATTCTTGACGCCAGGGTCGTCCTGTGCTGCGGGATTTTTGGCCCCGCAGAGCGAGGTGATGCTTCCTCGTCCTCATCATCGCCGTAGTTGCTGTCTGTGCCAGCAACACTGTGATGCTCCATACCGTCATCGCTTGAGCTTGCGCTCCAAGTGGTGCTACTGCCACCTTTTTCGCTTGCAGAGGGTGTGCTCGGGTCATCGGAAGGCTGAGAGGGTGAATCGAGCATCGATGCTGAGGTGGGCGTAAGATCGATGTTGGGTAGTTTGAAATCGATGGGGCTGACGTTGCCCTTGGCGATCGGACGTACGTCGTCCTCGTCAACGGGACTGACTTCGCCAATATCATGGGGCGTGAGGAAGTCGATAGAAGCAGCACGGATGGGTTTGGGAGACTTAAGGGAGAGCTTGTGAACGAACGAACTCCGACGAGATGGGGAGGAGAGCTTAGATGCTCTCTTCACGTCGGTGTTGATGACCAAAGGACTTGGCTTGAGGACGTCCAGATCGGGTCCGAGCTCCATGATTTGCTCCTTGAGCGATGTGGGGCGGACCGCGAAATCCCTCTTTGCTGTGCCGTCACTGTAGGTTGGCCATGGCGGGGTGCCTGCAATTTGGCAGCACAGCGGGTACTGAACTCCTTCGATGTCTCGAACCTCCTCAGGCACTTTTGTTACTGAAACGAGGAGCTGGAGAATCGTATAAACCAGAAACCACCGAACTTTTCGACCGTCAGCACACGACATGGATGAGTCCTCTCTGAGCGTCCAAAGCTTTTCAAACCGAAGGTACTCCCGAACAAGATTGTTCTTCATTATCTGATCGTTCGAAGAATTGGTGGCTTCCGTCAATGCTTCAGAGGCACCAATACGACGATCGAACCTGGCTTCTTTGTTTCCTCGTAGGATTTTGAATAATGACCTGCTTCGATGTATGGCCACGGGTACTTTGGGTACGAGAGGAAGTGGATGGGGCAAAGGTTCATTCTTGAACTTCTTGTCAAGATTCGTGATATTCTGGAAGACGCAAATGCCGCCATCCACTGGCCTGTTCTCCTGGATTGTGATCCCTGATGTTCTGTCGGCCAGATAGCCATACAGATTTCGAAAATCAAGGTACATGGACTGGACGATGTGCTTGGGCAAAGCCTCGCTAGAAGGCTTCTTGGAAGGAGGGGGCCAGTAGCCATACTGTCCGATATAGTAGGTGTGTAAAAAGGATCGGAATCTTTCCAGGTGGGCTTGGCCTTCCTTTCCCAGACCAAGGTAGGAGCCGGAAAGGTCGTCTTCGAGGAATGTTGCCAGTGATGCTCCTACCGTTTCCAGACGCACATCCATTTCAATATGAGCACGGGTGATCAAGGCTTGCGAAGAGCGGGATACGTGCTATCTTGGTCAGCATAAACAAGCAAAACCGGCAGATTTCTCAACCAACCTCAAATTCGGTGCTGGCATCCAAATCATCGTTCATGCCAGCGCAATGCACAAAAGCATCAGTCCATAGTGTGCGGAGCTGATGTTTTTCCGCGAACTGCAGGACTGCTAAAGCGTGGTCAGAGCAATGTCTGAAATCGCTGTAGCCTTGATCATCAATGTAAGCGAGCACCTCAGCCAAGTTTTGTTCCTGGTCAGGCCGATAGTGATGCATGCGCTCCAAGAGCGAGATGAGTGCTTGTCCCAAGCGTTCGCCAACGAGAGGCCTCTCATACAGCCAAGCAAAGAAGTTTCGGGTCGTGATGTGATACTGGAAAGCTTCCTCTCGGCTCAGAGTGCTGGGCGACGGGAGATACAATTCGTGTTGGGGGGCGTCCATGAAGTATGATGACCGATCCGACATTAGATCGGATTCGGGGGAATATTCGAGTTGTGGCTGGCCAGGATAGTGGAACTGTTGAAGCAAAAGGTCACAGTTGCTGCCCTGGATATCTGCGAGATGCACACGTAAGGACGCGCCCCTCCTTGAAGCACCTCGCTCATAGAAATGCACGAGGCAGTCGCCTTCAGAGAACCAAAGTTCAGAGTCCTGTTGCGAGTCAGAAGGCCTCCGATACTGTCATCATTGGTGAGCTTGCCTTGCGCACGGAGTCCCATTTCCGCGAAGTCCTCTCGTTCCCATCCCAGCGTTTGACATCCTTTGCCTTTGGTGCAGACGGCGATGCCTCCATTGCTTGTTTCAAGGAGGCGAATGAGCTTCTCCTCTGAGACTGGTAGAGATACATATCCAGTTTGGCGACACGACGGTTGAAGACAGCGGGTGAGCAGCTCCTGCTACCTGGGTTGCTCTTCACGAGCTTGTTTGAACGCTCTCTTGAGCTCGGTCGTAAGGTTGACTGTGACCGAGATCGTGAGGTCATCGTTGCAGGCATTTTGATGGCCGGACTCCGTCGGTGGACGAAGCTTGCGCAACGTGTATTATGCACGTCACGATATATGAGCAGGCCTGCTGCACTCAATGTTGAACTGGAGGAAGAAGGATAAATTGGTAAAATAGAAAGCAGAGTGGGATTAGAACATCATTTCACACCGACTGGAGTAATGGAGGGCGAGAAGTACGGCAGGTAGAGAGCTTGCCATGAACTTTTTTCCAATTTTCCAGCTCTACCAGAGCAGCTCTGGCGTTTGGCGGCCAAACTAAAGCTAATTTGGACGGTCTAACAGGCCTGGACAATGCCAGAGATACCTGCTGCAGGGAAGCTACAGGGGTGATCAACAGGTCTTGTTCCCGTTGTAGGGGTATTTTGGCGTCATCCAAGTGATTCAAGATCTCGGACTTGTGAGATGCCGCAGATTTGCTAAACTTCATTCGTCGCCTCACCTTGCGCAAAGCGGCGATAGCTTGTCATAGTGCAAATTGGCTGTCTAGATGTGGACTCCAGGAATTGTGCCGCCATTTTCTCACGCTCTGATTTGCTGAACTCCGCACGATAGCACTTCAAGGATATCCAAGATAGTCCTAGCTCCCATTCAAGCTTGTGCGGCTTGGCTGACTTGCTGTCGACCAAAAATTGCCGAATCGTGCAGCGACTGTGGCACCCTGGGGTCAGTGGTCAGTGTATACTGTGACCCCCCTACTTTCCCCAGCGGAAGTCTGAGCTTCCATGCGTCACCTTCTCGTCATCATCTGCAAACGCCGATCATTGTAGAGCAGAACCAATGAGTATGCTTACAATTGAGAGATCATGGGGGAGGCACCTCTAAAGGCTCTGATAGTAACCACTTATCTTTATCGCTGCCTTGTATGCTCGATGACAGAAAATCCCTCGGTCACTCAGCTCCACTGAGAGAAATTTAAGGCTTTTGATTGACCGCTTCAACTACGGAATTGGCCCCATTCCTTTATACTAAGCTTACCGGCCACGTTGACAATTCTAGCTAGTCTGGAGTCTGGAGTCTGGACGCGCAATCTATCCAAGATCATCGCCTGGCGTCGCCTGGATCTCGGGGTCCGGATTCCGCGCAGCGGTTCGATGCATATTGAAAGTCTATTGCCGCAACGCACACATTCCAAACATGATGCCCCACAACCCGAAAGGTAGCAGACAGAATACGTAGAAAGATGTATCCTTCCCACACTGAATCGTATATCCGCAGGTCATCTGACCACGCTCCGGGTACTTGTATCTACGGCACTTCATTGCCGACGTCCTGCTACACCTCCATCGAGTGTATTTCTACGGCCTGGTTCGGCTTTCGAATACTTTCCCCAGACATTCTGCCTACCCTCACAACACAATATCATCATAATTATCATCTTGGTTGATAAATGATCAAATGCCATCTATGGCCCCCTTGACGCCCCTTAAAATATCATCACTGCCGACCAGCTGGATAGCTCTCAAACGCGTTTCCGCGGCGCCTGACCGCTTTTGCCAAGTATCCTTGCAACCTCCTTTACCACCACACTCTCATCATCCGGAAAATAACTTTTGTTTGTATTCACCATCCTCTCCACGCTGCTCAATACGTCATCGGTACCCTGCTGCGGGAGAGCCAGCGAGTAGCTACCACCAAAGAGCTTCTGCATGAGCATCTCCGTGGAGCTGTCTGCCTTTTCTGGCTTCATACCTTGAACTTTCACATCCCCTCTGATGAGACTCGGGTTTCGGCGTTTGAGAACACCGACTAGGGCTAGGACGTCTTCTCTCTGTTCCCTGCTGGCCCATTGCACGAATTCGCCAGACAAGGCTCGCGATGCAAGCGCTAATCTTTCTGCCATCTGCTCACGCATGCCGCGTTCACTGCTGGCGAGAGCTGGACCACATGGGAAGAGATCCTCCCTCGTAATGCCCTTGGGATCCATGGCGACCGTAGCTTGAGGAAGCTGTACTGTCACATGCCCAGCATCGACAACATCATCGCTTTCTGCTTCTTCGTCGGGCTCTTCCGGTGGTTGGAAATTCTGCCGCTTGCGTGGTGGGGGCATCGGGTCCACGGCTGACCTGTACGTTCTTACGTCCTCATCGGGTCTTCTTCCACGAGGCATCCTAGGTCCACCGCCTGCTCTGCCACTTTGCGGTCTCGGTCGCGTCGCTCTCTCGTCGCCCTGCGATTGCCTTGGTCGTGATTGCACCTCCTCGCTCCCTGCTTGCGATTGTCTAGTCCTCTCCATCGCCCGCTGCCTTAATCTCTCTTTTAGATCCACTGGTGCTGTCGCCCGGTCCGTCGGTCTTGTGGACCCATCATCTCTACCGCTGCTGTCATAGCGGACCTTGAAGCCCTCACTGGAACCAAAGGTCTTCTGGACATTGTCTTTAGCTGCGGAATTTTTGTAGATGTTTTGCACTTCGTTCGCGACGGAACGGAGGCGATCTGCTCGAGTCGGACGAGGTATTGAGGGGATGTCTATGACACAGAAATCAGTCTGAGTCATACTTGAATTTGGGTATCAAAATACCATCTTCCTGATGAGGTTGGCGAGTGCTGGAGAACTGGCGGGTACTTCGACTTTGCAATTGCAAGGGACATGCTGGTCTACCTTTGCTTATTACGGAAAAACACCTCTTTTGCATTGCTACTGCAGGCTCGTTATCTAATGAAATTGGAAATCTATGATGAGTACAAACAAGTAATCTTGATGATCTCCAATGCAACAATGACTTCGGAACATCGATATTCCGTCTTCGATCACCCATCCATCTTTGCTTTCTTCTTGGCTATCATCCAGCCCTTGGGCACTGGCCACATCAAACACCCTCAATGAACTCTAAGCTGATTCTTAAATGTGCCAATGGCTAGACAGGCTCGAGAAAGGTCTCCCTGTCTGTCTTTCCCTTAGTATCGGTCAGTGGCAGGAGGATGCCTCCCCAATCCCACATACATCAGCCCTGGCCTCCACATGATATCCTTGGAGCGACATGACGTCTCTTCTTCGCCGGTGTTGCTACTCCTCTGCGACGTCTGCCTGTCGCTCTGCCGCTGAGTCTCTCTGTGCCGATCTACTCTCCAACGCCAAGAAGGCCCCCCCCCAAATCCGTGCCCAAGCACTCGATCCAGATCAGCTCCATCGTCTTAGCAGGGCCCTCAGACGCCCCAGCCTTTATTCTGACCTTCCCTTGGAAAAACAATCACCTGCCAATCAGCTTTCTGGTCGCCCAATCGTAGAGTATGGCACACCACTCCCGCCTGGCTATCACCTGGCCTACTTCACGCCCACATCCCATAACAACGAGCTCGGTCCCGATGGCACAGATCTAGCATTTTCCCCGCCAGCGCCATTTACTCGACGCATGTGGGCGGGCGGCCGGATAGAATGGCGCAAGGATCACCCTCTTAGGGTGGGGACTAGTCTAGCAACCGAGACATCGAGGCTGGTGAGTGCTGTGGTGAAGAGGAATCGGGCGGGGGAGGAGATGATCATCGTGGGCGTGGAGAAGGAGTACAGGAATGGGCCAGGTGAGGGGAGGGTCAGTTTGGTTGATAGGAGGGATTGGGTGTTCAGGGAGAAGTTGCCGGAGGGCGCTGCAGAAGCGTCTCTTGCGCGGCAAGAGGAAGGGCAGGAGAAAAGATTAGGAAACGCGGAGATTGAAGCAATGCTTCCTCCCAAAGTGGACTCGAATGACGGCCTAATCTTAAGAACACGAGATTTCGTCCAAACACCGACATCACTCTTCCGCTTCTCTGCTCTGACGTTCAACGCGCACATGATACATTATTCGCGGGACTGGGCCAGACAGATGGAAGGCCAAAGAGACGTGGTTGTCCATGGGCCGCTGAATCTGATCAATATGTTGGATCTCTGGAGAGATTCCCAACAGGGTGACAGAGGGAGTGGATATGCGATCCCAGCAAGTATCAACTACCGGGCTACTGCGCCATTCTATGTGGGTGAGAGATATAGAGGAATACTTCAAGCGGAGGGCGGCAAGACGACGGTGAGACTCTGGGGCATCGACGGGAAAGGAGGCTCAAGGGTGGGAATGATGGGAGACATTGTGGACTGAAGATTACTGCGGGTCTGAGCGTGCGTAGAGTCAGCTCCAGGTACAGGATCGACTTTACAGTATGCGTTTGACGTGCTTTTTCAGAGGCTGCGCTCGCCCGAGACCAATTGATGATCCACGATAGACCGAGTCGACATTTCGTCGGCACCCAACGTGGCCTTACGCCACAGAGCTCAACATGCAGCTGAACCTTGGCGATCGTATGAGGTAAAATCGTGGCTCGCTTGCATAGGACGTGCATCTCCGTACCCCAACATGCATACAGCAGCGATCACAAGATCGACTGTTCAGACTGGAAAAGCAAAGAGTACATGTGCGGATACCTGTGCCAATGATTGGGTTGACCGTTATCTGGTGCGATGTGCTTGATCGACCTGGTACAAAGACGATGCGCGCGCGCAGATGCCTAGACCTCCAGCTTCAGGGTCTTTTTAAGCGGGTCCTTTTAAGCTTAGCCCTGCGTTACTAGCGCGCTTAGCCTCTAATGGTGGGGTAAAAAAGAGTTTGTGCGATCAGGATTTCTTTCATCATCCCACCTTTTTCCTCTCGTCTTCCTTCCCATTCTACTTTCCACAACACCTCATCTCTCCATACTCCGAACTCCCGTGCTTCTCATCAAGGAACCATACTTGACCTTGTGGAGGCCTTCTGAAATACCAGCGACACATCGAATTACCGCCGAAGTCGAAAAACAACTCCGAAAAAGGACTTGCCATATGTTCGTCTGCTGCTCTCTACGCTGATCCTGCTCCGTCCAATTACAACTGTCATGTCTTGCTCTCCTTCGCCACTCATGTACTACACCGATGTTTCCGTGTTCAAAAGACTGTCTCCTTCTTTCAAATATCTTCGACGGAAACGTCTTGTGCGAGCGCGCAGAAATTGAGACTGTGATAGCCGTCTTGGACGAAACCCTGACAGCATGTCAAAACTCTTCATTGGGTAAGTGAATCACCTGGAACTGTATCTAAGCCCATTTGCTGATTGGGTAAGTGGCCTTGCATGGCACACCGACGACAATGCTCTTCGCCAAAAGTTCGAAGAGTTTGGTGCCGTCGAAGAAGCTGTAAGAGTCCACCCTCAAAGGATCGATGAAGTGTCAAGGCTGACTTTGTATTGTAGATCGTCGTCAAAGACCGTGACACTGGCCGCAGCCGTGGATTCGGCTTCGTCAAGTATGGGGCTGACCAGGATGCTGAAAATGCCATTCAGTCGATGAACAATGTCGAGTGAGCGATTGCGTCTTGGCATGACCATTGTCGCACCCCCTTCTAACCGCAGCAGGTTCGATGGTCGTACCATTCGCGTAGACAAAGCCTCCGAGCGCGGTGGAGGAGGCGGCGGCGGTGGCTACTCAGGTGGAGGCGGCTTTGGAGGAGGCCGTGGCGGCGGCGGCTATAGTGGTGGTGGAGGTTACGGTGGCCGCGGCGGTGGTGGAGGCGGCTACAATGGGGGTGGTGGCGGCAGCTATGGTGAGTCGGGCCGCCATGTATAATCCTGCAATCCGTACTGATTCTCTCTAGGCGGAGGCGGTTATGGCGGGCGTGAGCAAGGTGGCTATGGCGGAGGTGGCCGCGGTGGTGGTGGTGGCGGTAAGATTGTCTCGGCGTAGCCTACATCTCTTGACAAATTCACTGACAGTACACACAGGCTACTCCGGGGGTGGAGGCTACTCCGGTGGCGGCGGAGGATCATACGGTGGCCAGTCTGGCGGAGGAGGCTATGATGGCCAGTCCAGCGGTGGAGGAGGTGGTGGTTGGTAAACAACCACGCCTGGGCGCCTTCACGGCCTACACTTTTGCGACCTCGATCTCGAACGGAACGGAACGAACATGGACAGACAGACAGACAGACAGACAGACGACAAGAACGAAAAGGATACGAAACGATCGAACAAATAACATTGCAGCTTCGGCACTTGTCTACTAATCCCCAGGACTCAGGCCCTTCATAGTACTGGGGCTTCCAGCAGTACCACGACGCTTGAGAATGATATCACACTACGAATTAGACTGGTCGGAGCGATCCTGGATACCTCTCTTTTCAGATACCTGGAGACTGCCTGTGGCATCACAGCAATCATCCTATCGCACGGGCGTAAGGGCGTGGAGGACACACCTTCCTCCAAAAACTCTTTTCTTTTCAATGTTTGCGAATGTCAACCTCACCAGAAAATATGCAGTACATCACACCATCAATCCCGCCGAAAACCTCAAAGATATTGCGACCTCTTCGAGCCGACCTCTCAAGCAGCACCACCATGACACAACAGCAAGATTTCTTAATTACTAAAAGAGCGATGACCAACAGCCAAGGATCCGTGCAGAATGGGACGATTCGAAGATCAGCTACTTGAACCAGCTTAGCTACCCAATTTTGACACAAGCCTTTCCCCACAAACCTCGGCTGCCTCTCAAGCTTCCTTCCAATCATGTCTCTGTATCCTTGTCTCTATCCCAGCCTCATCGTTCTTCTACTCTGTTGTCCGTAGCCATCTTTTCCGTCTCCTCCGCTGGCTTCCCCCCCTCCCCAGTCTCCACCCTCTTCATCTCCATCCCCGCTGCTTCCTCCGCTCTATCTGCTCCTCCCTCCTCTCCAAGCAACACCCTCACCCTCCTCGCCAATCCCCCCACGTGCTCATCTTCCTCCCCCAACTCCCTCAACGCCCTCTCCAGCATGAACAAATACTCATCATTCCGCCCACTCGGCCCCTCGCCCCTCGCAATCACCCTCGCCACCTCCTCCTGCGTTTGCACACCCAGGAACTGCGGATTCGATGGTAGGCCAATGTAGACCACACAACCCCTTATGATCCCTCGTGACAGCGCGCCCGTAGATGGATAGAACACGGTATACTCGATACTATACCCATTAATCTCCCGGATATCCAGATACCGCTTCACTTCCTCGACATGTGCGGCGGAGATCCGGTACGCCACCCCCCTCACAACGGCATCATCATCATCATCCTCGTCAGCTGCTGCCGTCCTTGGATCTCTCCCGGGCTCCTGCAGGGACGAGTAGTAGGATTGCGTGATGAGCGTGACGACGCGGCCGGGGGAGGCGGGGGTGCCGCGGTGATCTTCGCTGTTCAGGGAAGTATGGTCTCAGTTGGGGCAGGGGAAAGAGAGGGAGAGGGAGGGGAGAGGGGGGGCGTGGGGAAACACTTGCCTGGCTTGCCAGAAACGGCGGGTGTAGCCTTTGATGTGGCCGGGGACGCGGAGGTCTGTGGTTGTACAGTAGATGTTAAGCAAATGCTGGTCTGACAATTTGGTAGAGATTGTTAACAGGAAAGGGAATGAGAAGGAAATGCATTTTACTCCTCTGCTCGGACGCTGGCAATCATGACCTTGAACAAGATCGCTGGTTTTGGTCTTTTTTGATAAGGGAACTCTCGAGCAGATGATGAGCACACGCAACAACATCTCTCAAGCACAGACTGAAAATGCAGCAATCTGGAAAAAATAGATCCACGCCTAGCGGACGAAGATGCCTCAAGCCTCCAAACAAACTCGATCTCAATAAAGAGTTTCCATCTATACATACCGTAGTGTGGTGGCGGTTTCCATATCAGACTTCTGCTAATCACATCAACCTTCCTTCCTCCACACTCTACATCAAGAATTGTACGTACCCATAACCAAATAGCCAAAACTCGTCCGACGAGTCTTGGGCTTCCGCTTCTGACATTTGATGGGCTGAATTGGATGATATGATGTGCAATGTCTGAATATGAACAGGTTTTCCCTTGGTGAGGAATCTGAGGCAACTTTACCGCTAGGACAATGGAATGTTGTGACGAGTGGTGTATCTTGCAACTTGCACGGCTCTACACATACAAAGGCATGACTAACTTATGAAAGGGATTCCAATTGGGCTGATAAGACAGTCTCTCTTTTCTGCGAAATCTCTAGTGATGTTTCTCATGAAAGAATACCTTCTGTCCCATTTCCTGAAGCTACGAATGATGGCTCTCTTCTCTCGGCTCGTTTGCTTGAACGAGTGCGGCTGATTCAACACCATGAGCTTAGATGGAAGGAGTCTCAGGGAAGTAGCTTCAAGTCGAGGCATCTGGGGCTCAGTGCAAATCGTCAGAGAGTTCTATTTGATAGCATCCTCTGCAGAAAATAGCGACATGGGCGTTCTCGATCGAAACACCACGTGAAAGAGATGGGTCGTGGCGAGCGAAAGTTTGTTGAGCTAGAGCACTGGCAGACTGGACCCCTGTTGCAAGTGATATCTCAAACGGAGATACCTACAATGTGTAAAGCGAAGCAAAGTCGGCGTTTCGTTACAGATAAGTTTGGGTCCACAAGCAGTGTCACATCTTTGCGGAAAAGGGCGGATACAGAGATGGCATTTGGTGGATTAATGTCCATCTCCATCCTTAGCTTCTAGCCAATTCGAATGGATGAAGAGATCCGACTTGTACAAGGACTGATATCCACTTGTTTTCCTTTCTCTCGCAGGCGGGACACCATTCGGCAGTAATAGACAGGGACCCTTCGGACGATTCTACCTGGGCGAGGACTCCACTGATGATCGACTTCGTTTCACGTATTTCATGTTGTTAGGGTTGGCAAGGGAGCGAAGGAGCTTGGTACGATGTCATCGACTATGAAGATAAATTGGCATACACTTGCGCCGCCGTGGACATTGTAAAAGCTACGGGTAAGTTTTGCATGTATGAGGTTGTGCCTTTGTGAGATTGCCATCGGACAAAATGCAACAATTGCCTGGGTGCCAGCATTGAAGTGTTGTAGATACTGATATCACATGCTCAACACCGAATACAGCCCAAGCATCTTACTTTCCCTTGATGGATTGAATTTGTCTCCTTTGTCTTGGATCAGCCAAGTTTGTGCGTGGGGAGTTGGTAATGTTGCGTTTCTGCAAGGCCCGTCCACCACCTTCATCACCACAGGACGATGGCGATGACCGCCACGTGGAGACATTGGTTGCCCATCCTTACCGTTGCTCTGCACTACCTTAGCTTGCAGCTGTTTATATTTCCACCTGACTCCTCTCACTCTTCTCCCTCTCCTCACCGCGCTTCCCCGATTGCACACAGCTTTCACAGATTAGTGGTATCCTTCTACACTCTCACACATCACACACACACTCACACACGCACGCACACATTCACACGCACACACACTCTCCCCCAAAGCATCACCCTCTTCTTCCCCTTTACTTTCTCTTCGCAAGATCACAATGTTCAGATTGGCTATCCCCTTAGTCTTCTTCGGCATTGTTCTCGCCTCCCTCGTCATCCACACCACCGACCCTCCATACTCCTCACCCCCACCTCGAACGGACACATGCGACAAGGCGCCGCGTGTCAGGGAGACCAACGAGTCCGAGCGGCCAGTTGGTTTCCCTCGTGCACCGCACGGGCAGAAGGTCGTCAACCTCTCTCACCGACGTGTCGAAGGGCCTCGAAAGAGGCTCTTCTACGCGGCGTCCGACCCCGCCGACGACACCGACGCGCTCGACATGGCCGCGCTGGTGCGATCCTTCCAACAGCTCAGCCTGGCTCCGCGTCCAGAGAAGAGTTGCCTGAAGCGGCCGTCCACGGCGGCATTGTCGTCGCCGTCATCCTCGAAGACGAAGAAGAGGAAGAAGGGTAAGAAGAAGGGTAAGAAGAAGCACGTCCACTTCGCCAAGTGGAGCGAGTACTTCGAGATCCCCTGCGTCAATCATGAGCTGGGGTTGCAAGACCTCGGCGAACCTGACTACGCAGGGAACATCGAGATGATCGATGTGGATTGGCATCACGATGTGTATCTGGAGGTGGTCAATGATCCATCCAAGAGCCACAAGCGGTTCTACAAAGCAGCGATCCTCTCGGAGTGGATGTTCGAGTGAAGTGATCCCCTTCCCCCTTCCCCCTTCCCCCTTCCCCCTTCCCCCTCTCCCCCCCCCCCAACCCAACAGAAATAAAATCACCAAAAACAGTTGAATATCCCCCAAAATGCGAAAGCACCCAAAAAAAGTTGAAAACAAAAAACGCGAAAGCATCAAAAAAATTCGAAAACAAAAACAATCACAAAAAAATTCAATTCTAAGGCGGTATAAGTCTTTACAGCAACGTGGTTTAATAGTGACATGGTTTGCTTCTTGCTTCTCGATTTAGGTCTTGCTTACATGACAGGTTTCGGCGTTGGGGTCTTTTGCTGTTTGACTTGCTAGTTCAAGAGTTGCTTTGTGGCAGCCTGAGAAGTTCTTCCCTTACCTGAGTATAATATCATTGCTAATCTCTTGTGGCAGAAAGTCCAGCACGAAGCCTACCTATGAATGGTGCTGCCATGAAGCTTCCTGCTTCACTAGTGAAGTCGGGGGAGCTGAAGCTTTTCATCAAAAGTTGTTGTGGATGGATCAGTGGTGCGTGGTTTGCATGAGATTGGTTCTCTGGATGGTGTTTTGGTTGGCACGGTGTTATGCAAGGCAGACATGTTCGTATTGTACATTATGATGATGAACTGAATCTGAATGAGCAAATACGAAGTTTGACACAATTGACCTGTGCGTGATTGCAGTGTTTCCAGTATCTGCTTGGTTGCTTCAGAGAATAATTGCAGGGTACACGTTGGTAATTTTTGTGCCAATTGGAGACCAGCGCATAAATCGCTCTAGAGCTGATATCTGTTAAATGGAATGCCGTGTATATTCCTGGACTCACATCCTACCTCAGATCTCACCGAACTCGACGTGAGGACAAAGCTTGCCAATGTCTTGCTTGAGGGCACTCTTCCTCTGGCTGAAGAGTCCTCGAGATCCAGTGAGGCTCAGCACAGCTCGTCTGGTAGCGCCCACTGGTGGTGGAGCCACCGCTGGTGAAACGAAAGATGTGCCTTCAGACGTTCATATCTACTTTATGCCAGGGCCCGGGTTCGCGCTCTTGACCTCTGTAGTCTGTATTGAAGCCTTTTCCTCGCTCTGCACGATCATACTTTCCTCCTCAAGATAAGCCGTTCATGTCGGTACTGGCACCTTGCTGGTTTCAAGCCAAAGTCCGATATCATTACGTCCTCTATACCCAGTCGTGAATACCGTTGTCGACCAAAGCTTGTGAAGCGGCGCAGAATCCTCGCTTGTCAAGACTCCAGCATGTTTGTGAGGCTTTACTCAGATAAGCTTATCACTATGTTCCTTGATCAAAATTCTGAAACACAAGTGCGACGAGGTGGATCCTTACTTTTTGGCCTGTCGGTAGATTGGTACCTGGATTCTTGACTGGGAAGTTGACTGCTGGTAGTAGTAGGGAGGTCAATCGCGGTGTTGGGATGCTCTGATGCCCTCCGTGAACGGCGGAGGTCCTCCCCCGTCTCTGTTGCGAAGATCAGGATGGGAAATAATTCGGAGATTGCACAGATTTTTGTGTTAGACATCATGGATATCGCCTCATAGACTTGTCATCCTTTAGGCTCGCTGATCGCTTTCATCTCCACATCTCTGACAATCTGGCCCTGGCTTAACACTCGTCGTGATCCCGTTTCTGACTCATTCAATTCCGTGTAGCCTCTTGTGCTGTCGATTTGGTACGGGTCTTTGGGAGGCTGGGAAGTTGATTGCTTTGGGCGACCGAGATGGCGGTTGATGACACTAGACATTACCTTTTCCTTAAGACCGCTTGAACCAGAGTATCTGAGTGAAGGATGCTGGGAGGTCATGTGGCGGCAGAAGGCTGGGAGTATAGGCATGCAGGAGACAACGATGCCGATGAATTGTTCGGCGGTACTGTGGGAAGGAAATCGTATCAATGGAGAGAACAGAGATATCAATCACGGTGTGCCCTGGTACTTACTTCATTAGAGACAGAATCATAACTATGATCGTCTGGTTCGGTTTCTTGGCTTCGGGTATCTGGTACGCCAGACGAGCAACGCTGGCGGCCACACCACTGTAGTCATAAGGACCATCAACATCATCGATAGAAAACCGCTGAGTAGACGAAGTTTTCCAAGGAAACACAAGAGGAAGTGATTGGACTCACAGTGTCCCAACAGCAAAGATGGCCGACAACCGCCACTTCTTCATAGACGGCATGTGCAGGCCCCAAATGGCGGCGATCGGGATAACCAAGATCATTAGATCGGTGGTAACATTAATCACGCTCGCGCCGATGAGCACTGCATATTCGTTCACGCATTGGCCACCCGCAGCAACGAGGTCGTCTTTGCCGACGCATTCGAAAGCGACAGTGAGCACCAAAGCAATGGCGTAGAGGGCATTCCACCAGAAGACGAACCAAATAGACCACCAGATGGGAGTCCAACGTACACCTGAAGGGACAAAAAGCCGTTGATAGAAAAGCAGGATCGAGGCTTTGGTGAAGAACATTCCCACCCGGGCGACAATCTCAATATTATGAAATTGCTATGAAGGCATCAGCGATGTCTCGAAAAGGAGCAAGATTGCCATCGACGGCCAGCTCACGTCTTTGAACTTGGCATATCTCGCTTCCGAAACGTTCCAGAGATCACTGCCGCCTCCGTATTTCAGGCTGTCAAGCAGCAGGGCTGCCATTGCTACAAGAAATACCCATCCCAGGATACATGTCCCTGCAGTAGCATTAGCATACCAAAAGTAGGCAGCCAGATAATTGCATCAGTGGGCCTCACAGTCATCCCACCAGAGCTTGCGCGTGATGCGATGTCTCGTATATATTCGCACAGTGACTGCTATGGCAGACAGCACGACCGCGAGGACAAGACAAGTTATGACGGGGTAATTCTTCGAGGGCGGATTAATAAGCTGCGAATGCTGGCCATGTGGAGCCGGCATTGCTGGGGTTGAGTCCGCCGCCGCCATGAGCGCGATGCGAAGGTTCTTCCCAGGCAAAGATATCAAAACCCGCAAAGTCTGAAGAGAAGGAAGAGAGACTGAACGGTCTTGCAGAATGATATCGATTAGGGAAGGCTGTACTCCATTCTGACATGTGATCGAGGTACCTCCAACAGGTACCTCCACAGGGTACATGCAGAACACTCTGGCCAATCCTCAATGCAGGAGATACAGCGAAAGTAAGAAGACAATCGGAGCGCCAAAGTCGGCTTCTCACTGCATAAAGCTAGAGCTACGCCGCCCTTAATGAGCGATTGTTGTGGCATTTTGATTAGCATCGGGGAGCGTAAAAGGTCTGTGATGCACATCCGGGGTCAATGGTCGAAGGACCCTGCAGTGGTTCCAAATCATTGCCATTCAGGGCCCCATTTGCGGGACGTTTAGGCGCAAGATCGACCGACGGCTGCGGGGTGCGGGCGGGACTGTATTCTAAGGAATTGGCCGTCGAAAGTCGAGACAGCTTCATCCAAGATGAACGATCCAGACGCTTGTCATCATTGCATTGAGCGAAGAGTGGGTAATGAATAACATAACAGGGCGCAAATACGGCAAGACCGGGGAGCAGCTGACCCTGACTGACTTTGTAAAGTCTTGGAAAATTGCAACCGTTTGTTCTAAGGACTCCTTCGCGTTCAAACTAATGGTGTAGTTCGAGTGCAAGCCCACGACCGTCAAACCTTGAATAACGTCATGCAGTGACACAGTGACGTTGTTCAAGCAGCTCGCCGTCATCATCCTCCAATTAGCGCGCCTGTCTTCGTGAAATCGTAGTGCAGTTTGTAATCCGTATTGCGATTTGTTCGCTCTTCACCTCACGTCTTACCGCTGCGCACCAGCAAGGGGAACCAGTAATATCATTGGAAAACCATCAATTGCATACGTGTGACCATGACCATGTTCTTGGCCTGTCTATTCCTTTTTGGAGTGATCACTTCTGCATCAGCTGCCTCAACCGCTCCCAAGGCCTTGAATATAACCACCATTTCCGCCAATGCGCAGAAGGAGTCTACTCTAGAATGTTGGCAATTAACTGCTCCTCTTAACGCATCTGCCACGCCTGGAACATCCGGATCTTTGTTTGCACAGCTGGGCAAAGCAGGGGCGACGAGCTATGGGCTCATCCCGGCAGAATTCAATGGAGGATTGCATAATGCGCCAGTTGTGCAGTCAGTACCCCCCTAGCCCATTCCACTCTTTCAAACATGGCCACTGCTGCTATCCCATGCTCGAAGTTCGAATTGATCGAATCATGCCAGATCCAAGCTCATGTTCTTTCTAGATGGGTAGCTTTCATTGGTGGTGAAGCTGTGATTTCCCTGCCAAACTCGACCCAAATTGCATCAGTCCCAGGCGGCAGACGGGGCCTCATTCTCGCCGTTGACACGGCTAATGTCAGTACGCTCGGGCACATCACCAACTACCCAAGCAACGAGGAAACCGTTGCTCTTCAGATACCTACCCTCAATAATCAAGTCCCCGCACATACTATTCTGCATGATGGACCATGTAAGCTGGACGAGCAGAATCAATAGAAGCTAAAGCGATGCGCATTTCAAAAGGCTCCTTTCACATTGAGCGGGTGACGCTGGACAACTTCAATCAATACAATCGGATGGAGTAACCGATCTCATCAATCACGAGTTCTACCAGCTTCATCATCCTAAGCATGTTCAACATCAAGAATTTCAAGGTTCCCTGCTTTGACCTCATTCGCTCTAGATCCCCGCCTCAACCTTGTCGTCCGCAGCCTCACAGCCTCGGTCGAAAATCCCCAAGGATTTACTTCATTTTTAAAAATAGGTGCGCAACATTATCACCTCACGACTATAGGACACGTCGCTGGCGCTCTGCGTTGGAGGACAGCATGGTAATCGTGTTAGAAGACATCCGTCTCTGTTGATGACAATTTCTCCTCATTCCTACTTGACTCATTATATGGATTTCCACCATCGTGTCATTAAAATGCAACTTTTGATTGTGATCACGGTTGCCGGACTCATTGATTGGACCTCCAAGGTCTGATTCTGCTTCTTTCCAATACATAATTGTGAAGCCGGTCCCTACAATGTCTCGTGTCTATCATCTCCTGGGCGTCAGTCATCCCTTCGACCCTTCCAACCGCTTCACATCCTCCATAATACTACCGCCTCTCATACTTTCAGTTGTTCGCCTGGTCATCTCTCTCTACAGCTTCGTCACCATCTTCTTCATCTTCGCTTGGGATTGCACCCATGGCCGCACTGCGGACGCACGACACTGGTTCTCCTATTTCACCAACCTCACATACGTTGGCCTAGCCTTCTACTTCCTTTTCGCAGGACTGCATACCATGACCTATGCCATTCGAGGGAGAAGTTGGTTGAGCGAGTGGCCGAAGTCCTTACAGGCCGCTCATTCGATCTACTATACCACTGTGGTCGTCTTCCCGCCCCTGGTGACCATTGTCTTCTGGGCAATCCTCTACAGCGACCCGTGGTTTCCGGTGACAGAAGAAGCTTGGTCCAACGTGAGTCGCGTTTCCGGTCCTTGAGCGAAGCATTAATCTCTAATGAAGTCTCTAGTTCTCACAGCACGCCATTAATTCGCTTTACGCGCTTGTAGAGATATTCTTGACTCGGACTGATCCACCTCCGCTGCTGCATCTGGCATTCCTGATATTCATCTTAGCTCTCTATCTATCTCTCGCATACATGGTACATGCTATCGATGATTTCTACCCATACAATTTTCTGGACCCATCTACCGGCAGTGGGAAGGTGGCCGGCTACTGTTTCGGTATACTGGCAGCGTCAATCGTGATATTCGGAGTCATTTGGGGCTTGATCTGGTTCCGTGGGTGGGTCGCTAGGCGTTTGGGGCTTGACTATGACCGAGGTGGAAGGAAGAGACAAAGCATGTCGGGAGCCTTTGAACCTGGGTCCGAAGCGATTGAAATGAAGTAGGCCGACTGTGGCTTGTAATTCACAGTCAAGATACCCGCTATGGCAGTACTAATTGAAGAATCAACGATGCTACTAGACCTTATACCAAGATTTCAAATTATAGAGATATCTTGTGACGGAAAATCTGATTGATCTGACGCCGAATAGATAATTTTGGCCTGATCCGCTATCACGTGATATCAATTAATTTGGGGCTTCGACAACCTCACAGACTTGGAACATTATAGTAAAGCTTTCATCCTGCCACCAGAATGCTTCTCGAATATATTCCACACTTGGCTCCAAATTAGGTACATAGATGGAGATATCGTCTGCTTGCCTTCATGCCGCCTCTGAATGGGGAGAGGACAAGTCTCAGCTCTTTGGACACAGGCATGCTCATTCTTCATCGTCCGTTGGGATCCAATTGACACCTTGCTAGCCGACTATGACCCCATTGAACACCTCAATGCCCTTTTTGCCAACCCATCTACACTCTCTGCTGTTCCAAAGACCTCTTCTGCATTGCGCGCCTACCAAAATGACATTGATCAGGAGATCACTGCAGCGGTGCGGCAGCAGTCAATCTCCGACAATGACAGCGTCAAGCGCATCAAAAGCGCCAAGGATGATCTTGCAGAACTCTTCGAGAAGGTGGAGGATGTCAGGCGGCGGGCGATTGAAACGGAGGAGGCGATCACAGAGATGACGGCCGACATCAAGCGGCTCGACAACACGAAGAAGAACCTTACGTTATCCATGACGGCCCTGAAGAGGTTGCAGATGTTGACTACAGCTTATGAACAGCTACGAGATCTGAGCACATCCAGACAATACAGGGAGTGTGCGCAGTTGCTGCAAGCTGTTATCCAGTTGATGGCGCACTTCAAGTCCTACCGGTCAATAGACCAGATTGCTACCCTCAGTCGCAATGTTTCCGACTTACAGAGAGAGCTGCTTGAACAAGTCTGCGAGGATTTTGAGATCGCATTTGCAAAGGGAGAAGTTGCGCAGAGAAGAGCTATGCTAGCTGAAGCCTGCTCAGTCATGGATGCGTTGGGAGACAACGCCAGGTCTCGGCTCACGACCTGGTATTGCAACACTCAACTGCGGGAATATAGGCAGCTATTTCGTGGCAGCGAGGAGGCGGGGTCATTGGAGAATATCTCGATGAGATATTCCTGGTTTAAGAGAATGCTGAAGACTTACGATAACGAGCATGCAAACCTGTTTCCCCCAACGTGGCGCGTGAACGAGTTGCTAGCCAATGCCTTCTGTGAGGGTACACGTGAAGACTTCAGAGGCATCCTATCACGATCTTCGCGGAAAGCGGACGGCCAGGCTATAGACGTCGACCTCTTACTCAAATGTCTCCAAGAGACTCTTGATTTTGAACATGCATTAGAACAGAGGTTCTCCAACGCTTCCAGGGCCTCCATGGACACTGTAAGCTCCGCAGACGACAAGCCTACGGTGTTCAGTCACGCGATCTCCGAAGCTTTTGAGCCGCATCTGAACATATGGGTCGAAGCTCAGGATCAGCAGTTGTCGTTGCTAATACCGCGATACAAGCAAGAGCCGCTCCGCCAGACGGACGAAGACTTCAACGCCCAAATGGTTGCTGGATCCTCAATAGAGCTCTTCAATTTTTACAGGTTGACCCTTTCTCAATGTGCTCGGCTTTCACCAGGCGCGAGGCTTGTGGAGCTTACCAAAGTGTACGCAAAGTATCTAGATCAGTACGCACAGCAAATCTTGTGGTTTCATTTGTCCGAGAAACCGACGGGTCAAACACCGTCAAAAGTGCCCAGTACTGAGGATATGATTCTTGTACTGAACACGGCCGACTATTGCTACAATACAAGTGTGCAACTAGAGGAGAAGATCAAGAGTCGGATAGATGCTGAGTACAGACCACAGATCGACTTACAAAACCAAGGGGAAGCTTTCATGGGCATTGCAGCCGCTACAGTACGAGCCTTGGTAAAGCGGGTAGAGGTCGACATTGAACCCACGTTGCGAGAGATGCGAAACGTCGGATGGAGCAAGATGGAGAATGTATCAGACCAGAGCTCTTATGTATCCGAAATGATACGCAAGATGAATGCACGGGCTAGCGAGATCCTGGGCCTGCTTCACAAGCAGCAGTACGCAAGAGCATTCTGCGACAACTTGGTCGACTCGACCTGCAATGCATATCTCGCAAACATCTTCCAATGCAAGCCCATCTCAGAAGTTGGTGCAGAGCAGGTACGTCCCCACATGAAACTCTGCTGGCCTGAACTTTTTGTGGGTGCTGACCTTGAGCAGATGCTGCTCGACATATATACCCTCAAACAGTCCTTTGAGAAACTATTGACTCTCACTAATCCTGCTCACAAGCAGCCGCCTTCGTCAAGCTACCTCAAGCGCGTGTCCCAGGCCACCTCTCGCATTGACCCTATCCTCAAAACACTCCAAGTTCGGCCCTCCCCTCCAGAAGCTCTCGTCCAGGCCTACTTGATCCACGTCGCCGACAAATCCGACACCAACTTTCGCAAAATCCTAGACCTCAAAGGTCTCAAGAAAGCGGACCAATCTCACCTGATCGAGCTTTTCCAAGCCCACCGCTCCAGCCCCCGAAACGAAAACTTGCAAGAGTCTTCTCCGATACTATCGCCCATGAACGCCACCGCCACGGTGAACAGCAGTAACAGCGCCACCACGCACCTTGGCACGGGCATCGGTTCGCTGTCCCAAGCAACCGCCAGCCTCAGCACGTCCAACCTCCCTGGGCGATTCGACCCTACCACATTCGGCAGCGCATTAATGACCGCTGCAAGAGATGGAGTTGATCGGCTCGGCACGCCTGCGTTGAGCTCCACTTCTGGCACGCCAGCGGAGTCCCGCCTGGGAAGCCCACCGCCGCCTACGAACCGGAGGGCTTTGAGCCCGGACGTCCATGAAAGACTGACCGCAGGCAATCTCAACGAGAATCTGCGGAGCATCGGCAAGTTCTTCAAGAGAGATGTTGGCAGCTTCAGGGGACGTTTCGGGGGAACCGAAGATGGCTGAAGCACGAAACTAGGAGAAAGCCAATCTTCTCGGAAACGAAATGCTTGAGGGCGGTCCGAGGTCGCTCCTATGTCGCTCTCAATCCTCATGGCTCGGACAATATCTTGATCCTCGGTAAGACCCACCATCGATGCCGGAATCGTTGTGGCTGGTAGCTTCGTAGAGGAATCGAGGTCAGGTGCAGTTGGAGGTGGGCGCGACAGCGGTGATGCTGCCGCTGGAGTTGCGCGGTGAGGAGGTGATCGCATCTCCCCAGACTCTGGCTCCATGAGGCCGTTTCTGCCGCTGAGCTCTGGAACCGGAACCCAATCTTGGCAAGTGGTGGTAGAGTGTGATGCGCATCCCGTAAAACATGTCATCAACAGAGAGGAAAATAATCGACAGGCAATCCCGTTTCAATTAAGTGTTGGACCGCTAATCTTTAAAATTCTCAATCGAAACGCAATCAGAAGATTGTTGCAGCGAAATACCATGCACTCATCAGCCCGATGGCAACCCCTGTTTGTCTTTACATCCTCCCACTGGTCCCACCCCTTGACCCCCTAATCCTCGAGAATCAAACGCCCGAAAGCTGCGAGTGCAAGCACCCTGTTCGCTTTTGATTCCGGGCGGTTGATGCTTGTGGTTGACATCTAGCAGCAGGTCCAAAGTCGTGGATGGCTCGTGGAGATGCAAGGATGGGTTTGGGAGATGATGAAATCACTTTTGCGAATGATTGCAATAACGATGTGACTCGGATGGACGGGGGAGGGGATTTGATTTTGGTTATCTTGTGTTTTGAATCTGGTATCATCTCTCTCTCGTCAAAGGGTTGTGCGCTACTGTCTGTCTCCATTTCTTCATCATGGGATTTTCGCGCAGTCAAAAAAGAAAAGGAACAGAAGAATCAAGCGGAAATAGTTCAACTTGAGGAATCGATGCTTCCATTCAATCGTTCCTCTCCTTTCTTCCAACTTCTTCAAGCTCAACAAGGAGGCAAAGTAGGGTCTCTCGGATGCCACACTACGATTTGAGACACCGAGAGGAAAGCCCACAATACCGCAAAGGACTACGACTGCTTGTTGAACCGCGGAAACAGCGCCAGCCCATTCCCCACATAATACTCCTCCCGGACCCCATCCGGCATGTCGTACTCAGCCAGCTTGCCCGTGTTAAACACCGCCTCCGCATCCGCATACGGATAATCGGATCCATACAGCACATGCCCCTTGGGCGCCCACTTCAGCAGCATATCCAACACATTATCCGTTCCTGCGAGCGCGAGATCGAAGTAGAACGATTTGGTATCCTCCAAGATAGCCTCATAGGTCTTGGGCCCGCCTTCCTCGAGCGTGTTGAGGAAGCGATGGGATTCCGAGATAGCGAGGCGTTCGGATAGGATAGGCAGGGTGCCGCCGCCGTGGGAGAGGATGATTTTAGTATCGGCGTATTTCCGCTTTATGCCCGTGAGGATGAGGTGCGCGGCCGTGCGACCGGTCTCGTGCGCGAAGTCGAACGAGGGCGGCTGCAGCATCGTGCTGACCAAGTGCGAGTCCTTGGCCATGGTCGGGTGGATGAAGACGACGGCGGCGCGGTCGTTGAGTTCCTTCCAGACGGGCTCGAAGGCCCGCGTGCCGAGGTACTGGCTATCGTAGCTGGTGAAGAGGCAGACGCCATCGGCTTTGAGCACGTCGAGCGCGTACCGGATCTCCGCGAGGCTGCCCTCGTAATCGTGAAGGCTGGGCACGGCGGCGAAAAAGCCGAAGTGGGTCGGGTTGGCTTTCGTGATGTCGGCGGCCCATTCGTTGTATTGGCGGGCCAGGGAGCGGGCGCCCTCTTTGTCGGGGAGGACGTCGGGACCGGGGGCGCTGAGGGAGAGGATGGAGATCCCGATGTTGAGTTGGGCGTTCATCTTCTTGGTGTCTTCCATGGACCACTCGATCATGGGCACGCCGGTAGCGTCACGTCCCAGAGCAAGGAGGGGTTTGTGGAAGAAGTCGGGGAGGGCATGGGTATGGACGTCTAGTTTGCCGGCCATTGTTGTTACTTGTGGACGTTTCAAAAAGTGGTCGAGTTGGTATCAGATCGTTGAGTATAGTGTTTCGTGTCGATTGAAGGAAATATTCAACCCCGTCGAACCTGGCTCCCTTTATTCATGTAGTCCAGCCTGTCTCGGAGAAGACCGTGGGGCAATCCGCCGATTCCATTGCATACGTCTTCGCACTCCCCCCGTATTTGTCAACATAGCGCGCATTCTGCTGCCACTTCATGTAGGTGAACGGATTGCGAGGTGGAAGCCGCTTAGCCTTTTGGGGCATTGGTTCTTTGTGATCACAGATTCTCCCACGGCTGACAGCAAAGATCATTTGCTAGGATGGGTTTTCCAGTCTTGGATCCACATGGCAAACACCAAAGGCAGAACATTGGGCCATCCGGGGCTGAAGCTAGTTTGAACGGCAATGTAGAAACAACACACCGGGGCATCAAACGGAATGCGGCAAATCAAACCAAAAGGACAATGCTGGTCGCTTTGACCCACGGATTCACCATGATGGCTGAACATTTCTGCAAGCGTTTTGCATCGAATGCGTCTTTCTGTAGCATCATGGCATCATGGCATCATAGATGGCTATGATGTTTCACAATCCAAAACAGCCTCAAGAGGCTCTTACGCCTCTCGAAGTCGGCAACGATGCTCCCTGCAGCAAAGATATCTGGCAAAAGTGTACCAGAAGCCACAGGATGAGTCTCTCCGGCACATCTGTGGCGACGACACTGCTCCTGTTCAGACAATGTCAAGTTTCTTAACCCATTCAGCCGATGTCGCTATTTCGATTGAAACATGTTTCCCCGAGATTCAACCGTCCCACCACCCCCTCTGTTCCAAAATTGGCAACAGCGACTTCACCTCCCCCTTTCCCCCCACCTTTCGTCACCCTGTAGATTAGCATAAGCAAAACCCGGCCTATGAACAGAAACCATAAGCTCGCGTGGCTTGGGAACAGCGAATCACCCATCAGCCTCCTGTGAAATCGCATGCAGACGCTACCCCTGCAAGTGCCGTCACCTGGGGCGCTTAGACGTTTCCGCGGCTTGTGATTGGTGGTGTGTTTCAATCGTCGATGGTCCCCTGTGGCCAACCAGCAGCGACTGTGGTGAGAGGGGTGAGGGAGAACCTGGGGATATGTTGGGGAGGGAAAGGTTTGGGGTGGATGGTGATATATATGATGATGTGATTCTGTCTTCGCTCTGGATTTTTTGAATCTATGCTGCGTTGTATGAGCTCGTGTTGCTCCAAATATCCATCCCTTCGCTATTTCTCCAAATAATTTATCCAGAGCTGGCTGGCCCAGTTGCTTGTTTCTCTCTCGAAATCACATCCCGTACAGTCTCATGACAAAAGTGCACCACATACTACCCAAAATCTCCTTTACCGGACAGAAAGAAGGGAAATGCTCCACCCAACTACCACCACGACCGTCCCATCCCGGCCCCGCCTCTCGCTAATGATGCCTCTAAAACCCTCCTCTTCCTCGTCATCCTCCCTCGAATCCACCTGCCCGTCGCCCCGTCGACCCCGCCTCACCCTCTCAATCACCCCGATCACAGCCACAACGACACATTCCTCCTCAAGCACTAATCCCTCACCCACCTCGATCCTCTCCCCCTCATCCACCAGCTTGACATTTGCCGCAGAGGCGAGCAAGAGGGTCAAGGTGGTGAAACGGGTGTCCTTCCGCGAAGAAGCCGAGGTGAAATGCATCAGCCCGCTACCGAGGGAGTGTTACGGAGACAGAGGGTCCATAATGCTGGCGCGGTGGAGGGCCGAGGTCGAGGGGTGAGAAATGAAGGCGAACCATGCCGTGGTGGGTGCATAGCTTGGGTTGGGGGCCAAGAGTCTCCGGGCCTGTGTTGGATGATTTGGGTGGATTAGATGACGACGACGATGATGATTGGATGAACAGGTGGGGATAAAGATATGACAGGGCTGTGGGGGAACCGGCTTCTGTGGCATTCTGGATGCATAATCTAACGGTCATCGATGAGCAGATGGGGACGGGGCAAGTGCAAGCGTTAGGACGAGGATGGACCACGTGATGCAATCCTCATGCATGTATGCCATTATTACTCGCAGCTTCTTTGCAGGGCAGACACGATCATTGCCTTGAACGTTTCGCATATGCACTGTGCACGGTCTTGTATGTAGAGATTGCACATACGATGTAACGCGATGCAATGCAATGGTACCTTGTCCGAATTCCAAACGTGCACACACTGCCCACCTTGCACATACTGGAAGGACGTTTGGGAGATGTCGGGATCGCCGCCATCTGTGCCTCATGCAATCGAGGCAACCAACGATGGCCATTTGCTCTTAGATAATGTGTAGGATTTGGAAGTCTCTCCGCTCGCTAATGCGCAACAATCACGGTTCTGCAAAGCTGCGCCATCAGAGGCGAAAAAGCATCCGCTTTTTCGTAGAGTCTTTTCAAGGAAATTCGTGAATGAAGGCAATAAAATTACAGTCTTTTGACAGAATGTTCGTACAGCCCAAACGCCACCGGCCATTGCAAGGCAGACCTTCTTGGCCCCTAGTAATGCACATACTTATCGGTTCCCTCCATATATCATAGCCCATACAGACAATCGTTCGTAATACGTACTATCCATTATGCGTCCTCTAGTCGTATCCAAATCCCAAAGCGCCTAAATTTTGTATAGTAGTACAGGTGAATCTTGAGTAGTAGTACAGGTGAATCTTTAGTAGTAGCACAATTGAATTCGAACAAGAGGCTGGTCCATCGAAATGTTCCTGGAGCGATGCCTAATGCGCCGTTGTAACAGGCGCCTGGTAGCTGGGCGAATGCGGTGGGCGTCTCGGCAGGCGTTCACCGATAATCAGACTGGGCAGACTGGAGAGTGATTGAGGCCCCACCATTTCTCCAATGCTCGGCAGTGTTTGATTTGATTCGTGAGGATTGTATTCAGCGACAGGAGGTCGCGGCTGTGTGTCCTCAGTCGGACTAGGGGCGAAATGAAGGGGGAAAAAAGGGGCAGTCGTCATAGTCGGCGTCACGCCGGTAACAGAAAGGGAATTAGTACTGCCACTGAAGGTCCGGTTGGGCGTTTGAAAACCGGCTGAGAAGGGATAGCGTTCCTCCTCATTAGTGTTGGGACCATAACGCTTTTTGGGATATCTAGAAGGTGAATAGTCTGCTCCGAGCAGGCTACCGTGCTCTGAGCCAAGATCATGCGAAAGCGAGCGAGACCTCGGAGCACTGAAAGAGTTGTCGGAATGGGAGTAGTCCCGAGGCTGATTGCCCTCATCACGCGAGCGCTTGGCGGCAGTTCGGCTAGCACTTTGGAGATTCTTCAGGCCCTTCTCCATACACTAGTGAAGATCAGTACGGTAGGTGGCATTGACATTGGATCGAGCTTACTTTTGCCTCAACAACCTGCCATTTCTCACCCATACTGTGGCCTATGTCCTTCCACATCTGCTCGCGATAATCATTGTAAGCGACAGCGAGTCTTTCCAGCTTAGCGCTGTCCCAAGAATCGGCGGTTTTTACTCGCTCCATGAGCCTCTCATGACGCTTGCGGCAGGCATTCGCAGATTTGTCTGGAAAATATTTGGTCGCGATAGGTTGCCAATTCTCTCCTTGGTGTCGAGCTTGCATCAGGATCTTATCTTGCTCAGGCAACCATGTGGCTGCTGCAACATTCGATCTATCCTGGATCTTGGGACGATCCTGGGGGGCTGTCGCTGGGGGTGTAGCTGGTTGATACATTGGCGGTGTGGTGGGTCCTCTGGAGTATGGCTGGCTTCGGTTCTTATTGGAGGGAGCTTTGGCCTCCTTTGGCATGCTGATGATGATGTGAGGATGAGTATTGATAAGGGATTCGCTTGCCAAGAGACAATGGGCTCGCGGCAAAAGACAATATAGGAAGAAGATCGGCGAAGAAACGAGTGGCCACTATGCTTTATATTTGAAATGGATGGAAAGGATCTCTTGTCTGGTAGCGAATGTCCAAGAAAATTACTAGCAAGGGGAATATGATGACAGACGGAGAGTGAAAAGAGAGAGGCTTAGAATGAAAGAAACAGGTACGAGAAACAAAAGGCTCGAGGCTATCGTCAGAATGAGAATCGGAGGTAAAGAAAAGAGGCGAAGCAGGAAATGCATCGGACCCTCCATGAGGCCAATGTGTGGATCTCTTCAGAGTTGACAATAGAAGCTTAACGCGAGAGGTATTCTTGGAAACATATCGTTGGTCTTGAGGCTAAAGTCTGAAACATGTGCAAAGGATTCCAGGGGTCTCGGACACTATCCCTGAATGACGAGCAAAGAGACCGTTAGGATGACTGATTCTCTGCGTAAGGCGACCGTCCAGAGCAATGGCATTTCTCGCTACGTTCACAGACTGTGAGTGGTGCAAAATTGGGCGAGGTGGGGTTCGTCGTAAGAATCAAGGTGATGACAGGCGCTTACCACGGAAGCTAGCCAAGCAGCTAACCACAACGAGTAAATGTACTGCCTATCTTTAGATTTCTCAGCAAGATTGCCCCTCTTCCCCTCCAAGAAATTAGGAATTGTCCACATTTAGATATTTCTTTTTGCCCATTGTGGCTTTGATAGTCATAAATAAATCACAACAACTTAGGTCATTGGTCTACTAACGCTGACCCGAGCGTACGACCGCGGGGGTGTTCGAGACTCACTACCACCTCATCCACATAGACAAAGCGACGTGACCAGGCGTCAACCGCCATCACATTGCAGTGTAGACGTTTTGCATCAAGCCCCTGAACGAGAAATGTATGGCATCTCGCAAAGAGGCATCAAATTGCCCGAACAGCCACAGAATTGGCTTTCAACTGGTCCGTGGGCCCCCCCCAATGTCATGTGCAATTGGTATTAGCGTTCACGGAGAGTCATATAGCGTAGACCGGATGGCGCACCAGGCGTGTGCGGTACAGTAAAGTTAAACAACAAGTAGGCTAACTTGACGCGCTTCTCCAAGTTCTCTGCAGAAATTCCACGCTGTGTTTCAGAACAGTTTTACCCTGGTGCCATGTGAGAACCACGAGGTTTGGACCTGCATGATGTCGTCTATGTTATGCATGCACCGCCTCCAACTAGAGAAGAGCCTCTCGATTCCCGGTGGAGCCGGCGCTCCCCACCAATCTCGACGACTGCCGTATATGCAGGAAACTCATGGCTCATGCATCGTGGTCTGTGTGATCCTCTTGTTGTGACTAGCTTGATGTCTTGACGTTGCACTGCCTGCCTACTGTTGCCTTTCTTGTCACGCATCTAGAACCGAGGTCGAGGGCGTCTTCCGTTGCCGGCCGTTTGGAGGAATAATCAAGGTTACGACGATCGCCGCTGACAGACACGATTTACCCTTCTGGAAAATGACATTCGAATCTTCGATGCCTCGTGTTGAAACCAGATCCTCCTCGAAGCAAAAAAGGGCACAGCTGCAGATGTTTGGCATTTGTTTCGTATTTCCTCCTCAGCTCACTGTGACCTCGTACCCTCGTCAGATCTTACTTGTTCCTGTGCTGATTTGCTCCACTCCGAGGCCCCGAGTATGCCACCATCGGACGCCAGAGGATCCAGGGACCATTTGCGCATTGCCCTGCAAGCAAGGCCTGTGGTCCATCCCTGCTCATACATTTCCATGCCCGCCCAGGCGATCATGGCTGCGTTGTCGGTGCACAATTCAATGGGAGGAAAGACGAGCTGAACGCCTTGCAGATCATGATTGTCCAGAAAGCTCCGTAAGCTAAAGCGACCCCGTTAGTTCTACGTCTGCGAGGTGCACGTGCGTTGGTGGAGTTACATTACTCTCAGAAAGCCGTTGCTCGCAACCCCACCGCTCATGACCAGGGCGGAGACTTCCTGTCCGTTGGCTCTCAGATCGCGGAGCGCCCACGCGACCCGCATTGCAAGATGCTCGAAAGCTACCCTCATACTTTCTCTTGCCATCTCGGCCCGCTCTGCTTCCCCCATGTGCTTAACCCTTTGCTCGCAAAGCCTTTTGACAGCGGTCTCAAGACCCGAAAAGGTGAATTGCATCTTCTTGCTCTGCGCTAGCGGTACAGGAAGGGCCCAGCCCCATTCAGTGATGTTCTGCATGATTGCTTTGGCCCTAGAAAGTGGTGCATCGTACCCATAATTGTCCGTTGTCCCCTTGAAGGCAAAACGCTCCAGTACCCGACCGTACATGATCTCTTGGCCATCAAGCATGCCACGTGGGAGGATGGACCTTGCCATCTTGTCGAGCGCATCTCCTATAGCGATGTCCGTGGTATCTGCAAGTATTGCATGGTCGCACAGGTCCTTACTATGCACCAAGAGCGTATGACCTCCGGAGACCAGTAAGGTCAAAAAGGGAAAGTGAGGTTGCGCTCGCTCTGCTTTTGGTCCGTCAAGCGCGTTACAAAGCCTCGGGGTGAGGGCATGTGCCTGCATGTGATGCACGCCCACTACCGGAATCTGCCATGCTATTGCGAGACCCTTTGCAAAATCTAGGCCTGTGGCAAGGCAAGCTGAGATGCCCGGCCCCCGAGTGACCGAGATGAAGTCAGGTTTCCGCTTCCTGAACCGCTGTGTACGGCCTGTTTGGACCTGGATCGCAGCTGCTGAACGAGCCTCCGTGGGCTTATCAGAACTAGCTGGGAGGCTTTCAAGACTCCTAGCGACTAGACCAGGAAGGCTTCGCTGATGAGACTCGACCGCGGTAGCGGGATGAATCCCAGCGAAAGCACTGTTGTCTGCTGTTATGTTGTCGTGAAAGTGCAGCACCGCCTTTCCATCGCTCGCCTTGTCTAATATGGCAACAGACGTGTCGTCACTGCTATCTGATCAGCAAAGCTCCTGCTCAGGATATAAACTTTTTTTGGGGGTTCTTACCATGATGTTTCAATGGCAAGTGTCAGTAGATTGCGTCCATCTTTGAGATGGAGCTGACGGAGTCTGGGTATCGCGCACAGCACGCGATTTTTTGCAAGCGCGGCAAACATACATCTGTGGACTGTACGAGTATTTGTGAATCGCCCCCAATCTAGACGCATGAAATGGATTCAATCATCAAATGATCCGCGACGCGGAACTGATCCGTACACCCGTGTTTGAATTTAGAGATTCTGGACTCCAAAAGTCTGGAGCTCCAGACTTGACGCTCTGCTGCGCCAGGAACCAGCAGATTGAGGGCTTTTGTCTGATTTTCACCTGTAAGGTGTCATTGATGACTTATACACTATGATCATTTGCCATTGGGTTTTATCTCCCGTACAGTCTACCTTCTTGCACAATTTCACCATCCTTCCTGCAGAAAGGACGACCGGAAGCCAAGATTGCGGACGTAGAATTTCCTCCTCTACCTTTGAAAACCGTACAACAATCATGGAGAGACATTGAAATCGTAGCTCAGGCCACTCCCAAATGAAAGCATGGAGACAGCCAAGGCTGCCGTAAAGGAAACCCTCCTGGGCACCGAAACCGAGCCCAATCTCTCCATCCAGTCCAGGTTGAGCTTTGACCGCAATTCAAGAAGCGATGAGGCATCTGGCGACAGGTACATGACCGAGGATGATTTCGTGAATGCCATTGCTCCAAGTACAGAAAATTATGTACGCTGCTCAGTGCCTTGAAATTTGGGGAAAGGCTTGTTGGACTGACTGGCGTGGTAACTAGCATAAAATCAAACGTGAACAGTATGCTATCCTATTCCACGTCGCGGATCGAAGGAGGACGGGAAGAATCAATCTACGCGACTGGACTTCGTTCGAACATCTGTTGGCCAAGCCAGATGCCGAGTATGAGATTGCCTTTCGACTCTTCGACGAAGATGGAAGGGGCACAATCAAATACGACGATTTCCACAGACTGTATTCGCAGAACAAGGGCCGGGAAAGCATACCATTCGACTGGAATTGCGAATGGGCTTCCTTGTATGTCGGCTCGAAGAAGCGCCGCCACGACATCACCTATCCTCAATTCTCTCAAATGCTGCGCGGTTTGCAGGGCGAGAGGATACGGCAGGCATTCCATGCGTTTGACAAGGACAAGGACGGCTACATAGAACCCGACGATTTTCAACGAATCATCCTCGAAACGGCACGTCACAAGCTCTCCGATCACATCCTCGACAACCTGCAAACTCTCTGCAACATCTCAACCGGCAGCAAGATCTCCTATGCCAATGTTCGGGCCTTTCAAAATGTCATACGAGAGATGGATTTGGTAGACTTGATAATACGTAATGCCACTGAGAAAAGTGACGATGGTACCATCACGAGGACAGACTTCCTCAACGAGGCTGCAAGAATTACCCGGTTTTCGCTGTTTACGCCCATGGAGGCGGACATCCTCTTCCACTTTGCCGGCCTTGATGCTGCATCAGGCCGGCTATCTCTACAGGATTTTGCGAAAGTCTTGGACTCCTCATACCAAAGTGCCTACGCTCTGGGGATCGAAGCAACCGGGGCGGCACAGAAGGCTGCTGACAAGGCAATCTCCGGTAGTAGAAAGATTCTTCATCGCGTGCTCGAGTCGGTCCATCATTTCGCTCTGGGTAGCTTGGCAGGCGCGTTTGGCGCCTTCATGGTGTATCCGATCGATCTTGTCAAGACGCGAATGCAGAATCAAAGGAGTGGAAGGGTGGGTCAATTGATGTATAGCAACTCGATAGACTGCGCAAGAAAGGTTATCAAGAACGAGGGACCAAGAGGCCTTTACTCCGGCGTACTCCCACAGCTTGTTGGGGTCGCGCCAGAAAAAGCCATCAAGCTGACAGTCAATGACCTGCTCAGGGGTTACTTCAGCGATCCGAACACCGGCGCAATCTGGTGGCCAAGCGAAGTGATTTCAGGAGCATCAGCTGGAGCGTGTCAAGTGGTATGCAAGCACATGGGATGTGCATATCAATGCTTGAGATTCTGACCAACCGTTTAGGTCTTCACCAATCCACTCGAGATCGTCAAGATACGCCTTCAAGTCCAAGGCGAGGTGGCCAAATCAGTCGAAGGCGTCGAGAAGCGCTCCGCCATGTGGATCGTCCGCAATCTCGGTCTGATGGGCCTATACAAAGGCGCCTCGGCATGCCTCCTGCGCGACGTGCCCTTCTCCGGTATCTACTTCCCCACCTACAACCACCTTAAACGAGATTTCTTCGGCGAAAGCCAAACCAAGAAGCTCGGCGTCATGCAGCTCCTGACAGCCGGCGCCATCGCGGGCATGCCAGCCGCCTATCTCACTACGCCCTGTGATGTGATCAAAACGCGCCTGCAGGTGGAAGCGAGGAAAGGCGAGGCCAGCTATACCTCCCTGCGGCAATGTGCGAAATCGATCTACCAGCAAGAAGGGTTCAAGGCTTTCTTCAAGGGCGGCCCCGCACGTGTGCTGAGATCGTCGCCGCAATTCGGCTTCACCCTGGCTGGCTATGAGGTTTTGCAGAAGCTACTCCCCATGCCTGGAAGCGGCGGGGATGAGGGACCTTCCGGACATGTCGAACCCGCATTGGGTCTCAAGGAGGCGAGAGCGCCTCTGCCGTATCTGCGCAGCCGGAATGCCCTGAAAATCATTCTGGATCTGGACGAGAATTTTGGACGGCCAAAAGTGCCGAATGGCCCTGGATGGATGCCCCTGAATGGTGCGGTGGCGAAGGTTTAGGTCATTACTCCTTGGGGTGGATAGATCCGATGCGCTCGTGGATGCCAAAGCCGGATACATATGCGTGATTGACATAATGATGCATGGCGAGGTGGTTTGGGTACCTTTGCATCGTGCCTGCGTCTATGGGGAAAACGGCGGCTCCGTGCTGACAGCAGGTTTGCTGAGGGCGTATCGCGAGAGGCGACATCTGCTGTACAGAATATTCCCCCAAAGTAAAAAACCAAGGTGAAAAAATAGACAAGGGATAGACTGTTCTTGGATTCATCCCTCCATTCCCCAACATCTCATGAAAATCACCTCCTCATCGCCACCGCTCCAGCCCTCACCAAACTGCCCTCACTCTCACCATCCTCCACATCCCCCGTCCCCGTCCAGAAGAACAAGCCCCCCAACCCCCGCTCCCTCACAAACTCCCCCTTCGCCCTCACACACCTCACATCATCAAAACTAAACCACCCATCCCCCTCAACACACCACGCCGCCCCCACCTCCGGATCCCACCGCACATCCACCCCCCTCCCCATCAAGTCCCGATACTCCAGCACCCCTCCCTCCTCCTCCTTTCCCTCCCACAGCCTCCGAAACTTATCCCCCACCCCTTGCGCCCCCTCAAACACCCTCCCATAGCATGGACACCCCACCACCACTTTAGCGGGCGGCACCCCCCTCCCAACCACGAACTCCACACTCCCCTGCCCCGACGCCTCCGCCGCCACCACCACCACCCCGGTCCAGCCACGCCGCGGACGCAACTGCGCACAATGTCCCGCGCGCTCCGTCCAGGGGCCGGCGAAATCATAGCACATCAGGTTGATCCAATCCAACCCCGCTCCTTCCCCGGCTGCGGCAGCGAGGTCAATATACCGCACCCCCCACGGCGCGGATAGCGCGGACGTGATGATCCACCTTTTCCCCCCTTCATGCCGGGGGAAAAATGCGGGTTGGCGGAGCGTGGAGAGGAGGGCGATGTATTGCCGCCCTTCGAGCGGGGTGGAGGGGTGTTCCCAGTCGATGTCCACGCCGTCGAAACCCCATGTATCGCAGAGCGCGCGGGCTGTGGTGGCGAAGGTGGCGAGGGTGGTGGGGGAGGATGTCGCGGGGCCGAAGGCGGAGCTCTGTGGGGAGGAGCCGCCGCCGATGGAGAGGATGGTGCGGAGGTGGGGGTGCCGGGTTTTCAGGGAGAGGAGGTCCGAGAGGCAGCCGTGGGTGTTGTTGGTGGGGGAAATGGGGTGCTGGGTGTCGGCATGGGGGTCGGAGAGCTAGGGGCGGTGGTGAGTTTAGGGGAGAAGGGGGGGGGGTGGATATCTTGGGGGCATTTGGGGGGGAGGGGGTGTACGTAAACTGTACCATCTGGTTTGACCCTGAGGCGGGAGGTTAGAGATGGTGGGCGGTCTTTTTGGTTGGGTTGGAGTGGATGGCTGCGGGCGGCGAAGTTTTAGGAAAGGTAAAAGGTGCTGGTTGTGTGCATGGAAGGGGTGAAATGGTAGTTGTGTATGATCAAATAAGGTCTGGACAGCATGTTTCTGCTTCGAGGAAGAGAAGGGCCTTACCATGCGAAAGCATAGAAGATATGCGTGATGTACCGCAAATTCATGGACGAAGGAGGTTGTTGGCGGTATATCCGCCAATTAGGGTAGTACACCGCATTGATCCTATTCATGATCTGAGGTTTCGACGCACTTGGTATGGGTGGTGCCACTGCCTTTTGGGCACTGGGTGAACTTGAGGGTTTCTTGCTCTCCCGGCCAAGCAGTCGGTCACGCAGACCCATTGCGGCGTGGTTCACTGTGATCTGACTAGGCAATTTTGGCAAAGGAATGAGAAGGTTGTGAAACTTTATGAGACGCGTGTTGGGTTGAGGAAACAATGAAGGGGAATTAGGGAAGTGTCAGCTTGAAGGATGACCGAAACGCACTGCCACGTTGCTGCAGCTGTGAAGAAATGTGACAAAAGCGTTGTACTCACTCATAGGGAAGTTTTGCAGCTCTTAGGACTTGGAGTCCAAGTGTTTCTGCAAATTTTCGAAACAAAGTCGACAGCTCTGAGTCCATTGCTAGGAACGATCAAACAATCCTTATCGTCAATAGAATACAGAAAAAGCATCTCCACCTTCGTTCCAGCTCCATGAACACCACACCACAAGCAGTGGCCAGACAAGACCTCAGTTGAAATCATTCGTCACAGCGTCAAACGTATGTGTCCACCAGTATCCCCTCTCCGGAACAGTGTTACCTTCTTCAGGCCTCACGTGGGTCACTTCCACGCGCCTCTTGACAAGTGAAACATTGATGACAGCCATCGCATTCGTAGCGATGAGCTCCCGCCCCAGCTCATTCGAGCTCAGCTGCCCTAAGCCAAGGTTCTGCTTTTGCTTTCTCAAGATTGATGCCAGTTTGGGATCCTGCTCGGACATGAAATCGTACTTGAAAATGCGGAGCACAGCGTGATCGTCTTTGAAGCAGCGGAGCTCGACAATGAGAGCGACGCGCTCGTAGGTTGGTGCGAAGGTCGGGTCGTGGATGATGATGTTGTCTTGTAGGGCATATTCTTCGTTGGGGCCTAAGGGAGATGAGCCAGATACCTTTGGGTAAAGTAACAATGCCGAGGCACCAGGGCGGGAGGTATACAAATGATCCGATGGTACCGTTGAAATGTCTTCCAGATCTCCTGTGGCCGTACCGTGAAGACGTTGATCTGGGAGGCGTTTCCATGACCTGGCGCTTGATCGGGATCATCCTGTCTGTACTGGTCGACGGTGAACATGCAGATTATGTCGTAATGAGGAGGTTCGGGAGCATGATTGACTAAGTCTTGCTCACTGTCTTTGCATTGGCCATTCGGAAGTGCTCCATTGTCGTCGTTATTACTATCGTCAATGCCTGTATCCTCCATGTCGTTCCCAATGCTTCTATGACGCTTGCCTCGCGCCATGCTCGCTGCGTGATGGTATGTATGGCGTCTTCAGTTGTGGATATATCTGTCACCTGGAATATGAGACGAAATCGAGTCCAATTGATGGCGTTCTTGGGGTGTTCAGGTGGCAGAATTGTATCGCCTGGTTTGCAACGTTCTTGAGATCTGAATAGGTTCCAAGCATTGGGCCGAACCGAAAGGGACAGCAACTTTTCACAATCCTTTAACATCTGCGAATGCTCGTTATTGACAAAAATATAGACCGCCTTTGATTCTTGACCTTTCTCCATTTTTGCTTCAGTCTGGGCCTTCAATGCAACGCCATCGCCACAAGAGGATGCAAAAGGAACCGATGCGCTCAAAAATCCATGCTATGCAGAATGCCATCATACCGTGACGTCTCAAGCAGGCCATTTCCGTCCACCATCATGGTCTCCTCCGGACAAATTCCTCAAGATCTCCCTTTGTAGCCACCCCCAGCACAAACCGCCTCGACTCATCCGTCACGACGGCGAAATCCTGCGCCCCGCCACTCCCATCCACCCCACCATTGAAAAACGCCTCCAGGTCCTCCAAGGGTGTGTTCATGGTGATGACTCTGTAGATCTTGCCTTTCCTCCTAAACTTCTGCATTGCCTGCTGCACCAAGTCGGAGTCATTGACTGTTCCCTCTTTGAGAGCTTGCTTCAGCCGAGGAATTGATAGATATCCAAGCAGAGCACGTGTATCTTCTGAGACGACAGTGAGGTGGGTGTAGTCGCGCTCGTAAGCGCTCATTAGGGCTGTAGAGATGGGGGCGGTGGGGTTGACCGAGAGGGCTGGCGGAGGATCGAGATCTTCTACGGTGGCCTGGGGGACATGGTAAACATTTGCATCTGCATCAGCATCAGGAGACGATGGCGTTCTTACTCCTCTATACTTTGCAGCCCATGTCGAAGGGACTGTTTTGCCACTAGCCTCGCCGTTGGGGAGCGGGGCCGAAGCCATCTTCTCAGTCACTCAAGGGTCTGCTCATTCCTTGCTGTCCACCTGCGCGCTTTTGCGGTGTTTGTAATCGAAGCTAAGGGGTGTTCAACCGAACGAGCGACGTCAGTAGAGGGTCTGGTTTTCCACACATAAAGCTTGTTGATTGGGGGTGAGACCAGGGTTGTCACTTCTTGGCGCCCGTTTAGAATATCTATTTTGATCTCCGATATTCCCTCATTTTCTCACCTCACGCTGGCCGTGCCATCTGTTAGCGCCATTGACCCTATCGTATAGCCTGTCTACAATCAGGTGAGGCTGGGCTTCCAATATCTCAATCATCTTCGTGTCGTGACAACTCCTTGACCCAGCGCCATGGCGATATTCCCGAGCTCCTCGACCATCAAGGATACATTCGCTTCCAAACATCCTCTCAGCCATGCAGACCAATGGCAGGAGCCACGGATGCCCGAGCCCTCACGATTCCCCGCAGTAGCCTTCAGTGTAGCGGAAGATGCCAAGGGCAAAGCCTCCGCCCTGGGCCAGGATGCGCAGAAGGAGATACAGAAGGCCAGTTCAGCGGCACAAGCAAAGACTGGACAACTTGAGCTCTACTCGCCCAAATACTATGCGGCCTGTACCTTTGGAGGGCTGGTTGCTTGCGTGGGTATCTCCTGAGCTGCACGAAGAGGTCATTGTGACTCATGATGGGAGCCAGGGTTTGACCCATACTGCTGTCACCCCAATGGATCTGGTGAAGTGCCGGAGACAGGTCGACTCGAAGCTATACAAGGGCAATTTCGAGGCGTGGGGCAAGATCGGTCGGGCTGAAGGGTTCCGTGGCATCTACACGGGATGGAGTCCGACGCTGTTCGGGTATTCGGTGTGTACTGATGGCCGCAGTAACTGTGACCTCTCACTGACTGCCAGCTCAGGCCCAAGGTGCTTTTAAATACGGCGGTTATGAGTTCTTCAAGAAGTTCTACTCCGACTTGGCCGGAGACGATATCGCTCACCGGTACAAGACCTCAATCTACTTGGCTGGCAGCGCTTCTGCCGAGTTCCTTGCAGACATCGCATTATGTCCCTTCGAGGCCGTCAAGGTCCGCATGCAGACCACTATCCCTCCCTTCGCAACCGGAACGTTCTCGGGCATCTCCACCATTACCAGCGCAGAGGGTACAGCCGGGTAAGGCCTGTTCGCGCAAACCTCCGTACACGAGCTTTGTCGGCTGACGGGGACCATAGTCTTTTCAAAGGTCTCTACCCGCTCTGGGGTCGCCAGATTCCCTATACCATGATGAAATTCGCCTCTTTCGAAACAATTGTCGAGATGATCTACGAGCAAATGCCACGGAAGAAATCCGAATATGGTAAAGGTGTCCAGACGGTTGTCTCCTTCACTGCTGGTTATGCTGGTATGTAATTTGAATGGGGTTTCTGGATCAATGAGAGACTGACCATTCTTTCAGCCGGTATTCTGTGCGCCATCGTCTCTCACCCAGCAGATGTGATGGTCAGTAAGCTCAATGCGAACCGAAAACCAGGAGAGGCCTTTGGCGGAGCCATGAAACGAATCTATGGCGATATCGGGTTCGGAGGTCTGTGGAACGGTCTTGTGCTCAGAATATTCATGATCGGCACCTTGACCTCACTGCGTAAGTGGCCATTTTTTTTTCCCCTCAGATCAAATTCAGGGCTGACTGTCGTTGCAGAATGGGGAATCTACGATTCCTTCAAAGTCTACATGGGCTTCCCAACAACCGGTGGGGCTGCACCTCCACCAGAAAAGTAGGAGGCCATCCTCAGACGAAGCAACGTCTGTCCGGTAAGCTTTTTCAAGGTCCACGAATTTTTTCAAGGCAACGCGTTGTGGTGGCGCTCTTGGTATAGCGTATGATTGCCTGTTCCTGTTCTCAGCCTTTCGAATGCACAAATGTCTTTGCCTCCTTCGCTGAAGCTACCTTGCTCGATACACGGCTGTTGCTTGCGATTGGGGGTTTTCGGAAGCAACACGTGAGTCGATTTGCTGAAACCACTTGGACCAGCCGTCCTCAAACACTGACTACAAGTAACCTCGCCCGTCTTTGACGGCTCCGCTTGGCGCGGGGCTGAAGGGCCACAGCCGAAGTGAAAGCTTTGGTTCACTGGGAGCTCCCAAGCCCCCTCGTCACGTCATTTCTGTTTTACACGACAAATCACAACGACAAACGGTGAGATAGCGGGTCTTCAGCGCTTGAATAAATAGCATTCGTCCTGGTTGCTCTCAGCTCCTGCCTTTTTCGATTTCCACAAATCTTCAGACCATTTCTGGCAAGAGATACCAAGAATCCAAAGAAAAATCTTGTCATAAATTTGTTGAAGGAAGTCTGCTCAAGAGAAATTCATCCGAGAAACATGTCTTCTCATCACGATCCTCTTGCATCCCACGGTCGTGGAGGCGCCGGTAACATCGCTCCCGATCCAAATGTTTATGTCGATGGGGAAATCACGCGCGAAGGACCTGTAGGCGATCAGGGAGATGGCGCGTACTCCACAGGCGTAAGCGGGACCATGATCGTCCTTCGGAGCGATCAAAGCTGATGCGAGAGATCCTTGTAGCGAGGCGGTGTCGGAAACATCGATTCTCCTCGTGTAAAGGCAACCAACAAACAGCCAGGAGACACGGACGTCATTCCCGAGACCGCATTCCGTCATGCTGGGGAAGGTACTGGATATGAAAACTATCACACCGGTGTAAGTATCAAGTCTCATGAGCTTCGCAATGCCTTGTCAAAGATTGATGATGGCTGACTTGGGCGATTTGCGATCACTGCAGCGTGGTGGTGAAGGCAACATCCACAAGGAAAAGGAGGGTAAGGAAAGCCTGGTGGACAAAGTCAAGGACAAGATTGGCGTTGGTCACCACAAGGACGGGGAGAAGTAGGACGCCAGCGGCGCCTTCGTGCGACGGTGCCTTGAAAGACGGCCGATCAAGCATTGTTCTGAGTGTTGAGCCCGGTGGAAATAGATCTGAACAGAAACAGCGTAGATGCGAACCGATACCCTCTTTGCTCACTTAATCCATGGGAGGCCTAGTTTGTGCATCTCGACAGCGAGTTGGAATATGTAGTCCAGGCTGAGTACTTTGTTAGCTTTCCTAGGGGTTCAGAATTGCTCCAGCTTGCCTACCTTTCACACTGTGTCTTCGCTTTTTGCACGTTGTCCCCCCAAACGTAGATGCCATGCCGTTTCACTAGGACGGCATATGTATCAGGATATTGATTCATCGCTACTTCGAGGCTCGATGTCAGATCCTCTTCATGGGCAGTGTTTTCGATGATGGGCACCCGGAGCCGGTCATGATACCCAAGCATTCCATGTTTACCTCGTCCTTTGGGAATGCCCTTGATCTGCTCAATTTCCTCAATCTCAAAACACTGACTGGACGCCTCCAAGCCTTGCTGCGAGTGCAGTCGCTCTACCAGCAACGTCACGAGAACAGCAGCTTGGGAATGAGTATGGATGCAACAGCCCGCGTCGCGATCGAAAGCAGCAAGAAAAAGAGGCGTGCAGGCTGACGGTTTGAGCACTGGAGGCTTGCGCAAGTAGGAACGAGAAGCGTAATCGAGCACAAAGATATCACGAGGTTGCATGAGTTCCTTCTGGACGCCCGAGGGCGCAATGAAGATGTGTGGCCCCTTGCGAATCGAGGTTCCGCCCCCAGTGCCGGTAACCCATCCAAGATTGTAGAAGGCGCGGCAAAGGGTGCAGATATGGTTCGCAGGGTGATCTGGATCATGCGAGATGACCAGATGGTCTGGGTTCTCTTCTGCGGCATCTGGAACCAGCTTCTCGGACTTGAAATTGTCGATGATTTGAGTTAGAGAAGACATGATAGATCTTGCTGACTACGGAGCCTCATCAAATCAATTCAGAGGTCCCGAAAAAAGGATCAGCAGTCAGCAGCACGGGAGTATTTGGGCAATCTGGCCTTCGCTATTGGCGGGTAAAGCTCAAACAAGTGAGGATGTTTCAAGCTGAGGGCGTGGGTTGTGCGACGTGCGAAAATAGCACGGTCACGTTCAGCCACTCAATTGAGCCGCCAACGAACTAAGCCGCATTCGGCAGGCGGAACAGATCCGATGTGGGAAATTCACGATTTCGGGTGCAAAAGAGTATCGTGGCCTCTTTGAAAGGGTTCCTACATATTGCCGAGTGTTACCTCGTCCAACGTACTTCTTTACACATCTGCCAAAGAATCTTATCGCCCATTTTTCCCGATCTTTCTCCTTGCCCTCCCGTCCTTGGTGCAGCCTGAAAAGGTGCTCGCCAAAATGCGTGTCAACGGAGCTGTAGCTACGGCTCTGTACTCCTCAGCACTGTTGCTTGGCAACGTGCGAGCGGATGATGCAGAAGACGCAGATGCAGCAGCCACGACCATTGAGGAAGCCACTACGACCTCGATCCTCGAGAAACCTACATTTACTGTAAGCTATGCACCCACGAGACAATGCCATCCCAGAGCTAAATGATCGATCTAGCCTACAGATCTCAAAGCGCCCTTCTTCGAGCAGTTCACAGATGATTGGGAGTCGAGATGGAAAGCTTCGTCAGCAAAGAAAGAGGACTCAAAGGCTACCGAAGAGTGGGCCTACGTGGGCCAATGGGCAGTGGAAGAGCCATCTGTCTTCAAGGCCATAGAGGGTGACAAGGGTCTTGTTGTCAAGAACCCTGCAGCTCATCATGCCATCTCCGCCAAGTTCCCCAAGAAGATTGATAACAAGGGCAAATCACTCGTCGTTCAATATGAGGTCAAACTCCAAAGTCAGTCAGATCTCCATCCATATCAGCCAAGCCTTGCGTACTGACACGCTGAGCTAGACGGTCTCGAATGTGGTGGCGCGTACATGAAGCTTCTTCAAGACAACAAGAAGCTTCACAGGGAGGAGTTCTCCAACGCTTCCCCCTACATCATCATGTTCGGACCCGACAAGTGTGGCGCTACCAACAAGGTATCACAAGAGACCGAAGCATGGCGCTAGTCAACTGCTGACCACCGTTGCAGGTCCACTTCATCTTCAGACACAAGAATCCCAAGACCGGCGAATACGAGGAGAAGCATCTCAAGAGCGCGCCATCAGCACAGATCACAAAGACCACGACGTTGTACACGCTAATTGTGAACGCGGACAACACGTTTGAACTCCTCATCGATGGTGAATCCAAGAAAAGTGGCAGCCTGCTTGAGGACTTCACTCCATCTGTCAACCCCGAGAAGGAGATCGACGATCCCAAGGACTCAAAGCCCGACGACTGGGTTGATGAGGCCAAGATCCCTGACCCGGACGTCAAGAAGCCAGAAGATTGGGATGAAGATGCCCCATTCGAGATTCCAGACGAAGAGGCTACTAAGCCCGATGACTGGCTTGATGATGAGCCCACCATGGTCCCGGATCCAGAGGCGGAGAAGCCAGAGGATTGGGATGACGAGGAGGATGGTGACTGGATTCCACCAACGGTCCCCAATCCAAAGTGTGAGGAAGCTTCTGGATGCGGCCCATGGGAACGTCCCACGAAGCGAAACCCGGACTACAAGGGCAAGTGGTCAGCTGAGTACATCGACAACCCAGCCTATAAAGGCGTCTGGAAGCCAAGAAAGATTGCCAACCCCGACTACTTTGAGGACAAGACCCCAGCCAGGTTCGAACCAATGGGAGCTGTGAGCTACCTCCAACCTTTCCAGAGATCACAGATGCTGACGTATGCAGATTGGCTTCGAGATTTGGACCATGCAAAGCGACATCCTTTTTGACAATGTCTACATTGGCCACTCTTTGGAGGACGCTAACAAGCTCAAGAATGAGACCTTCGACATCAAACACAAGATCGAGCAGGCCGAAGAGGATGCCGCCAAACCCAAGCCAGAAGAGACACCGAAGATGCCCGGCGAGACTACCTTTAAGGAAGATCCTATCAATTTTGTCCGCGAAAAGGTCGATCTTTTCTACAGCATCGCCAAGAACGACCCTATCCAGGCAGTCAAGATGCTTCCAGAGGTTGCTGGTGGCATTGGCGCTCTTGCTGTCACTGTTCTCGCTCTGCTCATCGGTCTTGCCACTATGGGCGGCGGGAAAGCAGCTCCTCAAGTCAAGGATGCCGCCAAAAAGATTAAAGACAGTGCGGTAGATGCAAAGGATCAGGCCGTTGACGCCGCAGCAACCGGCTCCGAGAAGGTTCAGTCCGAGATCAACAAGAGGACCACTCGGTCTTCGGGCCCAGCTGAGTGAATATAATCAAGCGAGAATTGATAGCCAAATACGTCAATACAAGCATAGCTAGCGTCAAAGGAGGTGAGAGGGGTGATGCAGAAGCTCAGAAGCTCAGAAGCAGGATGAAGTTCCTCGGCCACGTGGATTGTCGTGCGTGCTGGTGCTCGGTGTTGTTCTCTATTCAATTCAAAAAGTGTATGATACTCGAACTCCTTGTATCAACAAGTTTTGCTGCAAGATTCTATCTATCACACTGCACTCTCCAGATGACAATATGAAAGCAGTAAAATGACACTCCTTGCGCATTCAGTGATGCTCTCCACAAGCTCCGCCACATCGTGGTTATTTTCACTGGTACGTAGGCTATGATGAGAAGTTCCGTGGCCGTCTGATCGCCGTTTAGCCGGTGTGCGGAGAGTCCTAGGGGCGGGGTAAGCTTTACTCCCGGTATAAAATCGTCTTTCAGAGCCGATGACGCCAATTGGGCCACAAACAATGTTCTCAGGGACAGTTTTTCTACATCTGCCCCTTGTCAGTGACAGTAACCACGGTGTGATCGAACTGCCTTCGAGATATGAATGCCTCCAGGTCGCTGCTCCTGGCAGCTATTGACCGTAGCATAGCAACCTCTCGTCCTCGAATTTTGAGGCTTCCCTCAACGAGTCAGAGAAGAACATTCTATGTGACTGCCCAGCGCCATCAGGTCACGGCATCTGCAGCTACGGTCGGAGACCCCAGTGTCTATCCTACCAGCCATGGCCAACGGAGCTCGCCTTACCCTACGCAGAATTTCTTAGACAACAAGTTTGTCGATTCTCAAGCGTCCTCGTGGATCGATCTACAGGATCCTGCAACCAACAATCTGGTAACTCGTGTTCCTCAGAGCACGAATGCAGAGCTCAATGCCTCCGTTGCAAGCGCTCAGAAGGCTTTCCCGGCGTGGAAAACCACCAGCTTGCTTCATCGACAGCAGATCATGTTCAAGTTTGTAGCTTTGATTCGGCAGCATTGGGATCGACTGGCTGCAAGCATCACGTTGGAGCAGGGTAAGACGTTTGCTGATGCAAAGGGCGATGTCCTTCGAGGGCTACAAGTCGCCGAAACTGCCTGTGGCATTACAACCCAATTGACTGGAGAAGTCTTGGAGGTGGCCAAAGACATGGAGACCAGGAATTACCGGGAGCCTCTAGGAGTCGTTGCTGCTATTTGCCCATTCAGTGAGTTGAGTCTCTAACTTTCATTCGATGTTTTGATCTCACTGTTGACTTCGTAGATTTTCCTGCGATGATTCCTCTTTGGTCGATTCCCATAGCGACCATTACTGGCAATACTTTGATTCTCAAGCCATCAGAACGTGACCCTGGCGCCGCCATGATCTTGGCGGAACTTGCAAGGGAGGCTGGCTATCCGGACGGGGTGATCAACATTGTCCATGGTTCTGCAAAGACGGTCGATTTCATCATTGATGAACCTGCCATCAAGGCAATCAGCTTTGTTGGCAGCAACAAAGCGGGCGAGTACATTTATACCCGTGGATCAGCGAATGGAAAGCGGGTGCAAGCAAACCTAGGAGCCAAGAACCACGCTGCAGTGTTACCAGATTGCGACAAGAATCACGCCTTGAATGCAATTGCCGGTGCTGCTTTCGGCGCTGCTGGCCAGCGATGTATGGCTCTTAGCGCAGTTGTCACCATTGGTGGAACAGAGCAATGGCTTCCCGAGCTGGCCGAGAAAGCCAAAGCACTGAACGTAAACGGTGGGTTTGAGGAAGGGGCCGACTTAGGTCCTTTGATCAGCCCTCAAAGTCGAGAGAGGATCGAGGGGATCATTGCCACTGCGGAACAGGAAGGAGCAACCATATTGCTAGATGGCAGAGGTTATAGACCGGAGAAATATCCCAATGGCAACTGGGTAACTCACCTGTGACTTTCTGAGGCATGTGGCTAAGAATTCTCACAGATTGGTCCTACTATCATAACCAATGTCAAGCCCCACATGACATGCTACACGCAAGAGATCTTTGGGCCTGTCCTTGTGTGCCTGTCGACCGAGACCATGTCTGAAGCCATTGGCTTGATCAATGCCAACGAGTACGGCAACGGAGTATCAATCTTCACCCGATCCGGGTCATCTGCTACACGGTTCCAAAAGGACGTCGAAGCTGGCCAAGTCGGCATCAATGTGCCTATACCCGTCCCACTTCCCATGGTACGTCGTCCCCAAGCGAGTCTTCTTTGAACGTAGACGTGTGCAGAGGTCGCGAGACGTACAAATCAGACGGGGGACTGAATGATGCTGACTGTGCAATGATGCTCTAGTTTTCTTTCACTGGGAATAAGAAGAGCGTAGCTGGTGGTGGCGCAAACACCTTCTACGGAAAGAGTGGTATCAACTTTTACACCCAGACCAAGACAGTCACAAGTCTCTGGAGAGGCGAAGATGCTGTTGAGGGCAAAGCTGGAGTAAACATGCCGACACAGAACTGAGCCTTCACATGCACTGGAAGAAACCGCAGGACTAATCCAAGTGCAGACCATCAAGAGATTGGCAGACATCAGCAAATCTTACCTTCTGCAGGACGTATTCGTGCCGTATCGAAAGCATGACTTCTCCACCTCCACGGAGCTCGGAATTCCTCGACAGGGCTGGACCTCATAGGCACCTTCCTCACTTTAAGGCATGACCTTGTCTTTCAGTATCGCAGAAGTTTGGAAGCCACCGAGGCCTGCGCCCCTTCAACAATTTTAAAAACTCGGGAGTCTGCCTTTGCAATCGATCTCAATCCTGCATAATCTATCAAGTATTATACGCACTGCGTGCATACCAAAAGGCCACTCATTTTCTACTACTTCTACCACAATGTCTCAATCCCACACGACCCAGGACGTTGAGGCTGGTCAAAAGCCCAGATACATGGCTATTCACCCTCGCCGACCACTTCTATGTGAATCTCCTCAGAGCGGGATGATGTCTTTCGACTATCTCCTGGAACAACTGACGGCCGTTCCGACTATCAAGGGCAAGTGTATAATGCCATCATCTGGCAACGAAGACCTTGATCCAAGTCTCGAAAGACGCACGGCATCAGCCGTGACCTGCAGCCCAGCAAGACCTCAAGCTGCAGGCAAAGATCCTGCTAGTCATGAGGATCGTGATCAACGAATCATGATATTAGGCACAACAGCCTCGACGAGCACTTCACCAGTACCGCGAACTCGGAGAGTCTCTCCCACCATACAGAAACTGCCAAACGAGATTCTGCGAAACATCTTTCGATGCCTTCTTGTGTCCGCAGTGAACATTGCACCCATCATGAACAAGAAACGAGAAATTGACCTCAGCATCCTGTTCACCTGCAAGCAATTCTATCAAATGGCTTGGCCCATCCTCTACAGCGAGAACACGTTCATCGAGGTCCTCACCGACGATCCCAAACCCGTCAAGAGCATCTTCGACCTGATGCCCACACGGGGGATATTGATGATCACTAAGCTCGCATTCCTTATAACCGATGAGGGCTATCGACTTGACGGCCTGGCACTGCTTGCGAAGAGGATCCAGATCTTGACCAAGCTACGACTGTTGTGGATATTCTTGCCCGAGCGCATGGATCCTCTGATCTGTGAGCACGCAAATGTCGGTAAGCAGCATGGCAGGAGGGTTGCCGTGTTGAATAGAAAGCGGGTGAGGTTTGAGAAGCAGGCAATCATCGAGATGGACAAGAAGGCTCTGAAGGACATGGTGTGGCGTTTGAAGTCCTTGAAGAGATTCTGGCTGGTCGGCTTCGAGGATGAGGAATGGACAAAGAAATTGGAGCACTCGGTCAGCGTCGAAGCGCTTTTCCCCAAAGTTGACCTTCGCGAGATGAGATTGCTTGGACGTCACAGCAATGAAACTTGAGAGTGGGTTGGAATAGCAAAGGAGAGACACAAGACTTCCTTAATGATGAACATGCAAAAGTTACGGGGCTCAAGAGTTCGGGATTGGGAAGATCGATAGCAACGATTGAGGTACTGGTCTCTCTTTTGGATCGCGAAAAGTATCTATAATGTACTATACACAAATCACCGCTTAGCCCTCTGAGGCTGCTGCACCAGTAATGATTTCCACCAACTCGCCCGTAATGACTGCTTGCCGGGTGCGATTGTAGAGGATGGAGAATTTGTTGATCATGTCGCCAGCGTTCTTTGAGGCGTTCTATAGCAGACAGATCAGCATAACGTCTAAAAACAGAAGGTGTACTGGGATCAGCAAGCTACTTACGTCCATAGCATTCCGGCGAGCCGATTGTTCACAAGCGTGACCCTCAGCCAAGGCCCAAAACAGCGAGTTGGCAAGAGCATATTCTCTGAGATTGCTGAGCGCTTCATCATCAATCTCAAAGGCCGCAAAGTTTGCTGTACTCCAATTAGCGCGCCTCTCGTTGACTCCCTCACTGGAGAATCCACATACGTGAGTTCTTGATGGCCTCCTCGGAGAAGGCCTCAATGGGTGTAGCCTCATAGCTGGTGGCATTGATGAACCGATTATACAGGATCTGAATATTCCCATAATCCTCCGGCAGCAGCGAGATCTGATCGGCAATGGCCTGCGCGTCCGCAAACGTCGGCACATCCTTGCCCACACCCGCAAAGCTCAACTTGATATGCTTCCCCGAGCTCCGTGACAACTGAGCCTTGCTCTTCTCGCCCAGGACCACGAGATCCGCGTTGGGGGTCTGCTCCATCATGCGGCGGGTCTTCTTGGTGAGGCCCGAGTGGATCCCGCCGCACAACCCCTTGTCGGAGGAGCAGACGACGATGAGGGTTTTCTTCGCACCGTCCTCGGTGTCGGCTTTGGTCTCGGCGTTGTCGAAGACGGTGTTGGAGGTTTGGCCGTACGAGCGGGATTCGGTCATGGCGCGCTGGGCGCGGGTGAGCTTGGTGGAGGCGACGATTTTCATCGTCTTGGTGATTTTTTCGATGTTGCGGATGGATTTGAGGCGGCCTTCGATCTCGCGGAGGGTGGCGTAGGAGGCGGTGGGGTTGAGGATGGGTCTGTGAAGAGGGGGGAGTGTTAGCAATGGCCATCCTTGGTCTGGGATTGTTGTGCCATTGGCGTCGTGGTGCCGTCCTATGAGAGGCGTTGATGGTTTGAGGAGGAGCAGCAGCGTTTTTGATCCCCACTACGCATTGTGATATCTCTTTGCAGTGATCTTGGGTATGCTGATGCTTGACCGGTTGAGGAGAAGAAAAGAAACTGACCGGATGGCTGCCACAGCCCCCGTATTGAGGGCTGGGCGTGTAGCCCTGACGAGCATGGTGGCCATTCTGGGACGCCCGTTGAGACTCTCAAAGAACCAATTGAAGCTTCAACAAGCTTTGAGGGCGAGTAGCTTATTGCGTCGTCGCTTGAGGGGATTCAAGGTCAGAAGTTCGAAGTCGGGTCCCAAACCGCGCTAGGCTCGATCGGTGTGACGCCAAGACACTTCACCCATTCATTCACGCATTTCACCAATAACTATGCAGACAAACCCGCTGGTGCCGTGGCCGGCGATTTAACATTTGAGGCCTTGCCTTGGACACCTTCACCTTTTTCTTGTCCTCGACTCCGTCCCTGCATGTTTTGCTCCCACTCAGGGATCTCACTCATCTCGCTTTTGACTTCATCCATCCTACAAGGCGCACGGTCATGACACATTCGGTCTTTACAGAACCAGACTAAAACTAGTTGCGGACTCGTTGCGAACTCGTTGCGAACTCGTTTTGGACCCAACAAAGTCGCGTCGCCTACAGGTTTCTCGACTCCTACAAGCGCTCATTGCTTGCTTTGCTGCAGCGTTTATCCCAACTTTTGACAATCTATCAATATGAGCTCTTCGGACGACGACGTGCCCTTGGCTGGGTCCAAAAAGCCAAATGGTAGGTTCATAGATGTTCCGAATTGCTTCTTCTTCGCCCAGCACTACTGTTGGCTTTCTCGATCCTTCACTTTCACTGCCTTCCACAGAACCACTCAAGAACATCCCACAGACATGATTTGAGCTGACTGTAATGACTCAGGACATGTCATCAAATCTTCGAGCAAGATCTCGAAAAGTCAAGACAAAGCCATGGACGACGCTCAGCAACCAGTGAACGGCGCAGCTGGCATATCCGTCCGCAACGGTCCCGTCGAGGAAATGGACATAGACGAGCCGCAGACCAATGGCAATGCCTCGAGCAAGCGGAAGGCTCGAACAAGTACAGGCAAGTCGTACAAAGAGTCCACCAGCGACTCGGAAGATGATGCTCCACTCGTAAGCTTCGCATACCTTCTATGAACGAGTGCTTGATACTGATCCACCAAAGAGCAAGAAGAGACGGGTGTCCAAGTCCTTGAAACCTGATCTCGAATCCGACTCGGATGATGCCCCCCTCGTGTCGAAAAAGAGGACCTCTAAATCCCCAGCCATTGCAAAGAAGCCGGTCAAGGCTAGCGAGACGGCCATTGGTGAAGCCGACGATTCGGACGCTCCACTTGGGGTCAAATTGGCGAAAGAGAAGCAGAGGATCGAAAAGAAGGCTGCAAAAGATGCCAAGGAGATTCGCAAAGAGGAGAGAAAGAAGAATGAAAACAAGCCTCAAACAAACGGTGCCACACCAAAGAGAAAGAGTCTGACTAACGGAGTGAAGAAGGAGGATTCTGATGACGACAAGCCTTTATCTAGCAAGGTAAAATCGGCGAAGAAGCCCGAGAAGTCTGTCAAGCGCGAGGCTTCAACCCCCAAGAAGTCGAAAGTCAAGAAGGAAGAGACTGTGGAAGATGAGGAAGCTGAAGAGGAGGAGGAAGAATACAAATGGTGGGAGGATCCCACAAAGGGTGACGGGACCAAGAAGTGGACAACCCTGGAACATGCTGGTGTCGTCTTCCCTCCCCCTTACCAGCCTCTGCCGAAGAATGTGAAGATGAGATATGACGGCCAACCTGTGAGTATGGCTCCCGAGTCCGAAGAAGTCGCAACGTTTTTCGGCTCCATGCTGAACTCAACTCACAACGTCGAAAATCCTACATTCATCAAGAATTTTTTCGAAGACTTCACCAAATCGCTGAAGGAGACTGGCGGGGCTACTGACAGAGAGGGAAACAAGGTAGCGATCAAAGACTTCAAGAAATGTGACTTCCAAGCCATCTTCGATTACTTTGACGCCCAACGGATGGAAAAGAAGGCCTTACCGCAGTCGGAGAAGAAAAGACTGAAGGCGGAAAAGGATGAAGTAGAGGCTCCATACCTCTACTGCAAGTGGGATGGACGCAAGCAAAAGGTTGGAAACTTCCGCGTCGAGCCTCCAGGGCTCTTCCGTGGCCGTGGTGAACACCCAAAGACCGGTCACGTCAAGAAACGGGTCAAGCCCGAGCAAATCACAATCAACATTGGAAAAGAAGCCACAGTACCACGTCCACCTGAAGGTCACCGCTGGAAGGAGATCAAGCACGATCAAGAAGGCACATGGCTTGCGATGTGGCAAGAGAACATCAACGGAGCCTACAAATACGTCATGCTCGCAGCCAACTCGGATGTGAAGGGACAGAGCGACTTCAACAAATTTGAAAAAGCGCGAGAACTCAAAAAGCATATCGATCACATTCGAGACCATTATGAGAAGGAACTGAAGGATGAATTGATGGCGAACCGACAAAGAGCGACGGCAATGTACCTCATTGACCGCTTCGCTCTCCGTGCTGGCAACGAAAAAGGTGACGATGAGGCCGATACTGTGGGCTGCTGCTCGCTAAAGTTCGAACACGTCACCCTGAGGCCGCCAAACACCGTGATCTTTGACTTTTTGGGCAAGGACAGCATTCGCTTCTACGATGAAGTAGAGGTTACCGCACAGGTCTTCAAGAATCTCAAGCTTTTCAAGAAGTCGCCCAAAGCTGAAGGAGATGACATCTTCGATAGGTTGACGACTGGCCAGCTGAACAAACATTTATCTAATTTCATGAAAGGTCTCACAGCCAAGGTCTTCCGTACATATAATGCTTCCTTCACCATGTCTACCCTCTTGCGGGAGATGAAGTCGGTTGGGACGATCCCAGAAAAGATCAAAGATTACAACGAAGCCAACCGCAAAGTTGCCATTCTGTGCAATCACAAGCGTACTGTCACGGCCGGACACGAAACCCAGATGGAAAAACTGGGTGACCGCATCAAAGGGGTTAAGTATCAAAAGTGGAGGCAAAAACAGATGATTCTCGACATTGACCCAAAGCAGAAGAAGAAGCGTGGCGAGGCGTTCTTTGAATTGGATGACGATCTGGACCAGGGGTGGATCCAGGAACACCAGGCCTACCTCGTAGAGGAGCAACGGACCAAGATCGAGAAGAAATTTGCCAAGGACAATGAGAAATTGGTCGCCGAAGGTTCCAAAGAGATGAAACACAAAGAATTGGAACAGCGCCTGGAGGTGGCTGACGAGCTCGCGAAGAAATATAAATTAGAGAACAAGAGGGGCAAGGTGGATGCCGAAGGCAAAGGGCCGACGGTAGAGAAGTTCCTAGCGAACATTGAAAAAATGGAGCAGCGCATCGCAACCATGAGTGTTCAGGCAGAGGACAAGGAGAGCAACAAGGAAGTAGCTCTCGGAACCTCGAAGATAGTAAGATCGTCCCAAGCTCCCCGGCTGCATTACCCATGCTGACCAAAGATAGAATTACATCGATCCTCGTCTTACCGTCGTCTTCTCGAAGAAATTCGACGTCCCCATCGAGAAGTTCTTCTCGAAGACCCTTCGGGAGAAGTTCGACTGGGCAATCAAATCAGTAGGGGAAGACTGGGAGTTTTGAGTGCGTGCTTACATGACATCGGACCTTGGAATCGCGTTGCAGGATCGTTTGGTTTGCTTTTGCATAGCTCCGGCGCGAAAGATTGCCTACTTTGGATGCTCTGGACAGGTTGGGTTGGTTGGAAGGCCAGATGGCCCGGTCAGCATGACAGCTGACACATGGAACGAAATCAAGGGGCCGTGGATGGACGGAGGGGATCAAACATCATCATGAGCATGATGCGTCACGGAAGAAGGACCATACAGGAGTCATATTCTGCGTTTCAGCATGCATTGAACCGTTTAGAAAATTGACCGACTATAGACCCACGAAGTGTCTCTTAGACTGCTATTAAAAAGCTCTCACACACCTCGCAACGTCCAACGTCCAACGTCCGATGCTGACAGTGCACGCAGGCCAGAAGGCAAACCGCCACGGCCTCTTGTATCGACATGACAGTACATCGTTGCAAATAGTTACGCAGCCGTGGCCCCCAGAGCAATGAATGCACGGACCCATTGATGCCTTGAATTGATCAAACGAAAGTACGAACCTTGGCAGTCGCTATTCGCTAGTAGTCACACAGCAGATTGACACACTAGCGAACCCCTGTCTGCCACATGGCACTGCATGTCAATCAGCGGGAAGAAATCTGGCCCATGGATCATGGATGTGCCAGTCGCAGACTTGCAGTGAGGAAGGCGGCCGGCGCTCTCTGACCACCCACTGGTCATCAGATTACTTTGTGCCGTTCCTCATCTGACCCGGACTGAGAAGGACAACTCATGCAAGGGCCGTTATGATGAGACAGACCGGCCTCGTGACCTCGTGAGTCGTGAGCCCATGGAAACCCTACGTCCGTAGAGCACACGTCGAGAGATTTCAGACTAGGCCAGATGCAACGAGCTGCATGGCACCAATGCAGCAACCAGGCAATAGCGACGTGGGCCAAGCCGTTTCATCTCCACACGCGTGGCCGAGCAAGCATGCCACATGGCAAATAGACTGTTCTGGAAGAACGCGATACGACTTCTAGCCCCACTGAAACCCATCGACTCCCGTGAATTCCAAGATTTAGTTCTCGGAGCCATGATGCTTGTGGAAAGAAGTCGGTCGGTTTGAAGGTTGATGCGTCAATCTGATGATGCCATGCGCCCTTCATGCTATGCGCCGCTTGATGCAGACCGAGGGGGAAATCTGAGATTGCCCTACAATAGTACTACAGTACCTTCGTAGTGATACCTGCTCGCTTCATACGCACGCCAAGAGTCAGTCGGGCGAAGCGGGTTCCTTCTTCTTTCTCATTTTGGTGATTTCTCATTTCTAAACCAAAGCTTCATCTCGTTGCAATCCTAGAATAGTGAGAAGTGGACTTTGCCATCGGCCCCATAATCCTAAACATCTTGCGCGTCCAATTCTACCCTATCATCATCGTTCCATCATCCTACGCGATCCAAAGTGACAGCGGCATACGAGACACTGGCAACCATCGGCCGCCACATTGCCACCGTCTGACCTTTTCAGTCTCAGCCCGAAGAGGCGAATCCACAATCTTCCTCTATCAAAGTGATCTTCAGCGGAGCTTGAGGATCAAGGGGGGGTTGCGTCTGGCTGAAACACCGTTGGTTCTCGGTCTTGATTACTGGGTGACTGTTGCATCAAATTTCACCATCCTTTCCCTATGATCTGATCTCACGGCAATCATCCCAACTCAACCTTCTTTTTGTCCCCTTTCACTTTCTCGGAAATTTCTTTCTATAAAGAGGTAGAAGCATGGACCCCAAGACTAGAAAAATTTCCTGGAAGACACCTTAAAATTAGCAGTACCAGATCAATCTGTGGGAAGGCCATCCACGGCCCCAAACTCAATTCATCTGCAGACTGGAGGTCATTCCACGTTGGAGCTATCCGAAATTTTGCATACCTTATCGACCATAAGAATAAGAGCGTCTATCTTCACCTCACTGCCATTATCAAGCGTGATTTAAAAGCTTCACAAGTGACACGCGAAGTCTCGGAAACGTCATTGATGCTGAACTAGCCACTATTTGTCTCAAACCTTGCTCTCTCTCTCAATTCTCTACATCCTCTTGCCCGCCGGACCCTGGCCGGGTTCACGGTCCGTTTGACGCTGTACTGAGGCTCATCTTCATCCGTCTGTTCGGCCATCTGTCGCTCCAACAATGGCGTCAAAATCGCCTTTAGAAGGAGCTTCGGCAGACGAGAAGCCAGCAATTTTGATCATAGGTGGCTTAGGTATATGCCTCACCTTGATATTGCCCAATCCCATGCTTACCTTTCCATGATCAGGCTACATTGGTCGCTTCCTTGCCCTCTACATCCATGACAACAAGCTCGCCTCCGAAGTTCGTCTGGTCGACAAAGTGCTACCCCAACTCGCCCGCCTTCCCCCGGAATTCAGCGAAGCATGTCACAGCTCCAAGTTCATGCAGGCCGATGCCTCGCGGCCCCAGTCCAATGAACGCATCTTCACCCCCACAAAAGCAAAACACTACACCTACGTCTTCAACTGCGGCGCCGAGACCCGCTACTCCCAAGACCCCTCCATCTACGACCTCCGCAACACCCAACTCTCCAAGAATCTCGCCACCTACATCTCCCAACAGAAATCCCCCCACAAACCCTCCCTGGTCGAGTTCTCCACGGGGATGATCTACAAGCCCCCCTCGGACAGCATCATCGCCTCGGGCGGCTGCACCGAGACCGCCCAGCTGAAACCCTGGCTCAAGATCTCCAAAGCCAAGCTCAAAGGTGAGGAAGCCCTCGAGGAGATCGCCCACACCTGCGGGCCGGAGGGTCTCAACTACGCCACCCTCCGCCTCGGCCACGTCTACGGCCGCTTCGACACGGGCTTCCTCGCGCGCGGGCTCTGCATCGCGCGGGTGTACCAACACATCGGCAAGGAGATGAAGTGGCTCTGGGGCAAATCGCTGCGCGTGAACACGGTGCACATCGAGGACGTCTGCACCGCCGCCTGGGCGGCCGCCGAATGGGCATCCCGCCACCCCACTGTTTCTACCTCCACACCCCAAAAACAAAAAATGAACGACGTGGCCTTCAACATCACCGACGACGGCGACCTGTCCCAGGAAAAACTCGCGAGCCTGTTCCACACCATCTTCAGCATCGAGACGGGATTTCAAAACACGCTCATCAACCAGTTCGCCAAGATGAACCTCGATGCCGTGGTCGGGGAAGTGAATGAGGAGATCCTGCAGCCGTGGGCGGACCTGCTGAAGGCGAAGGGGTTGAATGCCGGGCAGGGCAGTCCGCTCAGCCCGTTCATGGAGAAGGAGTTGATCAAGGATTGTGATTTGAGTTTGAACAATGGCAAGGCGAAGCGGGAGCTGGGGTGGGAGGTCAGGGAGAGGGAGATGACGGCCGAGGGCATACGGGGGATTCTGAGGAGTTATGAGGGGGTGGGGTGGTGGCCGTAGTAAAGTTCAGGGGTGGAGATGGGATGGTCTGGTGTATGAGGAGGGGATGGGAAAAGGAGATCGGAGATGATATCAAACAAAGGGATGAGAATGAGTGAAACGTGATTTTCAGACTGTAATAATATCTAGATGAGGCTTTTCTTCTATATTTCACTTCTCCTGTATCCTTTTTTTTGAATTTTCTTGGTGAAACATGGATGTACATTACTGCCTGCCTCTCTCGAATGGAATCGTACATGTGAGAGATGTTATAGATGGAAGTACATTGTGCCTCCCAAAATAATGATGCGCCTGTTGAATTGGTGATGGGGATTGGCGGGTCATAGATTAATCGTTTGAGGGATCTGTTCCCATGATTGGCATTGAGGTAACAGAATGGCAGAGTATGATTTCATCATTGAAGAAGAAAATCTTTGTCACTTTCTCTATCGAGGTATCACTCTATAATGCACTAGCTATTGATACATTGCAGTTCTGCTCACAAAATTTCGCCCATTGCCTGCCGGACAGAACCCACAGGATATCACCATTTCCACCTCAGGAGGCAGCTCTCCACGCTCGGTCTCATGGATATAGAGACTGCGCCGCTGATCTACCGTCAAACGCCAAACATGGTCCTGGTTAAAATAGCGTGGAGAAGAAGCCTCAATTCGGGTAACAGCCATATCTTTAGCCTCTTCTCCTCAAACTCCTGGTCGCATACGCTGCGCCCAGCGCGCTCAACGCTCCAATAAACAGACACACCGCTATCCCATTTGGTTTTTCTTTCACGTTCTGTATATCCTCGGGTGTCTTCTCCCCGTGCAGCTCGGGGCTTTTCCCCGGCTCGAGGATCGAGAAGACGATCATGCTGATGAAGGTGCCCACGAATTGCGGGAGCGTGGTGAAAAGGTTCAGGATCCCGAGGTAGATGCCCGCGGTCTCGCCCGTTGTGGCGTTGGGGTTGTGCAGGAGATTTTCAACGTCTTTCTCGTCGTCTGAATCTGCGTCGCCGGTATCGCCTTGGTCTGGCAGGGGAATTCCGCCGTCGAGGTGGTTGAGCCTGAGGGACTCGTCACCATTGAGGTTGGAAAGTCGGCGGTAAGACAAGGGACCACCGTTGCTGGCTGGCGCGGTCAAGCGGTTGATTTCGACGCCGATCAGGGAGAATGGTGCCCAACAGGCCAGCATCCAGGGAACGCCGCAGAGAGAGACAATGATGGTCGCCATTCGTAAGGAGCGGACGAAGGGTGCCAGGCACATGGCGCCTGCAAAGATGAGGTGGCTGTACTGCCAGGCGGTTTGAAGGTCGGGTTTGCCCTTCTTTATGAGCGTGATCAACGGCGACATGAATGGGCGGAGAGACTGCGGTGGGCGAGGTGTGAAGGAGCGTTTTTCAGTGACGGAGTCAGGAGATCGTATGAGCCAGGGAAGGCCAACGGAGCTACAGAAGGTAATGATGGAGAAGACAACAAGAGCCAGAGAGCCGATGCGGCCAACATCACCAAGCGCGTCGGCCGAAGCTTTCTCTGCTGCTTCTGGGTGATAGCGGAAGTAGACCTCGCCGACCCAAGTGGCAGAGTAGAAGAGGAAAGGGAACCAGCCTATCCAGGCCCAGAATTGCACCCAACAGATGGCTTGGATCCGGTCAGGAAGATTTAGAGTCGTCTTGAGAATGTTCGCCAGCAGCTTTACGGCGCTTCCCCGAGCGTCTCCGTCTCTAGAAGGAGATGATTAACGTAGATCGAAGATGGGCGAAGGCTTGAACACTCACTTTCTGGTGATCAGCACACGCTCCTCTACAGCCCAGCAAGTCACGGCAACAGAGAAGACGAAGAAAGTCGCGGCTATAAACGTGAGTTGTTTGAATTGCGTGTCCCCAATGGTGTGTCCAAAGACGGCCATGAGATCAATTGTTCCAATGGCGTATCCTACAAGGGAGCCAAATGCGGTCATTCGGCTGGCCCAGGCTGACCCCAGCTGCTGCTTGGCAATGGGTAGCGTGTCAACGATCAGACTGCGACCCGACGACTGGGTAGAGTTGATGGCAAAATCGACAGCATAGATGCTGATGACAGCGAGGGCAACTGTGCAGGGCTTGGCCATCTCAGGGTCTGAAATGAACAGGCCAACGATCTCTGCAGTCCAGCCGAGTATGAAGAGACACATAGCCGTGAGGATTGCACCACCCAACATGAATGGCCTTCGTCTGCCCCATTTGGACCGAGAATTGTCCGCCAGGACACCAATGACCGGCTGCATGATCAGGCCTGAAAGAGGGCCAGCAATCCACACCAACGAGGTTTTGCTCTTGGTAAGGCCCAATGAAAGCAGGTAGGGAGTGCAGTCTGTCGTGGCTACTCAGTATAATCCTCAGTGAGATCTCGAGCCGATTGAGGTCTCACATGTCATTTCAAAGCCCCATGTGAATCTAGAATAGATATAATCAGCCAGTCTGACCAACCCATTGCATTGTTTTAACTCACTGAAGACCGATGAGGTTGAAGGTCAACAGAGCCATTCGCATCGACTCTGATGACCCTTTGATCGACGGGTTGCCCGTCCATGATGCCGCTGAGGGCATTGCGTGCCCACCTCCCGTTTATAGGCTTCGTATCATCACAGAGAGAAATCTTTGGATGGAATTGCTTTCGCTGCTTGCATGGGAGGGCGCCTCTGACGAGCACAGGTTGATGCTCGAATGATAAAGTCTCCAACCTTCGGCAAAAGCCTGCCAGGTGGCTTCACTCTGTCCAGCTCGGATGTTGCTGTTGGCATTCGCAAAGCCGCAATGCTGATACACGCCAACGGGCGACAGTGATAATGCAAGACAGGGAAAGTCGGACCGAGCACGCTACCAAAAGGCAAAAGCCAGTTGACGATCTATATCACGTGATCATATCGAAATGCGCCCGCGCCTGGATCAGGATATCATCATGCCCAGGTGTATCACCCCGGTACTATCTGTCAGGATCCATTGTTGGGACTGGGCAGCTTTAAAATCGCCGACTTTCGGGTCGGACTGGTCCTCTCAGACCATAGTCCTCTTCCACTACATCTTTGTTCCAAAACCCCTAGTAGCTCAGGGCCGATCGCATGCAGCAAGTATTTACGTACCCCCCACGGGGCCATTCAAGTTGCATCATAAACTCTTTTGCTGAGGAGAGCTTCTCCCTATTCTTCTTCTAATCTGCAAGACGGAAGATCATGTTTCATCAATCCAACCCCATTCGTCGAAATTGATGGGGGAAGGACAGCCGAATCTCCTCAATGCATATTCTCGCAAGAGTGAGAGATTATCGTCCACGCTCCACCGCAGGCCAGATGCTTGGACTGTCGGAATTCAAAGCTGCATCATCAGTATTATGGTCAGCGTGATTCTCCAAAGATGGCGCGTTCACTTCAAGATGCTGCCCGGCTCAAAGTTGACATCGTACATGATCGAATCCTCAGTCTTGCCAGTCCAAAACGCCCGAGTAAGCAGAGATTGGGCTATCAGCGATCATCAGTGATCAGAGAAAAGCATGGTAAGGAGATTCCGAAACCCGAGGGTTGGGTAGATTGCCAAGCCACTAGCCCACATGGCAACCCCGAGGGCCTCTCAATAAGGCAGCTCCTTTCTGGCATCATTTCCATCGATTCACATCTTTGACCATTTTCTGGCTCGCTTGGAGATTCCTTGATCAGACACTCACTTCTATGCGGTTCCCTTTCACCCATCTCGAAGTATTCGCTTCTCACCTTCTGCAATCTCGTCTAAAGCTCGCAGGACCCTTAGGCTTCGTTGGCCCGCATGATCAGCGCGGCGCCCCGTCCTGAGTTCCCTCTTCACATCCCCGCGATTAGAACTACCGCTGCACCGCGCCGTATTTACGAACAGTCTTATTCTTCGAAGGCACCCTCCTTTGCAACCTGATCGTCCGCTTCAACCTTACTTCTTCTTCCCCTCCACCGGTGATACTGTGGGCCAGAAATGCTTACCTGCGTTGAAGTACCCTCGCCGTGAGGTGGCATGACCAATCGAACACTACTATCGCCTCCCTCTGACATCGTACACCGAGACTCTCCAGACCTCCAGTCATGTCCTCATTCTTCAACCGCATGCGCTCAAGCGCGGGTACATCAGGCTCAGCAAACATATTGCCGTCGAAGAAAGATCCCAACGCTCCACAGCTGAATCCACTCGAACGACATTTGCTTGACGCTGGGCCACTGCGCCAGGATGGTAGCGACAAGTTTTGGGGCTTTGAGAACTTTGGCAACACCTGTTATGCCAATTCGATTCTACAATGTTTATATTACTCGGTTCCATTTCGACAACAGGTGATTAACTATCCAAAACATACCCCGACCGAATGGGTCATCAATAGTGCTACCGGCCAGGAACGTCTTCACATTAATACCACGAGCTTGCCACCCAACCATCCTTCACTCACTTATGCAAAACTCATGAACCGTCAGACAACCCAAAACGGATCAGCTCGTAATCCGGGGGGACCTTTGGCTACCCCGAAACCAGAAGATAAAGAGCATCCAGATTTCAAGAAGAAGGTGGCCCACACGAGGGGCCCGACGATCGTAATGGGTTACGAAAACACGCAAGCCTACGGCATGTCCGAGTCCTTATTCACCTGTCTGAAAGACATTTTTGAGGCATTATACGTTCATGAATCTCGGGTGGGAGTAGTCAGCCCCTACAGATTTCTTGAGGTGCTCAAAAAGGACAACGAAATGTTTCGTTCCGCTATGCACCAGGATGCCCACGAATTTTTGAATCTGCTGCTAAACGACGTGGTTGAAAACGTGGAAATCCATTCGAAGAAGTTAGAGGAAGAGAAGAACATGAATGGTGCGGTGGTCAAGGATGATTTCGAACAAGCCCTTGCTCGAGCGATGCCCAAGGCAACGACTAATACCGGATGGGTACACGAGTTATTTGAAGGGACTCTAACATCCGAGACTAAATGCCTGACTTGCGAGAATGTCTCGCAGAGAGATGAGGCATTCCTGGATCTTTCTGTCGATCTGGACGAACATACTTCTGTGACCTCGTGCTTGAGGAAATTCTCTGAGGAGGAAATGCTTTGCGAGAGGAACAAATTCCACTGTGATAATTGTGGAGGACTACAGGAAGCGGAAAAGAGGATGAAGATCAAGCGGTTACCAAAGATCTTGGCCCTGCACCTCAAACGCTTCAAGTACACTGAAGACCTGCAGCGACTGCAAAAACTCTTCCATCGGGTCGTCTACCCGTATCATCTCCGGCTTTTCAACACAACCGACGACGCCGAGGACCCGGATCGCCTGTACGAGCTCTATGCTGTCGTCGTTCACATAGGAGGAGGCCCATATCACGGGCACTATGTCTCGATCATCAAGACCGAAGACCGCGGCTGGCTTCTTTTCGATGACGAAATGGTTGAGCCCGTAGACAAGAGTTATGTCCAGAATTTTTTTGGGGACCGGCCCGGACTTGCTTGTGCCTATGTGCTGTTTTACCAGGAGACGACCGTTGAGGCTGTAAAGAAAGAGCAAGACGCCGAAAGTCGGGTGCTGACTTCAAAAGCTATCACCGAAACTCCTAAAGAAGGTTCTGGCTTAGGAATCAGGACGAACGGATTGGCGAACAGCATTCATCCCGTCAAGAGCGCTAGCTCGCCGCTCCATGGGGACGAAATTGTAAAAGACCTTGACAGAGCTGTGACTGAGCCTGCACCGGCTGTAGCACATCCTTCGCAGCTGAACGGAGATTTTACAGCGCTGCCGGCAATGCAGCCCGTTTCGGCCGCCCCAGCCGAGGAGCTGAAGTCGAGAAAGGAGCGTCAGAAAGAAGACAAGGAACGTAGAACAGCGGCCAAACAACAAGCCAAAGAGGATGAGCAAGCTGAACGGGAGCGGAGAAAGACTTTGGAGCTAAAGCGACGCGAAATCGTCAAGAAACAGGACGCTGAGACGAAGGCAGCGATAGCAGCCAGCAAGGCGTCTAAGGTGGAGGAAGACAGAAGGCTTGCCAACGAGAATGGAACCACGATCCCTACCCCCACATTATCTGGGGGCCTGAGCAGATTCAAGTCTACCAGCAAGAGTTTCAAGAAACCCAAGTTCCTCAGTGGAAATTCTCGGGAAGTGAGCAAGGACGAAGCCGTCCTTGAGAGCCAAGAGAACGAGGCTCTACCGACTTCTTTGCAAGCGGCAAATGAGGTGCCTGATAAAGGTGCAGAGAGCGCTTTGAACAAAACCAAGCATCGATTCAGCGGTCTGAATGGTCTGAATGGTCTGAAAAGGAGGAAATCCAATCTGATGCTCTAATTCAATTGTACAATTTCGGCATTTTTGAGAAGACATACGCTTACCGCATAGATTTCTTGCCACCTGGATACACCATCTTGCCTAAGGGCCATTGATCATGACGAATGAAATACTAATGATACCATCTGGGCGGGCGTCTCGAGTGGGCAGAACTCGGGGCTAGTGACGGAAAATGGGTAGGTGAAAAGTGCAAGGCGTTTGGTATTGTTGGCCATGTGGTGCAAGCATGGTCTGAGGGATAGAGGAAATGCTCGCCAAGGCATCTTGTCACTCTCAATGTCCCTTTCCTTGGGCTGACTGGTTCGAGGTTCGGCTGTACAATATTTTTACCCTGACTTAGTATAAACGGCCCTGAGTTGGCCTCGTCTCAACGGATCCTGATGTTAATGACCAGCAATCTTAGCCCGATTTTATGACAAGATAATATCTCGATGTCCAGTCAAAATTTAATGGACCAACGGATATCTCACCCCCATAGGAGTGGATCAAGGTCAATCGACGTGGGTATCTCCAAGAAGCTATCCGAAGCCGCCATTGCTGCGTTTTTCATCCCAGTACGAGCTCATAGACTATGACCAGAGTATTGATGACAATGAGCGGTACTAGGAACAGCCCAGGTTAGACTATTTCCTTGTAGGGAGAGCGGATCTCTCGTGTGAACACGGGCTACCTCAGCCGGCTACGGCCGGGAGTTGCAAAGAAAGGACGACGACTTACTCCTCATCAACGTCCTCACGCTCGATATCAGGTTCACCAATTTCGACTTCACGCTCGCTTGATCACCACCTCCCCCAAAGGAAGGCTCCGTAGGTGTGTTGCCCCATCCGACTGAATGCAATTTAGCCGTCTTCATCCAGGCCAGACTGCGCCTGACTCGCGCCAACCTGAGACTTACTCCTGGCGAGAAAGCGGTCCTCCGAAAGCACCGCGACGGCGTTAACGAGGAGAATAGCGACTGTCCAGATTTAGCCTCAAGTCAGGGGGAGTCGTCGTTGGAAAGACAGAATTACCGTAGAAGAGGTATCCCAGACCGAACAACATGGTGATTTGCCGAGAGTTGTTCTCTGCGGAGTCCTTTGCGGAGGACGTCGTTTTGGTACCTGAGTCTGCGGAGTTTCGTAGGGCTGAGCGGACAAGTCGCGCCAAGACCGAGCAAAGCGCGACGTCACAATCACCGCAGTGACATTTCAGTTATTTGCAGTAAATTATGAGCGAGCACCACTGCAATAATTGTCAGGATGCGAGTCGTAGGTCAGTCATCACCCAAAACCTCGTCGCGCTTCTCAATTCCCGTAGAAGAGCATGCTGATTGCCCGGATTAGACTCTCTCTGCTCGCTGCTCATCCCCACATGCATACTGCTTCAACTCGTCCTTGCGCCCTACACCAAGGTCGAGGAGTCTTTCAACATCCAGGCTACTCATGACATTCTGACATACGGCATCGTTTGGAAGAATGTGGATGCCCATTTGCGCAGTCATTACGACCATCTGACCTTCACTGGTCCAGTTCCGAGAACGTTTGTCGGACCCTTGCTGTTGGCAGGGACAAGTCGGCCATTGATCTGGCTTAATGATATATTAGGATTGGAAGTGAATAGACAGCTTATAGGTATTGTCCCTTTCCCTTTCTTGAAGTCGGACAACGTGACGAGATCGGTTCGGGCGATATCGTACTTGCTTTTCGAGGACTAATATCTACCTTGACCAGTCAGAGCCATCCTAGGTCTCTTCAATGCCTGTTGTTTGATCTCATTCCGCAATGGAGTTGCAAAAGCATTTGGTCGAAATGCTGCCAATTGGTACTCTCTCTTCCAAGCCAGTCAATTTCATATCATGTATTATACCTCTCGAACGTTGCCCAACTCTTTCGCCTTCGGCCTCAGTACGTCTCATCTCTCCCTCTTTCTCCCACCTACCATCTCACACTTCTCTCAGCAACCCTAGCAGCTCGCAACCTTCTCCCCCTAGCTGGCCGCCGTCCCACATCCCGTTCTAGTCGATCACGCCAAGTGTCCGCCCTCTCCCTTCTCACAGCAGCAGGCATAGTCTTTCGCTCCGAGCTCGCCCTCCTCCTCGCCGCACATACCCTCTACCTGCACCTCCATCCCCACATCCAGCTCCCTCTCCCCACCATTCTCACCACCGGTATCGTCTCCGCCATATCATCCCTCGCCCTCACCGTCCCCATCGACACCTGCTTCTGGCGTTCGCCCCGGCCCCTGTGGCCTGAACTCAGCGGATTCATCTACAACGTGTACAACGGTCAATCCCTCAATTGGGGCACCTCACCCTGGCACTTCTACCTCACATCCTCCCTCCCCCGCCTTCTCTTCAACCCTTTCATCCTCTTAGCCTGCATCCCCTTCACCCTCCTCTCCCCCCTCCTGCGCCCCCCGGCCCTCGCCATCCTGACCCCAAACCTCGCCTACATCCTGCTCTACTCCCTCCAACCCCACAAGGAATGGCGCTTCATCATCTACACCATCCCACCCCTCACCGCCGTCGCCGCGGCAGGCGCATCCTGGATCTGGACCCGGCGGGCCAAGTCGCTCTACTACCGCGGCCTCGCCCTCATGCTCGTGGCGTCCACGCTGGCCGCCTTCGTGGCCAGCGCGGGCATGCTCGCCATCTCCCGCCAAAACTACCCGGGCGCCGAAGCGTTACTCCGCCTGCACGGCCTGGTGATCCCGGAGACGGATCCCCGACCGGCGCGGAGGGTGCATATGGATACGTTGGCGTGCATGACGGGGATCACGCGGTTCCTGGAAATCCCACCACCACCACCGGCTGCTGCCTCTGTGGGGGCCACCGGCAATGTCAGCAGCATCGGCCCATTATGGCTCTACTCCAAAACCGAGCTCCCCTCCAAACTCCTGGACCCGACCTTCTGGCAAACCATCGATTACGCTCTCACCTCCACCCCAGCACTCGTCATCGGTTCTTGGGAAGTGTTGGGTGCTGTATCCGCCTACGCCGGGCTCGCCGTCTCCCCACCCGCGGAATCCCCGCACCTTCTTTCCGAACAGACGGAGTTTCAGAAGTGGATGCAGATGCTGCAGGATGCTGATGTGGGGAAGAGTAGAACCGAAAGGTTGGGGGATCGAGTGGGGAAGGCGTGGGATGCGTTTGAGCGCGTGATGAGAAGGAGGGTTACGGGGGGTTGGTGGGTCAAGGTGAGGATGGAGGAGGTGTTGAGGATTTTGAAGAGGGTGGAGGAGGGGGCGGAGGGGGGTGTGAGGTGGGAGATGGAGATGGAGGTGGGAGAGGGGGATAGTGGACCGATTGTGGGGGTGGATGAGGGGAAAGAAGATGAGGAAGATGGGGCATGATGTGTCTACACAAATATGCCTTTTGTACGTTGGTAGTCGCTGCGTTGAGACATTGAGTCTGTGCTGGATTGATCGATCATTTTGACGGTTCGGAAATTAGTGAGGATGATGTGACATTGGACAGAACCAAGACCGAAAACCATTCAAATTCACTGTATCGAACCGAGGCAGCAGACGTAGAAGGTCCACACCATGGGACCAAGTAGGTCTATGAATACCCCCCCTGTATACTATTCAATATAATTCTTCCCTCTCACTCGTCCGAGCAATACAGTGGTGAATACCCTATGCCACGAAAACAATAAAGAATCCCCCAAGCTTTCCCATGCCCGCATCCCCATGAAAATGCGCAATCTCCATCCGCATCACACCCACGCACGCCAAACATGTTCAGAATCGCAGGCTGCAGCATGCAGTGTCCCCCCCTCCCCTTTTCTTCTCCAAGCCTGTTCCCTCAACCTCATCATTGCATGCCCTATCCCATAACCGCATCTCCCTCCCCACCCATCGTCGGGCTTGGATCCGCATACCCACTGTTCTTCTTCGCCTTCCGCTCCACCCCCTCAATCTCCCCATACTGCTCCAACGCGACCCACATCTCCTTCTCTTCCTGCTGCGTCAGCACATCCGGGTGTTCCTCGATGAAGCGGCGCCGGATATCGATGGCCTTCTTGTCCCACTCCCGCAACCTCTCGTCAAAACTCAGCGTTTCCAACCTCCCTTCTTCCTTGAGCTGCTCGGCGCGGAGTTGCCAGGGCCGGCGTTCGGCGTCCGAGAGGGCGGTCCAGCGGGTCCCAACTTCGGTCCGGATGCCGTCGGCGGGTTTCTTGGTCGAAGGGAGGGCTTGGGCGGCCAGTTCGGCTTTGACGGTTGCCCACATGTCGTGGGTGTAGAGGATGTAGGCGTTGGGGCGGATGTTCTTGGGGGGCGCGGGGCGGTAGCCAAGGGACTTGTTGATGGCGTCGATGATGTCGGCTTCGAAGGTCTCCAGACGCGCCTTGCGGGATTTGGGGGCTTCGGCGGGAGCGAAGCGGCTGGGCGTGCTTGATGCGGAGACGGCTGTTTTGCCTGCGAGGGCTGGTGCTAGTCTAGGCTTGCTGGACGAGGAGGAGGGGACTCGTTGCGATTGGGTTGGCGTGTCCTGCTTCGGTACATCGTCTGCATGTACATGGGTGGGTGCTGAGACGAGATTATCCGGTACATCGATGGGGCCGAGAAGATCGTCGATGATCTCTGATGCCGCTCGTAGACCGGATATGTAGGCGCCATGGACGGTGGCAGGGTGGGTAGCACAGGTCGCTTCTCCGGCAAAATGCAAGTTGCCAACCCGGGCAGCCATAACATCGTAGTCACCTGGGATAGCTTCGGCGCCGACATACGAGTACGTTCCTCGAGCGAAGCGGTCTTGGGCCCATCTGGTGATGATGCTTTCCTGTGGAGGGGGAACATGTTTGCCTTTGAATATCTTTGCGAGCTCTCCAGTGACCTCTGAGACCAGCTCAGCGTCAGAGGTACTTTCGGCCTGCTGTGCGGCATCTCCAGCCAGAAGAGAGATAAGTACCGGTCGCCCACATGTTTTGATACAATTCCAGAAGAAGTAGAAGCGACCCCTGTTGGCGACGTAATCCTCTTGTTCTACGCTGTCCTCCACTTCCGGTTCTCGCAACAAGCCAAACATGTCTTTGTCCACGTCCCAGAAAGGTTCATCGTAGACGAGGATGCACTTGTTCAAGATACCGAAACCCAGTCGATCGATAGGGCCGAGCTTCCAGTCAGGTAACGCTGGACTAAACTCGATGGCTCTATCCTTCAATACACCCAACGGCGAGGTCAGAACCACATAATCAGAATCGACCGTATCGCCATCCTCGCAATGAATTTTGGCACCAGGAGTTTTGGAGTTGCCACTCCAGATACTGTACTCGATCTTCTTGACAGCTTTCCGGGTCCGAAGATCAAGCTTGGTCGGAGCTTGGTAGATGGCTCGTGGCACTTGCTGGTAGCCTCCAATGATTTGCGTGTGCCTCCCTTCAAACTCATTACCAGCATCTTGGTCCCATCCCCCAAGGCTGAGTTTGCCCACATTTGCTGCGTTGGCATATTCGAGATTCGCGTAATGCCAATTGATGAGACGCATGTCCTGAGGTGTAAGGTCAAGAAGGAATTGGTATTGTTTGACAGCTTCGTCCATGGCCGCCCCCAGCGTCGGATGATCTGTCGATTGCACAACGGCGTCCAGATTCAAGTCGTCGTATGGAACCACATTCTCGCCCAGACGCCAACCCATCGCCTCAGCAACTGCAGCTGGGGGCTCCTTCTTTCGTGGCCCAGTGATCATATGGGCTTTACCTGTCAGCTTGTCCATGCCACCTGGCACACTCTCAGTCTCATTGTTACTGTATGCTGCCGGTATGTTTGGTGTATCAACCTCCACTTCGGCGATAGATGGGCCGCCCCTTTGTTGCGGATCTTTCCCCAACTCGATCAGCTCTCGGTCGCCTTCGACAGTCATTGGATGAGGCATTCGATGCCTATAAGCACTTGCTCGGTCCAAGCAGTCATTGTACAAGGCCTCGACCATATGGTCCCTGGCGTCTTCAACCACATCCCCGTTCGTGTCATGCAAGGTAGAATTGTCTTTCAAGGTATGGTAGGGTAGAGCCAGCTGACCTCTGACAATCATGCTCAAGGGATTGCCATGGTCAAAGCCAATGATGATGTGAGCGCCCATCTCGGCTGTACAGCGCTTCTTATCTGGTATGCCCTTTGCATTCTGGTTTTTCAAAGGATGAGAATAAAGTCGACCGCCGATTCGGTTCCGTCCTTCAAGCAAGACGACATTAGGGGGCTCCTCACCAACAGCTGTCCAGGTCTCCTTGTAGTGTTGGATTAGTCCCTGCAGCTGTCTCGCACAGCCCAATCCTGCCATGCCCGCTCCGACAATGGCAATCGTCTTTTTCTTTATTCGCTTGAGCTTATACTTCTTGGTTTTCAGATCCGGAGGATCCGGGATCTCAAGACAGCCGAAATTGATGTAACCTTTCCTCACCAGCCATTCATAGGCCACCTTAGCAAGGCCCTTCCATCTGACTGATTGAGCGCAGCCGGCAGCTTCCTCAGCAGTCACCTGGACAAGCGGATTCCTCACCCACAGACGTAATATACGATTTCGGATATTCAAGTATGCCGTGACGTGTGAGTGGCAAATGTGATCGCGCAGCAATCGATACTCTTGATTATGGAGTGCAAAGGGATTCAATCGCGATGCATAAGCTGCGTGTATACCTTGCTGCGCCACAACAGAGGCGCTCAAACTTTCAGATACAGCTGTCTTTGGCCGTTTCTCCGAGAAATTTACTCGGCGCATCCTGGGCGACTTTAGCGATTTGGTTGATGGCGTTGTTTTTGAGGACTCCAGCGCCGGCTTCAGGGCTGCCGGTGTTGTTGATCGTGCAGGTGAGAGCTGAGAAGATACTTCAGATAATGGTGAGGGTGCTTTCAGCGCATTGTTGGGGGTAGGATGATCGTCTGCAGAGCTCTTCACACCATTCGATATATTCGTCGAAGTATTGGATGAGGCTGCGGACTCGTTGAAAGGTGTTATGCTAGCTCTTTGACTTACCGCAGAATCATCGTCGGAATCTTCCTCAGCTTCTGGTCCAGAGCTCAAGTCCATACAGTCTGATAAGTCATTTACCTTGAGATGATCTGTCCTGTCAAGAAATTGACTGGGATCGACGAAAGACCCATCTGAAGCCCCGTCGAGCTGATAGACCGGTATTGGCGTTTCCGCCTCAGAACCAGAACTTTCATCCATAGCTTCTGATAATTCGCCATCCTCCATCTTCTCATAGTAGACATCAGGAGCCTCCCATTGCATTGACGTACCGTCCCAACGTGCTTCGGCTGACATTGCATTTGGGGGGAGAGTTGAGGGAATAGGGCCCAAGGGCGGTGGTGCCCCATGATTGGAGAAAGGAGACGGACGATTAACGAACAAGCCTTGATTGAAGTTCCTTCGGGGAGGTGGTGGTGGCGGCGGTGGTCTCCCATTTGAGCGGTCAAAGGTCAGATTATTGGCGATATCCGCCTGCTCTGGTGGACGCTTCTTACTTTTCGTCTTGCCTGGTTTTGATGGTTTTCGATCGGTGCGAGCGATCAGACTACCAAAGTTGTGGGCAATACTCTGCGAATGGACGTATTTGAAGTCCTTGCTGGATGACATATGACCATTTGGTTGATCGCCCTGACCATGAGGCCCAGGCACGGCAGACATGTCCGACATTGATGCCATCATTTAAACCCTTCCACTGCCTTTTAGAGCCTGATCGTGATGGTCTGAGAAATGAAGTATTGAAGAGAGAAAAGAGTTGATGGAGCTTACTGCTGAAATGTCAGATGACCAATATACGGGTGCTAAGGGGAAGACCATCTTACATAGAGTGCGCCACATACATTCACAACCGAGCATGAAAGTGTTACCTCGGAAGCCTGTTTCCTCATAGTATGAACACAGCCTGTATATAAAGAGTGCTTCCAGTCACAACACTGGTTGAAATATGGGTTGAGCCATGCAAACGAGATATCTGATGAGGGTTTGTTTTTCCCTCTGGTTCTGGGTCACCCTTGTCCTGCCACACCATATTTGCGCTAGCGCTTTTCGCTTGCCCCCAATTTCGACGACATCCCTTCATCCTGTTCCATCATTACCATTGATATCTCATCTTCAACAATAGAACAAGATCAATGATGGGTCATCTTCTCTGACGAGCTACCGAGACAGGCCAAAATATATAAATATCGTACAACTCGAATTGATCTCAAGGAGGGCGGTGGGGGCTATCATCCTCAGGCGTATACGTGGGAGTTGATATGTGTGAAAGAGCAGAGATACAATTTCAAGGTTGCCGAGGATGATGGTGTGATTGATTGCTGAACATACGGCCCATTTAGAACTGCTCCCAGTCCGCAGTGGACCCCCGTCAAGATAAGGACATATCCTGTCGGCACACGCACTAAGAGGAGCCAATTTGGCCAAATACATACAAAGGTTGCTTGAAGTTTTGTCGATGCTTCATCGAGCACCCATGAGCAATTTGGCTCGACGGATAATTCTACTTGACAAATCGGCACCTACTGGCCTGTCCTTTCGTCTGCACATACCCACCTACACTGTCTCTAATGGTTTGCACGGTAGCTGGGGTTTTGCGTGCCATGTCTGGTCATGGCAGATAGACGTGTGGAATGCTCGAATCAATCCCTGGCGAGCTAGGTTTGTTCATCTCTTCATTGAGTCAATCATCTCTCGGTGTGTTGCTCTGTCGCGGTTGGCTTCGGTCAAAGGAGGTATGCCTAACACAAGTCAGCGTAGAGTTGTGGTAGGGTAGTGGTAAGGGCGAAGCAGTGCGTACTGCGAAGATCCCCCACCACATCCTTGGCTTTCCCGAAATACACCTCCTCTAAGGTCAAGTGTAAGCCAATGATCCATTTTATGCAAGAGGAGGCACATAAAGCCTTACGCAAGAGGTTCCTCATCTTCAATTCCATGTCCTCCACCATCTTTCCTGCATTGACGATGTGACTTGAGTCATCAGTCACGGGCATGTCTTGCTCGACCTGCCTCGTCATATTGCCACTCAAGTCCATATCCCCGAGCGCGTCATTTGCTGTACTGAGCCGTAATATCACAGTACTGGTAAGCTTGTAGTGTGCCGTGCGTGCTCGATCGATGGCCTCAAAAACGTGTATCGAATCCCAACCACCTTCACTTTTGCCCTTCGGTGTTGCTAGATTCCGAGTGTGGTTAGATGTATTTGCCGCAAAGGATGTCAGGCGAAGGTTAGGAACGCACTCTTCTTGAGTAGAACGACCCCTGCAAACCCATCGTCAAGGTCCCAGAAGTAAACACTGCTCACCCCGCCTTCGTAGTACCTGTAGCCTCCAATATTAGGGAAATTGAGTAGTGTGGAGCTGAGCAATGTCTCTGTGAAGCAGCGACAGATCGAAGTCTCGCCGATGACTCGAATTGAAATAGAACAACAGCCGAGACTGCATAGCGTCATGTAGAGAATGATGGAAACAGACGTAGACTCACAGTTCACGATAGACATCAATCCCCTCTCCCATCGCAACCTCCATTTTCCGAACTCGCTCACTAGGCTTCACACCCTCTTCCTCCTCGGCTTCGCCGCTTCCACTCCCATGATACTCGAATTCATTGCTCCAAGGGCTTCTCCAGCTATCCCCATCACGGTTGTAGTCGCACAGCAGGTAATCGCGGCCAGTCTTCTTGCAGCGCTTGACTTCGAGTGGCTGGTCGACAGACGATAAGAGATCCTCCGTCAAGTGGGGAGCAAGCGCGCAGATCTTGTTCAGCGATGCAGTTGTGGAAGACGGGGGGAGTCGGCGAAGGAGGTCGCTGGGGAGGATGATCAGCCACGTGTGTCATACTTACCGCTATCTCGGCTATAGAAGATACCTACAGCGCACTATCAAATTGATCCGTCGCCATCTCGTTGACGGGCGGAAAAAGGTGGATTTAGGATGTGTGTGACACGAGAGTTTGCGGGCAGTGTGTGGAAGGTGACATGGTGTACAAATTTAGTCGGGAGTCACAGGCAATCGACGAGACTACGAGAGGCGTACCAGCACGAAACACGAGGCCGAAAGCTCGCAGAATATTGCGTTCGCTATATGGGGTATCTAAACCAGAATCAAGCTCTAGGTATGCGAGAGCGAAGAACGAAACAAGTCTGCTACTATTTAGAGATAGCATAAACCCCACCATCCCTCATCATCCTCCTTGCCAATCAGCCGTCCGTAAGCCCTCTTGAAGTCCACGGCGTTTACTCATGATCACTGTCCTCTAGCACCAAATTCCTTGCCCCTCGACCACGGCTTAAGGCTTTTCCCTTGGGTAGGTTCTCCTTCTGAACAAGATCACCGAGGTCAGGCAATTCCTCCCCACATTCAGAAACTTCATCGTCCTTCTTTTGCGAGCGATAGAAGGGCTCGACATGCTCCACAGGCAGTGGCGGAGAAGATGTCGAGGAGAAAGCACCATCGCATTCATGGTTGATGGGACTGCTTGAGTCGTTGACGTGGTACGTGACCTTGGACAAGGAGTCCTTGACCAGGTCCTGTGACTGAACCGAATCGGAGGGCGATGCTCTAATTATGTCGGACCCCCTCATTGAAGTATTCGGGGTCCTTGCGATCAGATTCTCAATATATCGCGCTCTTTTAGCTGCCTGGTTTTGCCCTTGCAAATTGGCATCTTCCTCCAAAGTCTGCTCATAGGAAGCCGAAGTTTCTTCCGGAGACCTAGCTATGCGACTCATGGTTTGAACAAATCTTTTCGTGATGAGACTGTGTTCAACATGTTTTGTCGGCCTGGCCACCCGCTGTAAACTTGAAAAAGCATCGAGCCGCGGTAGCTCGACAGTTTGCGAGAAATCTCCCTTGATATCAAGGTAATGGCGTTCAAATCTTGCCTGGTCTGCTGATGTGAGAAGGACCTCACTGAGCTCAGGAACCGGCATAGGACTTGGTGGCCTGACCGGCTTATGCTTTGGCTTCCTAGTCACTCGATCACTGTCATCGTCCTCCTCGTCCCCATACATGCGAGAAGCCTTAGTGAACCCTGTTCGGACATTGTCCGGCATTTGAAATTTCTTCGGAGGCCTCTTTGGTGGCCTACCTCTTCTCGTGGGTTCAGGGAGGTCTGCCTGCGTGTTCTCAGGCGGTATCTCAATCACTCTTTTATCCACAACGGGCTGGATGTCTTTTGGAACGATCCTGCGTGAATCTTCATCATGGAACGCAAATCGCACACCTGACGCAATCTCAACTTGCATCTTCTCGTAGTTGTCTTTTGCCTTGATGAAATTGTTTTCTTCCTTGCCTTTCATCAACGTGACGACTATATTGCCTGCCCGTTTTCGACCGGTCCGGCCCATACGCTGCAACATCCTGATTGGGGATGCCGAGGCGTCGTAACAAATTATGAGATCGACCTCTCCGATATCCAATCCTTCTTCGCCAATTGAAGTAGCAACGAGTGTGTTGTAGATCCCGTTCTTGAATTTGTTGATAAGCTCAAGCTGTGTCTTCTGGTCCATGCCATCGGAGCCCTTGGTGTTTGACTGACCGACGAACACATGTGGTCTGACCATAGGCTCATTCCTTCGCAGTACTCGAGCAATTTCCTCGGCGCTGTCACGGTAGTGAGAGAAGATCATGATCCTCGTACTGGAAGGGTCAATGGGGCCCCTACCTTCACCTGCGTCTAGGAAGTGATTCATGACCACGCTCTGCAGATACTCAAGCTTTGGGTGCCCAAGAAAATCAGGTGAGTTGATCCAAAGCTGCACACGGGACATCATCGATTGAAAGGCAGGATGTTCGTTGATCAGGTTGCCATCCTTTCCTCCTTTTTTGCTACCTGCATGAAGGGTATTGCGAAATTCCAAAACCTTGCGGTGAAATGGGCCAATGCCATGAAATTTCAACAATTCGATAGCGTGGGAAAGACTCGCAAGGAGACTGAAGGTGTTCATAACCATAGCCTTTACAGGCCAAGGTGCCTTTTTCCCTGCATCAGTAGCTGCCCATTTTATGCGGGCCTGTGTGCATCCGTAGGGTGTCAAAGTCATTGGGTCTTTGTTCCAATAGGCGTTCATGCCAGTCAATTTGTTGACAGCAGGTTGCAGCGCTTTCGAGAACAAATCCATGATCATGACCATTTCATCGGAATTATCGAACAGGACGGTGTCAATTTTTCGCGCATGGACATATTGGCGGATGTCAAGGGAGTCTTCCGTTCGAATCTCAATCCTCGCTATGCCTAAGCCGTCAATCACCTCTTGGACGCCTTCAATGGACGAGCCTGGCGTGGCTGTGAGGGCAAGAACACGAAAGCTGGTATTGAAGCGCTTTACGAAGTTGACAACTTCGACGTATGCATAGTTGCCAGTAGCACGATGCGCCTCGTCCACAACGATCAAGACCAGCCTCTTTGAGTCACAGATGCCTGTCTTCAGATCATTTATCAGCGTTTGCGGTGTCATAAAAAAGACCCGTTTCGACCGCCATTCCTCTGCTCTGAGCCCTGGCGGTGTATTGCCCGTCAACATGGTGGTGTCCGACCTGGGAATTCCGGCAATCTCAAAACAAGCTTTGATCTGCTGAGATACAAGAGGTCTAGTAGGAGCAGCAAAAACAATCTGAGCATTCTTAGTCCAGCGGTACCAGTTGAGCATTATAGTGGCCGCGATGAAGGTCTTGCCGAGCCCCGTCGGCAAGGCAACCAACATGTTATGATAAAGGCCTTTGGCGACAATGCTAAATTGATAGTCCCGAATCGTGCCAAGATTGGTCGGATATACCCAGGTCTCCATCGAGTCACGATCCAGCTCATGATGAGTGGGAGGCTCTTTCCGGTTTGCCAGGGGAAAGTTGTGTTTTCTTTTTGACAGCGTCTGAGAAGCTATTGGCACAGCTTGTGTCCCAAAAAGTGTAGTCTGTTGTAAATTAGCTCGAGGGGCAGCTCTGGGTTGGCCAATAGAAGGCAAAGCTCTCGGATCAGCCAGGCTGCCCAGCGGTCGAACCTGCCCCTGATGCCTGACATTTGGAGAGTCAAAAGCGTGGGATGGAATGTCAGCAAAAACATCTTCGTCGTCCTGGTCGATGTCAAAGACATCCGAATTGGCAGTAACATGGGATAGAGAAGCAGGTGCCGATGTTGTACTGACATGGGGATTAAGGGATTGATGTGTAGTTAGTCGTTCTGGAGCTGGACTTGGTCGAGGCGGCTTTTGCCAGACAAATTGTTCGAACCTATAGGGACTTGACGAACGTTCAGGGGGTTGTGTGAGAAACGCATCAAGTGGGATATCAGCGTTTTTTGGAATATGAATCCTGAATCTCGGTTTCGGCTTGTCTTCATGTTTTTCTGGGGAAGAATCCTGGTTGTGAGATGCTGGGGATTTGACGGCAGAGGCAAGCTCATCTTCACTCAATGAATCATGTATCTCATTGGTCGGAGCTGATCGATTGAGGCGTCTCCTCTTGCGGCCTCTATTGTCATCATTCGATGAGTCTTCGCGCACGAGGGGTGAAGACGATCCATCAGAGGTTTGGGACATGCCAGCCTGCGAAGGACTTTACTCAGCCAAAGTGGGAAAAAAAGCCTCGTCGATAAGGATTTCTCCATCATAACGCGTTGAGTTGAAGTCGCGACCGCCGATCTCTTCCGCATTTGGACATAAGTGGAGCCACCACCACCACCCCGGCGATAACAGGAAACTGATCTTAACTCCGAGAGCGCTCATCAGCATGTTGTGACAATTGAACTTACGAACGAGCATCTACAACGATCAAGCGACAATTAGAGAAATGACAACTGTCAGAAAATATGCTGGCCTCCCAGATCTTGTATGTATCATAGTGCATTCAGAATGAAAATTATGACTCAATGGCTCTGTGTCCTAGGATCCTGCACCAGATATATACGAAACCCCAGAGCTCACTGACGACAATTCTACCAATGCTGTAAGCTAGATCAAGACCAACTGTACTTGGGCAGGCCTAATAGCCATAGAGACTGCTACTCTTCGATCAGACTCTCCTGATTCTCATTATAACGGGGGTTTGGACGATCAGTCCAACGGTATAGATCGGCATCGCATCAATCAAGATGAAGCAAGGACGCGATTTCTGCCGAAGAGTGAGAGGGAACTTTACGAATCTCAGAATGGCGTCCAGAAACGGCAAAGGCATCGATCATCTGAGAGGAGGCGGCCGAAACATGTTGAGGACATAATCAATGCTGTCGATGTATCAGATGATGATGACGAGGATGAGAGCTTGGAAAGAAAGCTCGCCTGGCTTCAGAGAGAAGTAGCTGAAGTTAGAGGAGAATTCGATCGGAAATCTCAGCAATCAAAAAAGGACTCAAGCCCGCAAGAGTCACGTAACATCTCCGAGCTTGATAGCCTTGCTCAAGCCCTCCAAGCCGTCAATGCATCTGCTTCACGAACAGTTGGATCTACGGTGCAGAGCTTCATCCGCGATGTTGACATCTCTGCGACTTCCAGACGGTCACAGTCAAGTACTGATGCTACGACCAAGCGAAGGGACGGCGAAAGGGAGACTAATGAAGTACTCAGTGGCCCTGCCCACTCACTACAATCCGACTCCAATCTTAATCATATCGCGGAATTCGATGCCCGACTGAGCGAACTGGAGCATGCCTTGGGGTTCGACGCCATACCCCTACCTAGTCAAGATTCGAGCCACAGCAAGCCTATGTTGCCCACGCTGGAGCTGCTGGACAAGCAATTTGCCTCATTCTCGTTATTGGATGAGACTTCTCATGATGCACTGAAAGGAAGGGTGAGAGAACTTGCACTTGAGACAGAATCATTAGAAAGGAGGAAAAGGCAAGCGGTGGAATCCCAGGGTTTGGGTAGCGCTCGCCCTGGGTCCTCTTCAGCGAAGGAGGGCACAGCCGCTGATGATTTGGAACAAATCGCGAAGATCAACGCGCTGTACGGTACATTGAACACGATAGAGTCACTTGCACCTCTATTGCCATCTGTGCTGGACCGGCTCAGGTCGCTCAAAGATGTCCATGCCGAAGCTACATCAGCGAGCCAGAGACTGGCTGATGCAGAAAGCCGACAAGAGGAAATAAGTCAAGAACTCCACACGTGGCGAGAAGGGCTCGAAAAGGTTGAAATCACAATGCAGGAGAGCCATGGGACGATGAAAAGTAACACTGACACTGTGGAGACTTGGGTTAAGGATCTCGAGGAAAGAATGAAGGCACTTGACTGAATAACTCAACCCCCACAAGAGTGAATTTGTCCCTCAGTCAAACGTTGAAGATGTAGGCCAACTTGCTCACTTTGTCAAATCGACAATGAGCGGACAGGAACCTCTTTCGACTTGCAGTCACAAGGTTGTCTCCCGAATCTAAAGATTGGTTGGAGTGATAAGGCTGATCCTTTGTGGCTGCCCTGGAAGTTCTGATCGTGGTTAAGAGATACCTGACAGGGCGCAAGACAACCGCACTGCGGCTTATAGCTTGTGGAAGGCCCTGAAGCGCCGAAGCGCCCTTGAGAAAGCGGGCATGCTCGATCGTTCTTCAGGGAAAGGGCTGTGGTAGGATATCATTGAATATTCGTATGCTCGTTAGCACGCTACATCATCAATCATACATGGTATACCGCTCATCGGTCCTCATCAATCTCACTCTCCATAAGCAAGCCCATCGTCATCATCCTGCCGTGCAGCAGCCTCAGTACTACCACCCTCTCATCGTCAGCACACACATCACGCTTTGCTCCACCCCCTCTCACCAGGATTCAAGAAACCAGAGCAAAGAGAAACCCCCCATAAGAAAAAAATCCAAAAAATCAACTCACCCCTGGTAATCATACACCAACCGCGCCTCCTTCCAATCGTCCCCCTTCCGCACCACCACATGCCTCACATGATACCGCTTCCCATCCACCATCTCAAACCCCCACACCTGATCCGCCGTCCACCCGCCGCCCTGACTCTCCACATAAGTCTGCACGAACAACCCTTCAGGTTCCAACCACCCGCTCTTCAACCACTCATTATCCTGCACCTCATCCAACCTGCACCACCGACTCCGTCCCTTCACGGTGCCGAATATGTTATCCGTGTGGTCGCGCCACGACCAATCGAGCGTGCGTTTCTCCGTGGTTCCCGAGACGCCGCCGGTGGCGACTTGCGAGATGTCGATATGGGTCAGGTTGTCGGCGGGGGAGGTGTATTCGGAGATGGTCAGGGTGATGGTGGCGGCGGCGATGAGTTTGCGGAGGAACCAGCCGACGTTTTGCTGAGGGGGGTGTGGGGGTTAGTGGAGGGGATGTAGATATGGGAGGGTGAGGGGGGGAGGTAAGAGGCATTGGGGTCGATGGTCGCAACGAGAAAGGGGAGATACCATTTGTAAGATCCTATCTACATCATCGGATAGTGTTTTGTTCTTGGACCATTGCGTCAGTCGAGTGGGACAGACGTTGGGGATTACTAGTGGGAATGGTAACATACCATAACCCATTTCCCTGAGAGATCCTTGAGTGTCTTTTCAGCAGGGGCTGCCATAGCTGAGTCTTAAGGAGCAGCCTCTTGAAGAATCGAAATAGGATTAAAATTGAAGATGAGAGGAGGAGGGCATGCGGAAGAGCGTCAGGCACTCGATCTTATCGATTAGACAGCGGACCGCGCCGGGCGTCCGCTCGGCTCAGGGTCCAAGGGGTCCTAGATCTAATGTGGGGTCATTCACGTTTCCCATTCACTGCTAAAAAGTGTGAAATCGGTCTTCTGATGCTATTTGTACCGTACGGCCAAAGATCACTGATTCTCGTTCCATTGTGGCGGGAATGTTCAAACGAGGATTCAAAGGGCCGCAGCTTCTTCAACTCTTGATGAATTGCAGCTGGCAATCCGGCTGCCACCATTCGCTGAAGCCCTACCCATGTTTGCCATTAGAGGTCCTCGGCCTTCTTGTCTGCCGAATTTGAGTTGTCTGCCCGTGTTTTCTCTCTGAGCCGCTGAAGCTGCCACAGATCTGCCTTTGGCGAATCCATCCTGCTCACGTTTCATCATAATTTATAATCCTGAGCTTGATACCAAGTGTGTTCGGAGTAATACTTTAAACGAAGGCATCATGCATCCGCGTCATATCTCTGCCAAGCTCCAACCGAGGCTGGAAAGGATATCGCAAGGGGCAAGTCAGAGGCTAAATTTCAGCATGTTCAATACCTCGAGTCATGAAGTATGAGTACATCAATGGGGTATCAAAGCTGACGCAATTACAAGAAAAAGCTCAACATTCTTCCCTTTCATCCCCCAGCTTGCCTCATGAACCAATTCTTCAAACCACCAAACTGCTCCACCATCCCCAACCCCAGCCCCCTCGCAGCCACGATAGCAGGATTCCGCATACTGTAGAGCCAGTGTAATTTATCTACCACCCCTAGCATTCGGTTATTCCTCATCCACGCTTCGTTGTTGTACTTATTTAGACAATTGAGCTCATTACCCACATCCGCGCCATGTTCCACTGCCTCCGTGATCGCGGAGGCTAGTGCTTGCGAATCTGCGAGACCCATGTTGAGTCCCTGACCGGCAAGAGGATGGATGGTATGGGCGGCGTCACCAATGAGGGCAATTCGGTCCGCGGTGTATGTGGCCGCTTGACGGAGGCGGAGGGGGAACGATGCGATTGAACCCTCTTGGACAGATTGAACAGCGCGAGGGATAGCGCCAGTTTTTTCGGGTCCATTTGCAGGGTGTATAGAGGATCGCCATTCGAGCTCCAAAGTCTGGCCATCAGGTTGCGTGGACATGTATTCAATATCCACGATTGGCAGCCGAAACGCTGCGTTCACGCTCGCGATGAAATCCTCGCTGCTGAGAGTCTTGAGATGTGCTGCTTTTTGTGGGGTGGTGGTCCAGACCAGCGTGGCGAAACCGTCCGGCAGAGCAAGTAAAGCGATTGGGCCATCAGGTAGGAAGCGCTGGTACGCTATTGTCTCGACTTCCTCATCCTGAGGCATAGCCAATTTGAGAGTAGCAACGACGCCATGCCGATCATAATCGTAACCACGTGTCGGTATGCCCGCAAACGTCCGCACAGGGCCATTGATACCGTCGGCACCAACAAGCAGCCGCGCGCTAATTCTTTGCTTCGAAGATAGCATCACATGGGGATATGACGACAGATTCAGCGAAGAAAGTGACGAATCTGGCGGAGGCCCTGGCTGTATATCTTCGACGGACGTCTTATCGAACACTGTCACTGGCGCCATTTGCTCCAACGCTGCCAGCAAACCCCGGGTGATATTTTGGTTTTCCGTCATATAGGCTATTGGTCCATCAGATGGCCTGTTGTCAAAAGAGACTCGGCCTCGGGATGAAAGGCCATCCCAGACGCGCATGTGGTGGTATGGCTGTAATCTGGATTGATCGATCTGTGGCCATGCTCCTATGCGCTCGAGGTAAGCCCTCGAAGACGGAGTAATCGAGCTGGCGCGATTGGAGTATCGATCTGGCGGAAGCTTCCACTGGCGAGTCTTGTCAAGATCTTGGGTCTCGATGAGTGCGAGGCGGAGATGCGATGTGGAACGAGAGGCACCTGGGGATTCATTGAGCCTTTTGATATTCCTGCAGAGGCACACGGTACTTGCGCAAAGTAGTCAGCAGGCTCAGTCCAGCGGGGCCGCCTCCTACGACAGCAACATCGTATATGTCCGGTGAAGCTGCGGTTGCGTATTTTCTGAGTCGCTTGACAGATTGTTTCAGACATCTGTTACACATATAAGGTCGCAATGACCGGCCTGCGCTCAATGAGACCATTTCTACCTTTGCTCGTGGGCTGCAATTGAGTGGTCTAGAGTGAAGAAGTGGTTGATATCATGATGACGCCAAGCCACTGGAACTATATAAGTTTCTGGCTTCAGGATGTACAGGCTCAGTCAATCGCACAATTCTCAAAAAAAATATGTAATTCACTTGCTATATTCGAATTGTCGCGCTAAGCTAGACTCGCAGTACATTAAGCCCCATTGCTCCTATCCCATTTTGGTATCATAACGTGTGAAAAAGGCCCGGGCGGATGGAATAAAAAGTAGGGATGTGTGTGAATCATCGATTCGCTCAACGGATACGTCGTTAGTCATTTCAGGATTCGTGCGAGCTGATCTTCTTCGCGTTGGCCTCCGCCGCAGCCTGTGCCTTCTCCCTCTCTGCCTTTTCTTTCTCCTCACGAACCTTTGCAAGTACCACCTCTCGGAAGATGGCTCCCTTGGCGAGCTTGCTGAGGCTCTTCTTCGGTCCCTCTGTCGGTAATCCAGATTTGCCGTTATTTTTCGACAACGCCTGCCCAGCCATTTCCTTGGTGTCGGATGGAATGTCTGGAGATCCGAGAGTGCCATCTGCGTCTTCTGGGTCTTGCATCTTGAGTGACTCAATCCGATTGGCCAGTTTGATGATTTCGATGCCGCGCTTCAGGCGTGCCTTTGCCATGTACGCACGGAATTCGGGCAGCAAGTTGAAGTCTGTGGCGGTGGTACCAGTAAGCCAGACGTGGTTCAAGGCCTCCTCACTGGTCAAGCGTCTGCTCGCTTCTGGCTTCAACAGCGCCAAGACGAACTCTTTGGCTTCGGTGCTCACGTCCTTCCAATAGCGACCATGGAAAACGATACGTCCGTTTCGACATTCTTCGATCAGATCGGCAACGTTCTCGCTCCGGAACGGGGAATATCCACAAAGCAAGGTGTACGTGATGACTCCTAATGACCACATATCGACCGGCTTTCCATGGCCCTGCTTAAGCATGATCTCTGGTGCCGCGTAGCCGAAGGATCCTGCCATGGTGCTCAGGACGCCCTCCTTTGAGTCCAGCATCTTCGCAATGCCAAAGTCGGCTAATACAAGCGACGACTGGGGATCCTTGGATAGATAGAGAAGATTTTCGGGCTTCAAGTCTGAGCAATTGTTAGCATTGATAAGTCTTCACGTAGTGACGAGAGCCACCTCGATGAACAACGTTGTTGTAATGCAGGTAGTCCACTGCCTCGAGCACCTCTTTGATTGTTCTGGCAGCGTCTTTCTCTGTGAATTTCCCATATTCGCAGATGCGATCGAAAAGCTCTCCGCCCGTTGCGAGCTGAGTGACGATGTAGTATTTGTCCTACAGAAAGGCATTAGAAAGTGCTGGCAGTGTGTCTGCTCATTGCGGCCAACCTTTGACTCGAACCAGTCATGAAATCTGACAATGTTCTTGTGCTTCATCCGTTGCAGCAATACCATCTCATCGTACACCATCTTCTCATTGCCCTTGACATTCTTCTTGAGGATGATCTTGATAGCATATCGCTCGCCATTGCATTCTGCCTCCCGTACGATGCCGTACGTCCCAGCACCCAAGGTTCTTCCAAATCTATACTGTGCTCTATGAAGTGTATAAGCTTCAGTATTACAATTGTGTGTAGAAAGGTGCGTCTACTTCTTGTCGTAACTATCAGGCTGGCCGGACAGTTTGTTCATCATGTTTGAAACTGTTGGCATACCAAGTCAGCGAAGACCTCACACGCATGTACAAGATGGTGAGGGACCCTTATGAGGTCCATCCTCGGCATAACGATGGTGGTTAAAGCGATGAGCATGAGTCATTGCTCTTAGTGGCCAGGCAGCCGAGCTGCAGGGTATAGGATATGTAGGATAAGAAGATGTTCAGGAGTGAAGAGCTTACAACTCATGGCGCTGAAACACAGAAGTCCTTCAACGATCGGTCAAGACGCGACTGCTTTGGATCGTAAGAGAAGGATAGTTCAGAGAAGATCTGGAAGGAGCTGAATCGACCGAGTGGTGACTTGCGGCTCGTGGTCGCCTTGGACCGGGGAGGAGCACAAGAGTAAGAATTAATTCCAAGGGACTTTCACGGACATGTTGCTTGAGCAGGCGTCGCAGAACACTCCTTAAGTACTTTGCATGACAGCAAAGATGGCTGCCAACGAAGATCGCATCGAGGTACGTGAGATGTTGGCTCTATCAGCCTTGAGAGCAAAAGCCCCTTCACAGCCTCAAATGCACAGGTCTGCCCCACCTGATAGTGCAGAGAAAGGTACCGGGTACCCCTAGAGAAGCCCACTAACTCCAAGCTCTTAGGGCCTAGCCTACCCGTAGTGCGGAACCTGCGGATCGCGCGTGGGGCGATCTAGGATCGTAGCATTGCGTCAGTCACACGAGCAAGAAGTCAAACCCATTCACTTCAACGTTACCGTTTTTTCCAACGTCCAGTATCCACAGTCCTTGCAAGGAACGATTTCGTCAGACTTGTCCTTTTCCAGCAAGCCTTCCACCATCATCATGGGCTACGAGATCTCCATCATCGCCGGCTATACCACTTTCCTTCTGGTCATCTTCACAGCCTGGGTCGGCGGATATCTGGATCCTCTTCAGCACAGCTTGCAAGACATCATTTTGGGTAAAATGGGTGACAACCGGGTCAGCTATGGTGCCAAGAGTAAGTCACAACGCTTCTCCACCACTCATTAGAAAGGAAACCTAACATTCGACAAGCTCTCATGAGCCAGAGAGTGGTGGAGGACAAGAACGTCACGGCCGTGCAAGATGGTATGAGCCAGGGTGTTGGCGGTGTGGTAGGCAAGGGCGGAATTGCAGAGGATATTGGAAACACGCTCAGCAAAGGCTTGTAAGATCAGAACAAGTCAACAACGGCTAGCATCGAGGTCGATTACGGTCAGCGACAGATTCCCGGTTGAACCGCTACGAGATGTCCTTATCCAAGCATAGTGATATCCGGGCTCACGTTTAGAATCATCATTCACGCAACGCATCATTGTAATTTTCCTGACATGTGGCATATCCAAGACCTTCCGCGCTGTCCAACAGCCAGGTATAAAGTCCTACATGGTAATATCCTCTTCTCAAAGACCCATCGGCTCCAAACTTACAGTGAAATCGAATGCCCGCGTGTTCAATCGATATTGATCCAACACATCTGGCCCGCATGCCGCGGTACCTAGTCCGTGATGATCGTCATCGATCCTGAAGACAATGCCGTCCTGGGCCCTGCCCCCTTTGAGCTCTTGTGGGTGTTGCGCCTGATCTAGATCTCTTGCTGTGTATCTTGAGAGTGCAAAATCAAAGCCAGAAGGTCGCGCCGCTTCCGTGGGTGAATCGTCCACAAATGTCCAATTCTCAAGCGGTGAAGGCGGCTCGCACTGCAAACCCTCGGATGTCGAAGTCCCTGAGCTTGCTGGGTTTCGCTCAAGGACAGCCCTGAAACCGATTCCTCGCTCATCGGTAATCTTCACCCATCGCGTCTCGGTTCTATTGCCGTTCTCTTGTGGCATTTCGTACATGTACATCATATCATCAACGTTACTCTTCCAGACACCCACTTGCCCGGCCTGCTTCATGTCTTTGTACGTGGCTCCAGGGCCAAGGCCAAACCATTCCGCATTCCTGTAGCAGTGTGGTAATTCCATCTCAAGTCCTATGCGAGGCAACGTGCTGGGAGTCGGGCCCCTTGGGGACCCTCTAACATGAATGAGGAGTGCTCCCTCCCCCGAGAATTTGTATGTTGTGACCACATCGATGCCCCAGGCAAAGATAGCAGGTGCAATGTATTCCTCAACACGAATTTCGAATACGCGGTTCTCATCAATCTTGTAAGATACTGCCATGACCGAGTGCATGAGTGCGTTCAGACGATGACCCCTCCAATCTCCAGCTTGACCCTTGTCATCATTGTCGGTCAGAGCCCGCCAGAAAGTCAATTGTGGGCTACAGCTCGGGCTGTGCGTGTCTAATAATTCATTGTTCTTGTATTTCCAGGCTTTGATCTGGCCCTTGATCAGGTCGAAGTCGAGTGAACACGTCGACGTCGAGACTCTCAATGAACCCTTGCCAGCATGCGTTGTAGGATTTTGAAGACCTTTCAGAGACCGTGGGATTCGGGCACTACTATCGCCACCGTCCAGTCGGAAGTTTGCATAGCTGATCTCAAATCCAGCGTCACACCAACTCAAGGCTTTGGTATTCCGCAGGGACACTTTCAGCCATGTTTCAGGCTGACTTATGGTGCAGCATAGCTGGCGCTCATCGCATGACATTACATCAAATTGTTTGCTCGCTGTGTTCTGGGCGCTGAGCCCTTGGCGACCTTGATTGAGGCATTGCACTTTGCCGTTTGGAGCGTAGCACATCACAGACCAGATGCATTCCACGTCGCTCAGGTTGTCGAAGTCGTATAGGTTCTGAGCACAGATCTTGGACCCCTTTCTCTCGACAAGAATCGGGGAATACGCCGCCTTCAGCTCAGTCAACCCAGGACTCGGGTAATGCTCAGAGTGGCAAAGCCCGTCCATGACGAAGTTGTAGTCGTTTGGTTCATCACCAAAATCGCCGCCATAAGCATAGAACGGTTTCAGACTGTCGTCATTGACGTCTCTCTTGACGAGCCCATGATTATTCCACTCCCACACATACCCACCCTGAAGTCGCCTATACTTGCGGTAGGTCTCCATATATTCTTTGAGCCCACCAGGGCCATTACCCATTGCGTGTGCATATTCCTGTTGCAGTATCGGCTTTTGATAGTCTTTGCCGTCCTGCGTGGCAAGCTTCGCGAGATCTGAGATGCCAATATACATATAGCTATGGATGTCTGAAGCGCGAAACCCTTGGCCACCTTCATAATGCACCGGGCGCGTCTGGTCAAAAGACTTCGACCAATCGTACATCGCTTGGTGGTTCTGGCCGTAGAATGATTCGTTTCCAAGGCTCCACATGATAACGCAAGGATTGTTCTTGTCACGGTGGACCAGCTGCTTCATCCTGTCCAGATAAGCACCCTTCCATGACGGTTTATCGGACGGTACGCTGCCAGCGTCGACGCCGGTCCCATGGCACTCAAGATCGGCTTCGTCCATGACGTAGAGTCCAAGCTCGTTAGCCATGTGTACTAATCGAGGATCATTCGGGTAATGCGACGTTCGAAGCGCATTCACGTTGTGCTTCTTCATGAGTATCAGATCATGTTTGATGAACTCAATGGGGACCGCACGACCGAATCGAGGGTGATGGTCATGTCGGCATACACCTCGGATGCTGATTGGAACATTGTTCACATGGATAAGTCCGTCTTTGATTTCAACGCGCCTGAAGCCCACTTGCTGATCAATTCTTTGGGCTAGTTCCTTACTCGTGCGGAGGGAGATGCTCATGTTGTATAAATTAGGGTGCTCAGCGTCCCACAGCTTTGGGTTTGCAACATCGAGCCTGCAAGTGCATGTGGTTCGCTCTGGATCCAGAGTCTGCCACCCCTCAGCTACATTACCACCAGCGTCAGTCAATTTGAGCGTCAAATGGGCAGGTGACTGAATATAGTATGCGAGGTCAATTTCAAGCGTGGCCTTGTCAAGTGCGTCGTTCAAGACAGTCTTCACAAAGAAGTCTTCAATGTGCGCCTTTCTCGGAAAGGCGACGAGGTAGACATCACGGAAGATCCCAGAGAGCCACCACATATCCTGATCTTCAATATAGCTGCCATCACTCCACTGGTACACCTTAACTCTGATCGTATTGACATCCTGACCATCGCCACGAATAACGTGGCTAATGTCAAATTCGGCAGGGTTCCTAGACCCTTGGTTGTATCCTATTTCCTTGCCATTGACCCAAAGATGATAAGCGCTGTCCACACCTTCGAATCTTAGGCGATAAGAGAGCTCCATTGACTGGTCTCTCCATTCTTGGGGAATCTCAAAAGCTGTCTCGTAAGTTCCTGTAGGGTTTTCGGAGGGCACATATGGAGGTCGGCATGGAAAAGGGAAGCTGATGTTTGTATAGTGCGGATGTCCCCAATGTCCAGAGCCCTGCAATTGCCAATGTCCAGGAACATCAATTCCATGCCAACCCGGTTGACTCCAATCCTCAGACTCTACGCCACCCTCAGACTCTGCAGGGAGAGATGGTACTGTCTCAAGTGGGCTGGTAGCATAGTAGAATTTCCAGCGGCCGGAAAGTGAAAGAGTATGAACAGGGAGGAAGTAGGCTCGAGACGGCAATCGGTTACGCTGGAAGACCTGCTCATTCATATAATCTGGGGATGACCGTGTCTGTATTTCCGACATGGTGCGAAGAACTCTGATGTTGGGACTGTTACGGCCTCGCTCCAGGCGAATCGCAATTAATGGTAAGTTGCATCCGGAGAGAGAGAGGTTGAGCTCGGCTGTCCTTCCCAGATTACAGTGCTGCGATCGAACCGCTACCCCACATCTTGCACGATCTCGGCTCGGGCCGATGCAGCTAAAATCAGCTGACTGACTTTTCTAGATATCGGGATAGCGCACTATTCATGCTCGATGCCACAGCCGCAAACGCTTAAATGCTAATAATTCTCCCTATGCTGTTGCAGTCCTGCATCAGCATGCGTCCGCGCATTAATAGTTCGTGATTGTGCATTTTGCATCTCCATTCCACATACGATCAGCCCCGACCATAGTTTCAACCATTGGGCTCCGACAGCTCGCCACGATAGACCAGTCTGACTACCTAAACCAATTTCGCCGTCTCATAGATTTAATGCCATATGTGATGACTGTTGCATTTTCTCTTAACGGTTGGAGGTGGAAGTCGCATTAGCAAACACAATGCCATGCCCATCTCACGGTTGTCGAGATGCTGGAAATACTTGGATCGCAACCACCGTGCGATCAGACTCCGTGTATGTTCCGAGCGTAGGAAATTCCTCTACAGAAGCCGAATCCTGTAGCAGAGTCGGGGTTGGCTTCGATGAATCTGGCGGAGGATGCCCTTAAAGCTCTGTGCTGAGTTTTGCATGCCATGCAAAACATTCTCCAGCCGAACAACCAGGCGACTTTCCACCATGAGTAATCAAGATGGGCTCCAACGCCGCGCTTTGTCATTATCTTAAAATGTGAAGGACCCGTATTTGCAAGCATTTCGGACCCAATTGTTGGACTCCAATTTCCGCTAGCTGGGTTACCGTGGAGCGGCCGGAAAATGACCCTGCTGCAACATACTCATCCTATTCCCTTACCTCCGCCAGTCTGCGGCGCTCTACCCATTCCCGGCGACAACATACGCCATTCCATTTTGTCCTTTGAGATTGGCCTGGGAATCTTTGAATCTCTAGACTTTGCTGTCTCCGAAACGTTGACCATGACCTTGAGAGCGCCAGCATAGTATCCAGTACGGTTGGGATCGATAGCCTCTATTCAATAATCAACACTGCTATCACACAAGATTGGAATTTGAAATACGCACTGGGTTTGATGTACTTGACCAGCTCTTTGGTGTTCGGATCATTACACAGGCTCTTCACGAGCAAGTCGATGTAGTGTCTCAAGGTCAGTGTTTCCATCGTCAGCCGCTTCCTCACCTGCTCAATCTGTGAGAAAGAGGAAAACGCAGGGAAATCAGTATCGCGCTCCATCATGAAGACTTTTGCACGCTGATGTAAATGGCTGATATTTGCCTGGTAAGGGGAAATGTCACGCGGCACATCTTCTAAAAGATCTGCGAAGTGAATGAAATCCTCTATCAGTTGGAGAGCGGGGAACATGGGATCGAGCAGGGCCAGAGGCTGCGATACAAGCTGGATGCGTCGATATCCGTCGAAATGTGCGTCTTCAGCTTCTGTTGGAGGTCGAAATACTTTCAACTGTGACTCGTTATTGGAGCGTCTCACAATGTAGGGGATTTGTTCGCCCGAAATGACAACGTCTTCGTGATTGGGCATGTGCTTGGTCCACTCGCGCGAGGACTTGCTGATCGCTTGTAGATTTTGGTAGAAAAGGCCGCATCCATGACTAAGAGATGGAAAGTTTGTCAGCAAGATGCTCACATTCGTGTTTTAGCCGTATTGATCGTGGGATCTGTGCAAGTTTTATATCATCTTGCCAGGGATACGCAGACCATGACATATAGCAAGGACTGTCCTGTCAAGCTAGAGGCTAATTGCGAGGGCTTACCATTCCACTTCATCATTATCGTCTTCTTCATCATTCGATTCATGGCAGCTTGGGCAAGTGCTTGGTGGGCAGGCGAAACGATGGAAGGTCATACGCATGTCGACATGCTGCCCAGGATGAAACACTCGGTTCCAAGGCTTATCCAGGTCTATTGGCCGCTTACCCCGAGAGTCCTGTATGGCGAATTCCTGGTCATCCAATTTCGACAAAGCAGACGCGCTAACCCCAGCATGACTGAATCGGGCTCGAAGAACAGCAATGAAACACTCCGAGGAGTCTATAAAGTCGAGGTGAAACGGCGCCAGCCTCCCAAGAGGATCCAAGAGGATGACCGGTTGCTGCAACAAGACCTGTGGTGGCACGCTTTTCTGGTACTCCAGCATTTTTCGCATGTCCCGGACACTCTGTAAGAGTTCCTTATTCTGGTTCATAATGACAAGGAAGCATTGACGTTGCTCAAACGACAAAGTCTGCATCATTGCTGCAAGATTGGCTTCTGCATTGGCGACAGAGACTGTACCATCGGTGAGTTCTCTTCGCCCGAGCGCCCTTTTGGCTTGGAATGTGGTTAAGAGCATATTGATCGATGAAGAATGTCTGCCAAGGTGTTCTCTGAACGTTTTGACGTCCTCCTTATGACACAGGGCCCATTGTATCTTCCGGAACTTGGGTAGAAAGCCTTTCGCACCCGCCTGCAGGTGAGGTTGATACTTGGAGATCGAATCAAGGAAGTCCATGATACATTGCTGACATGTATGAGTAGCATTCTCCAGCGCGACATGCTGCTGATGGGGCAAACTCTCATCGGCGAGCAATTCTTGCACCGAATGTAAACATCTTTGTAAAGAGTCGACCTCTCTGATTAAATCGCCGAATTGCTTCGCAGAGCCTTTCTTGATGTCGAATGCTTCGACCGAATCTTTGATCAATTTGAGACCCATGCAAAGATCACTAATGGAGAAGCCGAATCCAACGGCCATCTCTTCTCAATCCTCTCCATGAATATCACCAGGTGCGTCCTCCAATACTTATGCCTTAGAGCTCAGTACCTTTTTGGAGAATCGCATCTTGCTGCGAGCCTATCTTCACAACCTTGCCTCTACAATCTGAGAAAAAATGACGAATGCTAGCGCACTTCGGCTGCGCCACGACTTTGTAGGATTCATCTGCATCGATTGCAGAGCACAGCCGGCGCTAAATGGATTGTCTGCGGGAGAACGACCACCACGACGTTGGTGAACAGGGCAAACCTTCTTTAGATCATAATGGCACGACCTCATAAATGAATACACTCAGGTAATCATTCATACTAAATTCGGGACCCCGAAGGTGCTATGTGCAACTAATTAACATCCATATCCCTGGCCAATGACAGCCTTGACAATCGCCGTCCTGGCATCCTTTATGATCTCTGATCTACATGATTTCAAAGCGTCGATCATTGGCTGCCAGGAATCCTCTACTGACTGTCGCCATCTCGTGCTTTCATGACGTGTCGATCATGGCATCTGCACAGATCCATTGCACCATTCATGAATCGCCGTGCATTGTCAGCGAGCAAGTCCGAGTCGCGCGGGGAGCATCACTGAGGTCAGCTAATCCCTTCTGTTTGATGGATGTCCATTGAATAATGGAGTCCACCATCTTGCACTTCTCAATTACTTCTGCAAATACGTCTGTCCAATCTTTCTAGCATTTTGCATGGAAATACATGCTGGGAATTCAAAGGCTCAATGGTATGTTAAAAGACAGTCAGGCTGAGTTTGGCCCGTTCCACCATGCCCTCCATATATTTTCACCCTCGGCCCTTGTTCCAGTCCTTCTTACGTGCGGTCCGAAACTTCGTCAAAGGGTGCATTGATACTGTGCGTGCAACGCCACTCGGAGGGCTACCTCTACATTACCGAAGCGGCTTGTCTGAACTTCCTTCGTGTGTCTGGTGCTAATGATGCTTGGATGCCAACATCACGACATGATCGTCAGCAAAACAATGCTATGGAACGCACAACGCTCGATCCTTGGTGAGGCAGGTACGTGTGGAGGTATCCGAGGCATGACTGACTCGTCATATGACGAACGGATCTTACGGTCTCATGCGGCGAGAGCAGCCTCCTCTGTGTGCCGTGTCGTTGAGCAAGGTCTTCGTGTGCTGAAAGGGGTGGAAGTAATTTGTCTCATTGACGGGGCTGTAATGACAAACAGTTATTCCAAGGTTGAGAGCGATGGTGACAGTCTAGCGTGTGGAAACCCTTCTCTGATAACGGATTGCTTGAGCTTTGGAAGATTCTCTCTTTGCCATAGCCAGGAGTCATCATTCAACCACCGCCACCTTCTTTTGTTTGGCCTGCCTGGAGTTCTTTCACGCCATTAGAGATTGCCTCAACAGACGCGTTGACGCCCTTTTTGCTCAATCTCGATTTCACTTCCTCAACAAGATTTGCCAGATCGACCATTACGCCGTCTTTCTCAGGATGCCCTTCATCTAGGCCCATCTCCTTCACTTTCACCTTTCCTTGGGCCTGCTCGTCCTCACCGAGGATTACGGCGAAAGGAATGCCTGCTTGCTCGGCAGCCTTGAACTGGGCTGGTAGCTTCGGCTTCTGCTTGTATGCGAACTCGGCCTTGATACCAGCGTCCCATAGCGTTTTAGCGACCTGCATGCGCTCTTTCAGGAGGCCTGTGAAACCTTTGCCACCAAACGCCATGATGTAAACGTCGACTTCTGTGCTTCTAACAGCGGGCGTGGATTTATCGGCCTCCATACGAGCCTTTGTGATGGAAAATATACGATCGACACCAAACGAGATCCCAACGCACGGTATCTGGCCTTTTCCTGAGAACATACCGACAAGCTCGTCATAACGACCGCCTCCGGCAACACTACCAACGCCGACAGAAGGATCGTTCGAACGATCCTCATCAAATTCACTCGCTTTGTCCTTCCTGGGCTGTTTTGGTGGCTTCTGACCTTTGCTAGTGGGAAGGGGGGCAGAGCCTTCAGTGATGACCTCGAAGATAACCCCGGTATAATAGTCCAGTCCACGGGCAAGAGAGAGATTGAATTGTACACGATCGAGAGTGCCAAATGCTTCGAGATAAGCAAACAGCAAGTCCATCTCCTCAAGCCCCTGTCGTAGTCGGTCATTCGATGTGACTCGCTCGTCCTTCCTCAGCTCTTGCATGACCTCAGGTCCCCCTTTGCATTGGACGAACTCCCATATTCGGTCTGCGACTTCTTCTGTTAGACCTTTCTCTTCTATCATCTCTTTCCTGACTTCCTCCCATGGACTCTTGTCCAATTTGTCAACGGCGGAGCTTATGCTCCTGATCTTCTCTTTCGGCACACCACAGACCTCGAAAATGCCATCTAGGACGCCCCTGTGATTGACCTTCACTGTAAAGCCTCCACGAGTGTCATTGCTCCATCCAAGCCCCTGCTCACCGAAGATCTCGCAGACAATTCGAATGATCTCAGCATCAGGGACCATCTTGTCGTACACGCCTGCAATGTCAAAGTCACACTGATAGAACTCTCGCATCCTTCCTTTGGTCATGGCTGGTTGATCTCTTCGGTAGACTTTTGCAATGTGATATCGTTTGATCGTTTGTATGTTTGGATTCATTGCCAGCCATCTGGCAAAAGGAACGGTAAGATCGTAACGTAATGAGCATATTTCACCGCCCTGATCTTGGAGATCGTATATGAGCTTGCTGTCTTCGCCATATTTACCTGCTAGTATGTCGCGAAGCTCGAAGACCGGAGTGTCAACCGTAACGGCACCATGACGCTTGAAAACCTGGGTGATTGTGTTGAAAATGCGGTCTCGAATGACCATGTCCTTGCCCTCCCCTATCAACAAATCAGCAGAGCTCGAAGCTCCTCAGGAACAGCATTCCTCCCACAGTCTTTCGTCCCTTTCGGGGTTTTCAGCTGGTAGGCTGTCTTGTCTTTGCCCATGTTTGCAAGATGCTCAAGCTCATGCAATTGGGAGTACGCCCTGCAAAGCCCAGATTTTGTGAACCTGAATGAAGAGTGATATGGGCTAGATGCTCTATTGACAAGGCAGACAGGGAGCGAGAGCAGTGGCCGCATGCGTAGCAGCCAAGTAAGTGAGTCAGAAGTCAAGAGGACCAAACATTTTGCAAACACAGTGAGCTGCCATGGCTGCAAACCCACGTCGAATGCGCTACGGAACTTGCCGGCAGCCGTACAAGCCCCTCGGACGTACCTTCTAGCTTTGGATGTTTACCCAAAAAGATACGGTTTATCCACTCGGGGCATCTTCTCATGATCCTTCGTCATGGCGCCTCATCCTGGTATTGACACCGATCATATAAGGGAGAAGATACGCAGAGATCTTTTCGGTCTGCTCGAAGGCGTATGTAAGGCTACGTCCTGAGTGAAAGACCAAGCAACTGGGACTGATTGGGTGTATAGATACAAGGCAAGAAGAACCTAGTGATTGAAAAGTCACTTGCCGATGTCATTGGTATCTTCGTCAAATTCTCGACTCTCCAGGAACATGGCGTGGACAAGCTTTTTCTGCTCGAGAACAACAATGTTGACTCGTCTCAAAAGAATGTCGTTTTCTTGGCTCGAGGAGAGAAGGCGCTTAAACCTATAGCTGTTGCTGGTAGGTCCCGGATATCCTTTGAATCCTATTTTTCCGATCTGACATTTTGTCAATCCTTTGCGTGTTTTGTAGAGGCAACTCCTTCCTGGGTCAAAAAGTAGGCAATGTAGACCTATTCTTCTATTCTACCTCGTCAGTCTTGAACCCTAGATCAAGTTTAAAAGATCTTCCAGCATGCTCTATAGCGGGTTCCTTCCACCTCAGAGGTCTATCGCCATCATTTCTTGCTGACATGCGATTCAGAGCAAATCCAGCGATTGCAAAAGAACAGCAGCATTGAGCATGACTTCTCCGTCATATGGGCGCCCAGACGGACCTTGGTCAGTGATAAGATACTCGAGGAATCTGGCGTGCTTGGGGACCTGAGTGTGGAAGTCTTACCTCTGTATTTCGTTCCCCTGGAGCAAGATGTGCTATCACTATGCTTCGAAGACTCTTTCAGTGACATATACTTGGTCAGTCAAACCCTCTCTGCCTTCCTTCCTAGCTGAGTCGTCCAGCGAAAAGATCCAACATCGATTTTCTTAGGGGCTCAAGCATTGATGGATCTGCAAAATTCCCATGGGCTATTCCCGCGTATCATTGGGAAAGGTGACCAAGCTCATCGCCTGATGGAGCTTCTGCTTCGCATGCGATCAGAAGCTGCCGCAGAAGACAACGCTACGACTTTTGGGCCGATGCCCAGTGCCTATGTTGAAAGCCTCATCGTCATTGATCGCGAGATAGACATGGCTACACCACTTTTAACGCAGCTGACGTATGAGGGTCTCATTGACGAGATGTTCGGCATTCATTACAACCAAGCTGAGATTGACTCATCCATCGTTGGGCCCGCCCCTGGCACACAACAGCCTGCACGAGCAGAAGGGACAGTAGCACCGGGGCTCAAGCGCAAGGTTATGCTAGACTCAAGCGATAAGTTGTATGATCAACTCCGAGACACCAACTTCGCTATTGTCGACGGCTTGCTCAACAAGGTCGCGCGCCGCCTTCAAAGTGACATGCATAGCCCACGCGACGCTAAGAGCACATCGGAGCTGAAGGAGTTCATCAGTAAGCTACCAGGGTATCAAGCCGAGCAACAAAGCCTTAGGGTCCACATCGGTCTCACCGAAGAAATGTTGAAGCACACGCAGTCTGAGATTTTCCGTCGCTGCCTTGAAGTCCAACAGAATCTGGCTGATGGCACAGACCCATCTTCACAACATGACTCGATCGAAGAATTAATAGCGCGAGATGTCCCCCTTGCCACCATCCTCCGACTACTTTGTCTCGAGTCCTGCGTCTCTGGTGGTCTTCGCCAGCGTGATCTGGAGAATTTCAACCGTCTTGTCCTGCAAGCCTACGGATATCAACATCTGCTGACATTAGCGTCTCTCGAGAAGATCGGTCTGCTCAAAATCCGAGCATCAGCAAACATCCTCTTCAATCCTCTTGGCGCAGGGAGTGGCACGGTCGAGAATTCGAGCACAAACTACAATTACTTGCGGCGAGTACTTCGACTCATCGTTGACGAGGTCGACGAGCAGAACCCTAATGACATCTCTTACGTTTATTCTGGCTACGCGCCTCTTTCTATTCGCTTAGTCCAGTGCATCCTGCAGAAGCAATCCCTTCTAGCATTTGCTCGAGGCACGCAAGCACCGTCAACCGCTAATAGTGTCGCGTCAGCGAGCAATACCTCCCATGGCTGGCAGGGCTTCGAATCCGCATTGAGCAATGTGCGTGGTGCGACTTTCTCAAAGGTGCAGAAAGGGGAAGACGCAGCCACAAAGGCACGAAACATGCTACATGGCAATGCTGGTGGCAAAGTCAAAACCGTCGTTCTGATGTTTCTAGGGGGCATCACCTTCACTGAAATCGCTGCTCTGAGATTTCTGGCAAAGCAAGAGGAGGGAAGGAGAAAATTGTTGATTTGCACAACGGGCATCATCAGCGGGAACAGTATTATGGATGCCGTCATGGAGAAGGAGGATTTCTCAAAAGGATGACACTGGGCTTTTGTATCCTATATGGAAGTGAGAGTTGCGAGAACTGTATTAAGACATGTAAATAATTTGACAGAATGTTTTTACGAAAGTTTCGTCGTAGCATCAACAAGCCGTAAAGTGTTTTCATCTACGGTCACAATATCGAGTGATATAGTTCAAGCACCACAACAACTGAGACACCTGTGATCTGCAGCTCGGCCATTATCCTTGTAATGCTTAATTTTCTGTCTTCATTCTTGTCGGCGCCCCTGTTTGCTTGTGAGGGTATTCATCGATCCTGATACTGTACCTAATGAGGAGTAGCGCGTCTTACGAGTCACCTTGATCTACAACGACTTGTAATTTCACTCCTAATGGAGCTTCTTAGCTCCATCAGCTCCAGGGCTAGAGAACCTGAGAATGAGCTTACCATCAGTCCGGCATCAGATCCAAAACTCTTGAACGAGGAATCTCAAATTCCACTTGAGGTAGTATCACCCGACGATGCTTTGAGCGCTTTGACGGGCAAACCAACTTTTGAGAACCTTGCACGTACTTTAAAGTGGCTTCAATCGACTTCGACTTCTGAAGATGACTTCAACATTCTCAAGCCAGGCCCCAGAGCTGCGCAGATTGTCTTTTCACTGGTTGATCAAGCCATCCCAGACTACTGGCCACTACTGCAGGATCAAAGATCGACCAAATCTCGAAAGACACGGACAGATCTACTGAAGTGTCTAAGCAGTACTGCCGGCTGTGGAGCCATCGTCTCACGCTTACGTTCTCTGCTTGATGAGTTCAAGAATCGGCGTCAAAATGGCACGGGTGTCGTCGCCAGCGGCCAGCCTCTAGAGACGCTTGTCGAGGTTTTGGAGGCTGTTTTGCAGTCCGACCAATTTCTGAAAGGGCTGCTGAAATCTGCGAGGGCTTTCTACGATTCTCAGACTGTGCGATCTGGCCTTCTCTGGAGGGAAGCTGTTTCGTTGTTTGGATCTGGGAGGCTACCGAATCTGGTCGCTGAAGTCAATCTCGTATTGAACGAGGTCTCGAAAGATGTCAGAGATGGCAGCTGGATTGGCAGAGGGGATCGGTATGCTGCGTGGCTCGGTAGAAATTTGAGTCTTATGATGGAGGGTTTTGGGCGTGACGAAGGATTCCAAGTGGACTACGAGGCGCAATTGATGAACAAGGCCCTTTCTCTTGGTTATACAGGTGAGCTGCAGCACGAATGACAGAGTCTCCTTCTAATCGTTTATAAAGATCATGTTGTCGAGAACTCATTTTCACGCTTGCTTCTTGGTAACGAGTCTTCGCTACGGACGAGCAGAGCACTTCTCCTCCACGTTTCTCCTTACGAGCAGAGATCTCTGCTCTATTCACTCATAAGAGTGCTCTCCAAAAAACAGTCGAAAGATAACAATAGAATTCTAGGAGCATCTGCAGCACTATTGTCTGGCTTGGTAGGCGACGACGCATCCTTGCAGGAGCATCTTGCCGGCTGGCTTATTAGCACATCTCCTGAAGCGATCGGACATAGCCATACCATACACAGGACTGTAGTGCTTGCTTTGTCCACTCGCAAAGGTCTACATATCCCCCCCTGATTACCAATAGGACGTGGCTGAATCGCATATCTAGCTCGATTACAAACCACGTTATGGAAAGCTCTGGATCTCTTCAGTGATAAATTGTATATCAAGCACAGTCCTATTCTACATCAAGAAGGTCGGTAATACCACTTGTTTTCCCAATGCCACGCGCTGAAAGGGTCAGTCAACGCACAGATACTGTTGCTCCTGGCCAGTTATGTTTACCGAGCGGATAAAAGCTCCATGGCCGCATTGTCGAGGTCGAGCGTTTATCTGAAGGCTATATCCAATCATTTGGCAGCCTCATCGACAAAGTCTCGTTCTTTGGGAATGGTGGTTGGGTCTTCAATATCAGAGCTACTAGACGAGCCCGGAAAGAGACTGAACTTTGGGGCAGAAGACTCGAAGGATATCGACTGGTCATTCTACAAGGCCCTGCTGGACATTAACGACAAGATGGGGAACATTGTCGACCTTCAAGCTGACTTCAACTCTTCAAAGATACCTACGCGAACATTGACAGAAGCATCAGCCACCCGGAACGGCACCAGTAACGGAAAGAAGGCCCCAGCATCATCCAGGGTTGTGAAGATAGAGGAGATATATTCAGAATCTGAATCTGAATCTGAAGACGACCTTCCCATCTACGCAAAGCCGGATTCAGACCCTTCCGACGATGAGGACCCCGAGCTCATCGTCCGTAACAAACCTACTGCTCCCGTGTGAGTCGAATCGACTTCCCACACAAACTGACCTTAGACTGACCTGCAACCTAGTTACATACGCGACCTCCTCGCCGGCTTGCGGGACACCGAAAACTTCGATCGACACACGCTAGCTCTCAAGGCAGCCCCGAGCCTCATCCGACGAAAAGCAAACTACGGCACCGAAGTCTCAGACCACATCGAAGATCTTGCCTCCACCATCCTCGGCCTGAAGGACCAATGGGAAGCCCCGGATTTCTCCAAGCTGCGCCTCCAGGGCATGCTAGCCCTCTTGATCGCCTCCCCGCTGGAAATGGGCCAATACTTCTCCCGCGCCTTCTACAGCGGCGACTACTCCCTCGGCCAACGCATCTCCATCCTCACCGCCATCGGCCTCGGCGCCCGCGAAATCGCCGGCGCGGGTGGTGGCAAAGACGACATCGCCATCACGGGCGCGCCCTCCCCCTCATCCGAAGCCTCCTTCCCATCCAAACGCCTCCCCGAAAAGGCTCACGCGCACTACGCGGCCGTCGAAGCCGCCGCCGCCGGCCCCCTGAACGCCCTGACGACCCAACTCTCCCGCACGATGATCGCCCCCCTCGCCGCCGCAGCCGCGGACCAGCTCTCGGGACCCTCCGTGCTCAAGGTCCGGGGCACATTCTCCTCCCGCATGGAAGTGGAAGCGCGCCGCCCTTCGCCCCGCGCGAACCCGCTCTCCGCCATCATCGGCGAGGCATTCTGCTACCCTTTGATCGGCCGCTGGGCCGTGGCGATCCAATCCTTCGGCAGCAGCAATAACGCCCCGCAGGCCTCCCCCACGGTGCTGGCGCACCTGCTCAAGACCCTGGGTATGGTGCTGCATGCATCCGGCCCCTTCACGGTGGCGTTGCCGAGCCTGACCCGGGAATTCTGGGCCTTTCTGCTCGGGTTGCGGGCAAGGGCGGGGGATGATCGTGCCGTGCTGGAGGGGGTGCTGTTTGCGCTGCTGGCGCTGATGGATGTGAATTGTGAGGGGGAAGGGCAGAGGAGGGTGGCGGAGGAGCAGGCAAGGGAGCTGTTGGAGACGCAGGAGTGGGTGGGTGGGGTGTTGGATAGGGTGAGGGGTGGGGAGGAGGAGGGGGAGAGGTGTCGGATGTTGGCGGCGGGGGTGCTGGTGCGGTGTCGCGAGGTGGTGGAGAGGTTCCAGAGGTTGATGATGGGGGAGATGGTGAATTTCATGCCGGGGTGAGTTGTGAGATGGGGATGGGGAGGGGGGCAGGTGGTGCGTTAGGACGAGAAAGTACTAGGTTGACTTGTAGCAATCCTCCCTCCTCCTATTGATGCTTGACGCACTTCACAACATTGGCTATGCTCAAATCATCAATGTATTGGTATATAGCGACCACATCCGCCCCGAGAAAACACCTTGCGAAACAGGGAAATCAACAATGCATCATCTCACGATCATCAATCAACATTTTCGCTCCTTCAAGATATCTCTCCCATGAGCGGCGTCCAGCACCCAGTTGGCATCAACCACCTCACGTAGAATTCTCACGATGCACCGGAAATCTAGGCCGCTCAAGCGCCCCCCCTCCCCCACCAACAAACTCCTCATCCGCCTCCTCCCCCGTCGGGAACCCCATCTTGAACGCCGCCAACTCAGCCATACTCCCCATCAACAGCCTCTTCAGCTCCCCCACCACCACCTCAGCGGGCGCATCATCCTGCATGGCCGCCGCGCTGGGCGGTCCCACATCCGCAAGAACATTCGGATGCCCTGCCGCTGGCCCGCCCGCCGGCAACGAAATGCTCTCGGAGCGGAACGAGGCCGTGGGCGGTTCTTCCTCGGAGGTCATGCCATCAAACGACCAATCCGATCCCGGTAGCAGGGATTCCTCCTCGGAATCACTGATGAGGACGCTGTTGCGGAGGGTCAGGTCTTGTTCTTCCTCTTCATCTTCGCCACGGTATTCGTCGTCGTCGGTGGTGTTCATCGATGCGGACGAGACGGAGCGGCTCATGGGATGATTGTTTGCCATTGCGGAAGTATTGGACATCCAATCATCGGCGGCGGCGGCGTGGTTCATGGGGTTCGCCATCGCGGACCCGGACATCCAATCGTCCCCGCCCATGAGGTCGTCGAGGTTCATGGTGGCGCGTTGGTCGCGGGCCATGGGTAAGCCTTCCGAGACGGTCTCGGCGTGGTTGAGGGATGGGCGGGCAAGGGCCATTGCTGGCGCGGGGGAGGGCATGGTGTTCGCCTCGTCCGGGTCCACGGTGAGGTTACCCCAGTCGGGCTGCCAGCCCATGGTATCGCGTTTTCCCTGCGCTTTACGCTTCTGCTTGATGGTGTCGGCATCTGCGAGCTCGACATCGGATTGTGAGGATGAGGAGCCGTTGAAGTCGACCTCCTTGCGCAAGAGATCGGAGGAGTCGGTGTTGCTGTTGCGCAGGGGCAGGTCGGACTTGGCACGGCTGAGGATGGGTTTGTCGAGGCTCATGTGGCTGCCGTCGTTGTCGTAGGAATACGGTTGCTGGTCCTTTTCGAAGATTGCGCCGAGGGCGTGGCCGCCTCGAGCGACGCGGCGCTCGTTGGTGGGATCGGTGTCGTCGAAGCTTGATTTGTTGGATCCTTGCCTGGACGGTCTAGAGGTGTACTCGTCTGGAGGATCAGCAGAGAGGTCGTCGAGATTACCGAGATAAGTCGAAGCGTCCAAATCCTCGAAGGATGGATTGTGTGAAGATGTATCTGCAAAGGGGTCGTAATTCGGGTCAAAATCTGCGAGTAGATCTCGCGAGGTGCTGAATATGAAATCCATGTTTTCCGTGCTACCGTTGGAGAAGTCCGAAGCAGCTTGGGCTCCTGTTGGAACGAAGAGCGAGCCTCTCTGATTGCCAGCGAACGTCCATTCCATAAACTTGGCCACCAAATCTTGCAGCATGCTAGTCGGGTGGGAAGACTCAGTCCCTCTGACGTATGGGTGGTCGAGGATCTCTAGTATAGAAGGGCGATCGGCGGGCTCGACTTGTGCCACAAATTCAACGAATTCACACAGTTCTGAAGAATACTGATCCCGCGATAACCGGGGTGGGCTAGAACTCAAGTAAGTCCCCAGTCGATTCATTGGGACTCGAACGTGGGGTGGAGCGCCTGTCGCGATTTCGTAGATTGTTGTAATATAGGACCAGATATCGAACTGTTAGGCGGTCAGTACAAACGACTTGTGAGGAGCATTGTGACGGACTTCGAATCCGTATTTGAGGCCACCGTTCCAGTTCTTGTGATGTTCTGGAGGCATCCAGTGAGGCGTCCCCACAATAGTCCCTCTCTTGTCTAGTTTTGATTCTACGATACCTGCAACACCAAAGTCGATAATCTGCAAGCCACCTTCTTCATGAATCATGACGTTCGCAGCTGTAGTTGCAGTGAGCCCTACCCCGACAAATAAGTGCGTCGAACCTTGATAACCTACCTTTTAGATCGCGGTGGATGATGTTTGCCTCGTGGATCGAATGTAAGCCAATCGCAAGCTCCCTCGCAATAGCCTTGATATACTTCTCATCGCACTTATTGTTGCTTGCTCGTAGCTAGCCGTTGTCAGCCTTGATTAAGGGGACTGCGGAGTCTGAGCTGAAGACTGGCTTTTGGAGTGGTCCTTACAAGAGTACGTATACTACCACCAGGGCAATAGTCACAGACGAGCCATAAGTGGCCGTCGACTTCGAGGACTTCGTGAATAAGATTGACGTTCTGAGCACCATGGTCCTTCAATTGCATGAGAATCTCGATCTCCTTGCGAATGTCGGTCAAGGTGATATCTCTATGTTTGGCAGATGCTTCGTAGTCCACGTCGTCAACATTCATCAATTTGATCGCAACGTCGCGCGGAGGGTTCTGGCTATAGTCGAGACTAAAATGGAACTTTGCTCAATACTCTGCGAGTCTGTGAGGAAGACGAAGCGCGAGGACTTACGCTTGGAAAACTCTGCCGTAATTGCCTTTGCCAATAAAGTCAAGGAAACGATACTTGGGAAACAAATGCTCCGTTCCCGCTTTTCTCATCCGCTCGCGAATGAACTTTTCTTCATCCTCGGCGATCTTGTGCGTGCGTGCCTTGGCCTCAGAAACCTGGGCTTGAATGCGGTGCGCGGTAGCAGGGTGAAGTAATGACTGTCGTGAAGCCATAACCCTAGGTACTCGTGGGAGTGGTACACGCGTATTGGGAGACGAGAAATTCGGCGCAGACAGGATCGGCGCGGGTGAATCGATGGGCGAGATCTCCTCAGGTGAGAAGCTCTGATTAGGAGATGTAGTGAAGCTGTAAGGAGATGAAATTATCGGTGTGGATTGGATTTGAGATTCCTCGCCGCTGGACTTTTTCCTTTGCGGTGACGCCGCGGGTTTGCCTTTCTTCGAAAAGCTGAACGACGCTGCCCGGCTTAAGCTCTGTCTAAGTCTCGCACCTCGGGAAGGGCGGCGCGGGCGCTCTCTTGTCGACTCATCTGTATTCTCTTCTCCTGAATCATCAGCACTTGATGGGGCAAAGCTTGACGTCAAGGAGCCGTCAGCAGCTTGACATGGTATGATACAAGCGGCATCATAGTTCTGCAGCAAATTCTTTAGAGCATTGGCATCGAATTGCGGGGATGAGATTGTAGCAGCAGGCGAAGGACTTCCCATTGCTGGTCAGGGCATCAATGTACCTGGGCTCCCCTTCTTTTCTTATAGTACAATGAAAGTGAAATGTAGTAGAACCAAAGCATGTAGGAAAAGTATGTCTACTCACAGGCTTGGCGTGTGCTTATCTACATCGGTGACACTCCTTTCGTTTACGCAGATAGTGTCACCACTTAGTCATGGCGGTGGTCTAATTCACCTAGATGACTACGCAGATGCACGCTTGACTACCATCACAATGCTCAATGGTGGTTGTCTGTCGATTCTGCATGAAAAAAGTCAATGCTAGAGCGACAGTCCACCTAAAACGCCTCGCTGAACAGATGGGACGAGGCATGGTATGGGAGACCTCAATATCAAAGGAAGCAGTAGGGCTGCAACCACATGGCGCTAGACAGGCTCTAGCGGGCCGAACCGTGGGTTCATTCGAAGGCAAGTTCAGCCGAAGCATATAGAGATTGCAACAGCATGACGAGCGTGCATATGGGTCATTGCAATTTCGAATTGTCAATACAAAAATTTGTTTATTCAAGATATTTGACAGACATGATGCAAGTGCTCGCAACGCTTTTTGATTGATGACATGCTATGCACTCATGCAATACTGGCAATTCGTGAATGTATCATGTGGAAGCTCCAGTCCTGTCCGTCTCGGTGCCCTCAATATCGCTATCACCAACGTCATCATCGTCATCGCTATCACTGTCGTCGGCTTCGTCATTGGCCAGACCAGGGACCGGGGACCAGTCGCGATAATCGCCTTCGATCCACCTTTTACTCTTCGGTAGATGGTAAGGGTCGAATGGGAAATATGCGTCAAGATGGTGGTGTCCTTGGTCCTGACTGACACTCAGCGCACCTTCTCTGTCTGGCTGGCCGTACATGCTGCCCAGCATGCTCACGCTGTAATTGGCGAGGCGGATGCGCTTGTTGGTCTCGATGATGTGATATATGAAGATGACGCCCAAGTGTTTCGCGACCCGAGCAAACTCCTCAATGATTGCAGGAGAGCAAACCTTTAGCGGATTCAATTTCGAAAATAGATGGCTATGGAACGCCTCCTTGGTTCCAGGCCTCCATTGGTGCCCCTGCCTATAGAGCGTGTCCAGGTCGTCGTCGTCATCTTCCTCTTCATCTTCGTACCTCAATTCCAGATCTCGCCAGCGGAAGCAGAAGATGTATAGCAAGGACTGGACTAGACAGTAATAAGAGGAGTAGCGCCGCAGATCAGGCCCACTACATGTTGGCTCAATTTCTCCTCGCATTCGGTCGAGCTCGTCACGGATATAGTCGAACACATCTCGTACCACATTTGACGGTACGTGCATGCCACGTGCCACAAAGCTTGCCAGATAAGCCGAGGCATTCTGCCTCGTCAGTGTTGGCTGTTTTTTGTCAAGGACCTTCTGTACACAAGTCCCCACCAAGATGTCGACGTAGTCAGGCGACCGTTGAGCGAAGTGAAAGAGTAGAAATTGCGTGTGCCGGCTGCGATGGGTTGAAAGTATGGTTGTGACAAATTGCGACATAAGGATCTCGATGACCATACTCGCCCCAGTGCCTGTCTTTGAGGATTGAAAATCCCTGCTGTAGTAGGAGAACAAGATGTCCAGCATGGAATCCATTTTCTCCACGTTCTTACGAATGTCCTTCGTTCTTTTAGCCTCTTCATCCTCGTCTGCCTCCTCATCATCAGAATCCGAATCATTGTCACTACTGTCGCTATCGTCCTCAAATTCATCGAGCAGATCAGGCCTTATCTGCGGCAACTTCTCTACCAGGCCCTCACCCTCTTCATCTTCGAGATCTTCAATGTCAACCTGCACTTGCACATCGATCTTGACGAGACGTTCTGTTATGAGGGCCAGTATATCTGGTCGTAGCTCAGGAGCATAATCAAGAATCTTCAGTAGGTTCTGAGTGTAGATCACGTGGGACCGTCTCGAGTCGGGTTGATCTGGAAAATTTTCAATGATGGTTCTTTGTAATACATTGCTAGCCGCTGGAAATATCCGAATGAGATATTGCAAGGTTTGATGCACACGTAGGTAGAACTTGCTTCTTGATATTGGTGGCGTGTCTGGCAGGCGGCGACTAGATGGTGGTGTACTGGTCAAATTTTCGACAAGCGTCGTGAGGGTGTCCAGCAGGAAGCTGCCTTGCGCGGTTACGATATTCGCTAGAAGGCGCATAAACAGCGCGACATACTCTTCCTCACGACCAAGCCATTCGCTTTGGATGACGGCGCGCACCAGATCCGCAGTGGAACGATTGAGTGAAGGGATGTTTCCCAAAAGAGCGACGGTGTATTGACTCAAGCTGAAGGGTGTGATATTCTCGTCGTCGTCTTCATTCTGATCGTAGATAGCCTTGATCCTCTCGTAGCCAGTGTTGTCTCCTAGCCAAGGAGCACGATTAGCAACACGCCCTGCAGGACCCCAGCGGATGACCGAGACTCCAGATTCACAATATCGATAAGACTTGACTGATTTCTTTCACTTTGGGAGTGTGTGGAAAGGTCAAAGGGGTCGTACCGTGAGCTCGTTTTTGGAATGCACTGCGAACCTCTTGCTGAATGAGCTCCGGAGGCTTTTCGAACTGGCCAACAGTCCGAACTTCGACATCATTGTCGAATGTCACCTTGACCTTTTTCGTTGGACTGGACGGAACATATTCGCTGCTGCTATCATCTCGTTTCCGCACTAGTGTCGAGCGACGAGGTAGAGGTAGTGCTCTTGTGGAGGCGTAAGTGCTGCCTGAAGCGTGGGGTAGGATGGGCGACATAGTTGCCATGCCTTATCATAGTGTCAGATGTGATTGTGTAAAGGATTCAGAGTATGCTTCAGATGCATCAGCATGAAAATATCGATGTAATAGAAAATTTTGGCGAGCTGTGGGCGAGTGAAGCATGTGCCCGCGTGACAGTGGATCTTAGCGCGCCAAGCCGGGAAAAATTGCCACAGGAATGATCGCACGATGACGGAATTTTGGCAAGAAATGAAAGTGAAAACATCCTGTTCGACAAGTATTCGGAAAAATGGCGCCCGCGCCGCTGTCTTCTGACGAGGAGAGGGGGCGGAAGGTGAGTCAACAAGTTATGGAGTCTCTTCGAAGATTCTAAACTCCGTAGATCGTCGGCATCAATGCCGACACCGTCACCAATGTCACCTCCACCGACTTTCCCGGCCATCATCCTGGAGAGGATCACTCCTGGAGCATCTCCAAGTTCGCTCGTAACCTCAGGATCCAGTTACACCATCTTGAACGAAACGAATTATCTTTCTCCCTCATCGGCATTGACGCGTCCATCGCCAATGCCTTCCGCCGCATCCTCATAGCAGAAGTCCCCACCCTCGCAATCGAGTACGTCTTCGTGGAGAGCAACGACTCGGTCATTTCCGACGAGGTGTTCGCCGCACGGCTAGGTCAGATACCATTAGCCGGACCCAAGCGCTTTCTGAAATGGTTGACGTACACACCTCGCCCGCCGCAAGGTATGCTCGGTGAGGACACAGGGAAGTTACCAGAAGACCGGGAAGCTACGGACCAGGACACGGTGGTGCTCAATCTCAATGTCAAGTGCGAGTGGAAGGATGGCATGAAAGGCAAGGACGGGACGCCCGAGGAATTGTACGAGCACAGCAGTATCTACGCCTCGGATCTCGTGTTCAAACCGGAGGGGCGCCAGGCCATTGATTTCAAGGATGAAATGGAAGCTGTGGGAGGAATCAGGCCTGTTCATCCAAGGATATTGATTGCAAAGATCAGACCTGGGGATGAGGTGAATATGGTGGCACATGCAGTCAAGGGGATCGGGGGTGATCATGCGAAGTTCTCGCCCGTGGCCACCGCATCGTATCGACTGCTGCCGACGATAGACATCGTCAAGCCAATCATAGGCACAGATGCAAGGAAGTTCGCGCGATGCTTTCCCAGGGGCGTGATTGGCCTGGATACGGTGACAAAGGAGGAAAGTGAGGCTGAGGGTAGCGGCTTTGAGGGAGAGGAAGGGAAGGAAAAGGCAGTTGTCCGAGACACAATGAGGGATACTGTTTCCAGGGAATGCCTACGTCATCCGGAGTTCCAAGGCAAGGTAAAGCTTGGACGGGTCCAAGACCATTTCATTTTCTCCATCGAAAGCAGCGGACAAATCCCAAGTGATGAGCTCTTCATCGACAGCGTGAAGCTATTGAGAGGCAAGTGTAGAAATCTGAAAGGCAGTCTTGCAAATATCATGAGGTGATCAGAGGTCAGAGTCCTGTGGAATTAGCGAGGCGTTTCGTTTTGCAAAACGGGATAGGGAGCTCATGGATCAGCTTTCCGTGAAGCTAATGTTTAGAGTATCTCACGATATCTAATTCATGGCAACATGCTGGGTATCTCTGGGTCATCGCAATCTTCCTGCCATTGACGCTTCACGGGTTGCTCAGGGCCCAAATACGAGTCTGAACTTGAACGAGATCTGGAAGGCCGAGTCCGAGACACCAACCTCGTCTCCATCACTTACCAGATCTTTCAGCTTCTTTTCCAGGTTTGGCCTGGTTTGCTCTTCTAGACTCTGGGGGAAACGCATGTAGAGCGTGCCGTCCGCGCTGCGGATCGAGGGTTTCTTCAATTGTGCCTCCGGTCGCTCCCCAAGACTGTCGAGGAATTCCTGCAATGTCACTTCCGGGTTGATCATGATATTCCTTGCCAGATTTCCACACACAGGACAATCATCTTTCTTCTCGTTTTCGAATGTGTAGGTATAGACGCCTTCATCACCACTGTACATCATGTAGTTATTGAGGTAGGGGTTGGTGTTGGTGAGAATCTTGAAGGCCTCATTGCAACAGCTAGCGGCTATGATAGCATTCGTTGAAGCAATGGCTGGGATGATGTTCTTGACGACGCCTTGAGTCATGGAGTAGGTCACCCCTGGAATATTGAATTCTTGGGCACGTGCTAGCGCTTTTTCATAGAGCCAAGTGATATGCTCTGGATCGTCAGTGTCGAGGATGTCAGCTTTCCGGTGTTCCTCCCAAGCGATGATGTGGGCCCACTCGATGCAGTGAGCTGGTTGTCGTGGTATGGTCGCCAAGGTGCAAAGTGGTACTGCAGCACGAGGCGCATGCATGTCGAGTTGACATTCTATGCAGGAGTTGATGGTGGGTAGAATGACCCTTGCTTGGCCTTTGAAGCCTGAAGAGGGGACGTGTCAGAACAACAGAAAGTTTCGAAAGCAGTGTTTTTGCACATACCCTCTGTGCCGCCATCAACGAAGGGTTTGAAGCTTTCGGAGTCTTCTGGGTCGACCATATCAACCAGAGTGGCATTGATCCATCGTCGAGCCTCAATACTGTCCAGTCCACAGACAATCACATGGAACTGCTTGTAGTATTCCTCGTCTTTGTCTTGGATCTTGCCGTTGTAGGGCGTTATCTTGACCCCACGAACTCTCTTCTCGACAAATGCAGCTGCCACTTGGGCCTTGGACTTTCCCACATCAGCCTCTCGAAAGAGGAATTGTCGATTCAGGTTTGAGACGTCGATGGTGTCTGATTTTCGAATTTAGCAACCTCAGTTGTTGTAGATGAAGCGCATAATCACCCATATCAATGACATGAATATCCTTGAAGCCGGAGAGGGCCAGGTTCTTCAAAATCTCACATCCCAACCCTCCAGCTCCTCTGGAAGAAAATTAGGCAAGATACAAATCGGTGGACTTGATTTTCATACATGACACTAGATCCACGTTAGCTAGGAGTACGAAGGAGGGAGCGAGTCTGCTTACTGACAGGACCTTTGATCTCTCCAGGCTTGTAATGGTCTCCTCTCCAGGTACCCACTGCTCGTCTGAGGCAGGACCTGCCTTGGTCAAGAACCTGTCGAGGTATGTCCTGATTGAATATCAATCGCAAATCTTTAGCTAGGCGGACCCTATTCACTGACCATCTTCTCCTCGAAGGCTCAAGGCCATTCGGTAACGCAGACATCGTGATCTCTTAATGTTGCGAAGAAGGGTAGGTTCAATAAGGAAGTTTACTCAGGTGGTGAAGCTGTGGCATTGAAAGATATTTGTTTGCTTAAGCTCGACAATGACGTACCTCCCCAGTGTCCCCCGAAAGGCCGTTGCGCCGCCTGGTTTCCGAGCCGAACAACGCCGTTGAGGCCTGCATTCTCGGGCGGGGCCCCACTAACGCACGAGCCCCAAGGTCTGCGGATCTCTTTACAAAACGTTCCTGCAAGATATTTGTTCTGCATTCACCTTTCTCTTCATTTCAGAACTCTCCTCAGCAGCTCGAGGGAAACGTGGCCTCGACCCTTTCGGTAGTTATTGTCATCTAGCATCTATTGTATCTTTCAACAGGTCGTGCAAAGCCTTGAACCATGTTCGCCCAAAAACGCTTGCAGAAGGTACGTAACACGCTCACACACGCCGACAAGTCACACAACTCTAACGTAATCTTACAGGAACTCGTCAAGGTAATCGCCCGAGCCATCGCTTCCGATCCATCCCTTTCAACTGAGTACCCAAAACTTATCTTCCCTTCCCCCAGATCCAACAATCGCTCCCTCCAGGCATCACCCTCGTCTCCGCCGACAACCTGCAGGAATGGCAACTCGACATCCGCGTCCTCGACTCCAACCCGCTCTACCTCAACCAAATCTACCGGCTCCGCTTCCGCTTCTCCAACAACTACCCCATCGAGGCTCCCGAGGTCATGTTCATCTCCCCCACAACGAGCCAAACCCCCCGCCCGATACCCATGCATCCGCACATCTATAGCAACGGGATCATTTGTTTGGATCTGCTGGGCAGTCAGGGGTGGTCCCCGGTGCAGAATGTGGAGAGCGTGTGCATGAGCATCCAGAGCATGCTGACGGGGAACTCGAAGAATGAGCGACCGCCGGGGAATGAGGATTTCGTGAGGAGGAATACGCAGAGGCCGCGGGATGTGCGGTTTGTGTATGAGGATGATACGGTGTGAAAGTTAGCCACCAGGCATTGGTGAAGAAGGGATGGAGAGGAGAAGGGCGTTTGGGGTTGAAAGGAGGGGGGTTGTGGCAGCGAGTCTTTGCACGGCGTGCTCATGCAGGCGAGAGCGTGTATCTGTCTGGCGGATGTTTGGCCTCTCTTATGATCACATACTGTGGAATCGTCAAGCGAGGCGTTTTGGGAGCCATATTGCCTTTGCACGGTGGAATTGCTTTCATAATTACAGCCAGCCATACTAAGGTCTGAACAGGATCCGCTAGCATGTCAAATTTTGATGACCTTTTGGAATAGAGATTACCGTCACAAGAATTCGCTATCGATTCTGAGCCTTTGTAAATCAGAAACTTGCAGTCGAATCTGCAACCGCCAACATTGTTCATCAAACCAACTCCATCTTGGGTATCAAAAGTCCTTTCTCCAAACAACGCTAGAGTCCAGGTCTCGAGCAGATTGGATTTCCTAGTAAGAAGGTACCGAGAGCTTTGAGACATCCATGTCATAGCTCGGCCATGGCAAGCTCGCAAAGTTGCTCATATTTCGATGCATCGAAACGTTCACGGCGCCATCCTGTCGCTTTCAACCTCAGTATCCGTTCCCGTAGATCTGCTCCCTTCGCGTCGTCCTCCTCCGCTCGGCTGACAACTCTGCCAGCTATGTACCTTGCGGCCTGTGCCTCCTTGGTGGCCGAAATTTGAGCCTCGATCATCTCTAGATTTTTAAGTACCGTGGAGATGAATTCATCAAGGTGTTCATTGAAGCGTTCTATACGGCGGTTGCGCAGCCATATGCCAGTATAATCAATGACGGCGTCGCGTTGTGCAATGTCTTCTACTTCAGGCTTCGCTGAAGCGGTGCTTTCGAGCGATGATCGGGCGCTGGACTGTGGAGAAGACCGGATGAGAGTGAAATGCTTGCCGCTTATCTTCACAGACTTTGTGATACGCAGTGGAAGTGGTTTCCCGAAGCTAGTATCTATCATGTGATCGTCCGATCCCAGTGACGAGGGCGGAGAGTATGGGCAGAGTGCGTTGCACGAATCCACGCCGTCGAAGGAAGGACTGTTGCTTTCGATGGAAGAAGGCGAACGATGATCAATTGGGCTGGCGCTGACATTGGGAGGGTGTACGATATCCTCCACGACTTGTGGTTCCGGAAGCGCATTCAGAGACCACTCCAGGAACTGCTTGGCTTCATATAATGCGTGAAGTTTCGCAATGGAAATGGGGTGTAACGTTCGCGCAGAAGCCTCGACTGACAATGCCGCGTAGAAACAGAGATAAGTAGTATGTAAGGGTGAGCGCTTCTCCCGTCAGCGATGAATCATTTGCGAGGTCTACCCTGACGAAGAGATCGCTTACTTGATCATGCGTTGCCTGAAGGAGGTCCTGGCAACGCGACGAGCATTTCTTCCACTGACCGTTCAGAAAAGAGACTTTGATACGATGCAAATTCGAGCGCCATTGTTGTGCTGTTTGAGGTCGGTCAGAGCCTTCGCTGGACTGAGATGTTGGCAAAGCCTTCTTGCGCTTGTCTGGGGTCATCTTGCCGATTCCTGATGGGCCTTATCTGACGGCTTTGACCTCTGATCAAGTAATGAGGGGACGCGCTCTCAAGGTGAAAGATATATTGAGGTTGGTCGCTTTCGCAGAGCCTCGGACTCAGTGCTGTACCACGTCGAAAGTGGAACAAGTCCACGTAAGTAAGGGTACGACTTCAAAGTGTGGTGCCGCAAGGCGGGGACATGACATGCATGAAAAGGCGCTCGTGTTGTTTGTTTGTATCATGTGGACCGCGCCCGGCCAACGCTTCATCACCACCAGCTGATGATGGTGTTGGAGATTTTGAGAACCACAAGCACACCCTCACACTTTCAAAAAGCCCCCGCACGTCCTCGGCCGATTCCCAAAGCGTCCAAAAAGAGTGCGCACGAGCATTTGCATCAGCAGTACCGAATCTGTCTTCTGCTAAAGAAAGGTACTAAGAGGACGACAAGCCAAAGCACACAGTAAGTGCAGGGCTCAACGACCGTTTCTGTCGCAATTCTGCACGACGATCATTCCACAAGGGCTGAAACGAGAGAAATCACCCGCCAAATACTCAAAGATGATGCGACCCAATCAGGAAAATATCCTGCAAAGGACGACAGCGAGAACGTGGCTGGGAGAGCCGCTCTGAGAGTGACTAAAATGATGAGAAATAAGTCTCCCATGATGGCTACTGAATACTGAGAACGGAAGATTACAAAGTAGAATATGCGTAGATGCGTCAGATTCTCGCAAGAAAGTGGATGCACAAGGATGAAACGAGCTTGATAGAATAATTGCGGCGGTGGCAGCGGGATTATGCGATGGAGTTTTCTCGTCACGTGACAATTATCAGAACAACTCAAAAGCTATTAGGCAATGCTGTTGGCTAATCAATGCTAACAATGGCAGCCTGGTCCCAACCAATGAATGGTTCACCTCTTAGGCAGCTGTTGAAACTATCAAGGCTTCGTTGGAACGTGTTACAAGTAGTTCAACACAAAGACAAGTCTTACAATTCCAGAAGTGTGCCTCGTACTTAGTTTCATCCCCAGCACCTTTGCAATTGAGCGTGTCTTAAAACAGGATGTCAAACCCGATTCATCAGTCATCGGACAATGCGCCGATCGCACAACCATTTTATGCCTTCGAGAAGGGTTTTTGGAGAGGGGCATGGAAGGAATTAGACAGCTCATCGGCACGAGCAGGCAGAGTCCAGCCCCGTAATTTCAGATTGATTACCTGGAACATCGATATGATGGCTCCCAATGGACCGCAAAGGATGACTGCTGCGCTTGAGCACCTACGAGGTCTTTCTCGAGGGTGGTCTGATATTCCCCTGATCATCATGCTGCAAGAAATGGACTCACGAGACCTCGCCCTCATAAGAAAAAACCAATGGGTTCAATCTGGATTCCACGTCACAGACATCTTCACGGCACGTTGGGTTGGTGCATACGGCACAGTCACTTTGGTCGACCACCGTCTGCCGCTTTTGGAGGTGTTCCGTGTCCGATACGAGAGCCGAATGGGACGTGACGCTCTCTTTGTGGACATCGGAGTGCCTGGCAAAACTCGTCCGTATTTGAGGCTATGTAACACGCATCTCGAAAGCCTTCGTGCAGACCCGCCACTTCGCCCGGCCCAAGTCGCCCAAGCCTGTCAGCAGCTGCAGCATACGGAATGCGGTATCATAGCAGGTGACTTCAACGCAATTGAGGATTTCGATTTGTCACTGCACCTGGAGAACGAAATGTTGGACACCTTTCTTGAACTTGGTCATCAAGACGAGGATGAAGAGGGCTGGACATGGGGCATGCACAGTGAGAGCGGGAAAAAGTATGGCTGCAGGAGAATGGATAAAGTGCTGTACCGTGGTGATTTGAAAATTGACAGCTTAGATAGACTGGGTCAAGGTTTGAAAATCGACGTGGGAAAATGGGAAAGCCAGTATGTCACGGATCACCTAGGGCTTATAGCCGTCTTTGAGTGGATCGACTCTTCAAATGTAGGAGAGGATGGTGAAGCCTCAGGTGGGCCTTCTTCATGAGATAAGCATTTGCGACGGATGTGAGCAATGTTGACTTTGAAATGTTTTTCAAGATGGATGTTAAATTTCCTCGGATCATTTCAGCCCTACGAGAAGCGCGGCTAAGATAAATGATCGACTGCATCATCAACGAGAAATCCGCCGCAATTGAAATAAAGAAAGATACACACATTTTGGTCGATTGACCGGCCTTCTCGACGTCCTGTTGGAATTGTCTCTCTTTTCTCCAGGACCCCTGCCATACTCCACAATGGCCTCATTACTTACCCGCCGTGCCTCCCAATCCCTGAGATGCCTCAAACGCCCCTCCGCCGCCACTCATCACAAATCCCCTATCTCACGACTCCCCATCCGCACAGTCACATCCACGCACCCACGAAACTATGCCGCGCCGGTGGAGCCAAACGAGGGCACGCGGCTGATACCCACCGATCCCACTTTTGGAACCCCCACAAACCTAGAAGATCCAAATTACATGAACATAGCGTCAGACGATGGCGAGTCACCATCGCAGCGCAAGATCCGGCACTACACCGTCAACTTCGGGCCGCAGCACCCAGCCGCCCACGGGGTGCTCCGCCTGATCCTCGAATTGAACGGCGAGGAGATCGTGCGAGCAGACCCACACGTGGGACTTTTACACCGCGGCACCGAAAAGCTGATCGAGTACAAGACATACCTGCAAGCGCTCCCCTATTTCGACCGACTCGACTACGTCAGCATGATGACCAACGAGCAATGCTTCTCCCTCGCCGTCGAGAAACTCCTCAACATCGAGGTCCCCGAGCGGGCCAAGTGGATCCGGACCCTCTTCGCCGAGATCACCCGGGTGCTGAACCACCTCATGAGCGTGCTCAGCCACGCCATGGACGTGGGGGCGCTGACCCCCTTTCTGTGGGGGTTCGAGGAGCGGGAGAAGCTGATGGAGTTCTACGAGCGGGTCTCGGGCGCCCGCCTGCACGCCGCCTACGTCCGCCCCGGTGGCGTTCACCAGGACATCCCCATCGGCCTCCTCGACGACATCTACCAATGGGCCACGCAGTTCGGCGACCGGATCGACGAGACCGAGGAACTGCTCACCGACAACCGGATCTGGATCGGGCGGACGAAAGGCGTGGGCGTCGTCTCCGCCGCCGATGCGCTCAACTATTCCTTCTCCGGGGTGATGTTGCGAGGGTCGGGGGTCCCTTGGGACGTGCGGAAGAGCCAACCCTACGATGCGTACGATCAGGTGGAGTTCGATGTCCCCGTGGGCGTGAATGGCGATTGCTACGATCGCTACCTGTGTCGGATGGAGGAGTTCCGGCAGAGTCTGCGGATCATCCATCAGTGCCTCAATAAGATGCCTGCGGGCCCTATCCGGGTGGAAGATTATAAGATCTCGCCGCCGCCGAGGGCGGCGATGAAGGAGAATATGGAGGCGCTCATTCATCATTTTTTGCTGTATACGAAGGGGTACACGGTTCCGCCGGGGGAGACCTACAGCGCGATTGAAGCGCCCAAGGGTGAGATGGGCGTGTTTGTGGTGAGCGACGGGAGCGAGAGGCCGTACCGGTGCAAGATCCGCGCACCCGGGTTCGCCCATTTGGGCGCTTTCGATCAGGTCTCCAGGGGCCATCTGTTGGCGGACGCGGTGGCGATTATCGGGACTATGGATTTGGTGAGTAATCTCATTCCTATTCTCTTCATTCGCTCCCGCGGAATGAGAGATTGCAATCAGGGGACTGTGGACTGACATTCGATCCAGGTGTTTGGTGAGGTAGATCGTTAAGCCGGAGAATCGATCGAATGATAGGCTTCTGAATTGATGGTTTCTCTGACACGCCTTGCTTATCTTGTACATATGTAGACGACAAAAACATCAAAGCATATTCCTCCACCTCTGACAAGCTTTGTAACGGTAGATTCCACATGCACTTGCTTCGACTCTTCGCCATGCGGAGCAGCAATTCAAAGAATGAGATTTAAAGGTGTCCCAATTGCTTTCTGAAGGTTCACTATGTACATACAATCGTCCTTACCCTCCAATGTGCCCATCATTCACTCATTCCGAAGACGCCTGCCTAGGCAATAACAATGCTTTAATTCCCTCAACCTTTGGTCCCTCCCGCCCGTACTACAACGCCGCGCTATGCTCGATACCCAGAGCCCCCATTGCTAGCCAAGGTGCTACATTAGAAATTTCTCATTCAGAACGTCAGCTTCACCTCCTTCTCCTGCCCGAACTCCTCATCCTCCTCGTCTGCCCAGGCATTATGCTCCAGTCCCACAGGAGCCGAGCCGCTTGGGGGAGGACTCGACATTGAAGTTCGGAGCGACGGTCTCTGCGGAGGCGTGGTGGTGGCATCGGGATGGACGTCTTCCTTGAGCGGCGAAGAGGGTCTGGGCGAAAGCACTGCTGGGGACCTGGGGTGGAGTTGTGGTGAGGACGATGTGTTCTTGCGTGGAGCTTCGAAAGACAGCTTTGCCTGAGCTGGCACCGACTCACTGGAGGGGTTGTACTCATCGTACCCTTGGTTGAATGGATTCTCCTTCGAGCTGCCGTTGGCGTTGGCAGTGTCCTTGGGTCGGGAGACCATGCTAGCATCGTACGATCTCGTCTCCCGAAGGTTTGATCGAGGCGATGCCTGATCGCTCCTGAAATCGTCCACGGTGAGCTTCATCGGCGGCAAGGTCGACTCCAGCTCTCGGACATCGATCTGCTCGCTCTGCAATTCCCTCTTGATGGCCTCAATGTCGAAGAGCACGTTCCCCTGCGTGTCCGCCGCGCTGGTACTGAAATCATCATGCGACTCCCGCAACCGATCATCGTACGTCTCCCAGGCCTTCTTCTCCGCCATCTTGCCGCGCTTGAAGAAGCCGAACCGCCTCTTCCCCGGCTTGGCTTCAGCCACCTTCCTCGCCTCGTCGAGCTCCCGGATGAGCTCCCGCTGCCGCTTGTCGTGATTGTCCGGGTCCGGATCCTCGATCTCCGTGAATTCGTCGCTCTCAACCTCCCAGCCGACCTCGCGGAGGAGTTTAGGCATGGCCGCACGGTAGGCCATGTGGCCGTTTACATGCTTCGTGACATCGATGTTCTCGAGGCCTTCGATGCCTTCTACCTGGGCTAGACCAGCGACGCGCCTGATACCACCAGATGTGGCACGGAACAAGTAGCCTAGGAATCACAGATTAGACTCCGTGTCTACAGGCTTGCAAGGGCAGCGGCATACCTAAGATCCAATCATTGGAAGCATACCCATTAACGAAGCGGCCCGAAATCACAGAGCGGCAGCGAAGGTACTCGTCCTTGTCAGCTACGATTGGAGATCCGAAGAGATAGACATTTTGAATCAGGCCGAAGGCGCCCCTGCCCGCCAGCTCTCTTAGACAGGCGAAGATGACACGCGCCCCCAAAGAAAACCCGACGAGCGTTATAGGTCGCACCCCGAGATTCCGATCGATCAGTGAGTCTGCAAGAATCAAGCCAGCGGCGTTTGCACGAGCCATTGAGACAGTCCAAGGGTTGTCAATTAGATACGAAAGCTTCGTCAGAACGATGGGAAGCTGAAGAGCGGCCATCAAGGAGATGAGAATAGTGCTGCCCAAGACTTGTTGGATGCTTTGAGACAATGCCTTGGTGAGGATCAGCATGAATCCAAGCAGCAGGAGGGATGTAGAAGAAGTACCTCTGATGCTAGGATATTGATGGTCTGACCCATACTCTGAAGCATTTCCGGCTCCCATAAAAGAGAGTATATGTCACCCATGACCGGATCGACTGTACTGAACGGCAGTCGCACGTCGTCGACCTTACCACTCATCCAGCCCGATACCGTGAGGATCAGGTTGACCCTTTTGTTGTTGTGGAGGGGCCTGTACTCGAAGGTTCTCACTGCTCCGGTCCTGCGATCCGAGGCTCGAACACCAATGGTGCCTCCGGTGATTATTGCGCCAGAAGTGATGATTGCGGTACCACCAGCGCCGGCCAGAAAGCTACTTGTGCCTGCGACGCCGATGGTGCTGAAGCCTGCTGCCAATCCAGCGCCAATCACAGGGGCCAACGCTCCTGCCGATAGACCGATGACAAGACCGCCGCCAACAGTAGCCAGTCCCATCATCATGTATCTGCGTTTCAAGGCCCTCTTTCTCCTGCTTTCCATGTGCTCGGCTTCATCCCAAGTCTCCTTATTCGCAGCCTGCTGCATCTCCAAGGAGTCAGTCACACGTTTTTCGAATCGACAGATGTCTATCCACGCGACCTCCAGCGACAGTCCCACTCGTTCCAAAAGCGTCCTTGACCTGGCATCATAGATTGAGTCAGCAAGGAGAATGAGGAACAGATCACAGAGTATCGTCCAGCGAAGATCAATGTCAATCTTCTGACTGATGCCCAGCTGTGAAGGTGTGCGAACTTCAGGCATCGGTCCTTCATTGTGTTCCTGGTACGGGGGTGGGGCGTCTGCATCGGCAACTTCGTCTCGAGACTCGCGACGTGTCGAAGAGGTGGCAGAAGATCGCCTTTCGCCGTTGAGCTTGGGCGATTTGAGCGACTCGCCGTCCGCACTCTCCTCCTCAGCCATGGGATTCTTCACCCGGGCATTCTGCATCAAGGCTGGGGTCAGATCTCCTGGGAGGACGCCATGCTGAGCAAGTTGCTCAATCATGATTTGCTCTACAGGATAGTGTCAGTGTTGAATCCGGGCATTCCACAGCATCCTCGCAGGCGTGTAGGAGGAGGGCTCACCGGATGAATCGATGTCCATGTGCATGTAGAGGCGAACCATCATCTGCTGACTCCACATCTTCATGCTCTCAATAGCGAGATTGACTTTTTTCGCAGTCTTCTTGGTAGGCTCGATTGCCTCCATCTGCTCGAGCATTTCGGCCAGTCCCAGTCGTGTGAGTCCTACATAAGCGATCCTCTGGCCCTCAGTCAACAGCTCCTTCGTAGCCTGCATTTGTGCCAACGGGTCTCTCTGATCTTCATGATCGTCCACCAGAGCTGTGTCCTTGGGCTTGAAGAGGTAGTCCGTGTTTTCTTCCATACTCGTCGTACTCTTAGCATCTTCGTCGTGCTGCACGCGGGTATATCCCTTGCCAGCCCCTCCCAGCCCGTGGTAGGCATTGGCCTCTTCGTCCGAGTCAGGCGCCTCCTTGGCAATGAGATGCCCATCGTCATCGTAAAGATCATAGGGGGCATACGCTGGCATGGACTGCCATTCATCTTCCTCCTTGCTCGCTTCCGGCTTGACTTTCTGAGGAGCTAGCGCTTGGTGGGACCACCCAGAGACTGAACCTGTATGACCATGAAGAATTCTGTCTGCCACAGCATGACTCGTAGCTTCGACGTTTGTCGGGGAGGTTGAAGCAGACTCGGCAGGATGGCCTTCAGAGATGTCCTGAGCCTTGCAGTCGGAGCTCGTGGATATAGGGGGGTTTTGCGACGGTATACTACTGATTTCAGGGACCTCCGATGGGTTTGCATGTGTAGAAGCTTTCATAGCAAGCTGTTCTCCTGCATGTGTCTCGCCGCTGGGGTGGCCGAAGGCATTTACATCTCTGTCTCGTACAGTAGCCTCATCCTGTTCACTGCTTGTTGACTGCCTACGAGGCCTTTTGACTGGAAGTTCAAATTCATCGATGTCGTCTTTTCCTTCTATAGTCTGCGAAGCCTGGGTGACTAGGGATTTCTCAAGGCGCGGATGCTCTGCATCCTGAGCAGTGGAAGTTGGGTTGCCATCGGCATGGATGCGAAATGTAGGAGCTCCGTTGTGCTGTAACGGCGGCTTATGGACAGTCATACTCATGATTGTTGATGCGCATGGGCATCTTGGGACTCGAAGCGCGCCTTTGTTGGGGGGAGAAGCTCACACCTGCTTGAAACTATATGGGCACAATGGAAGATGATTTGGGAGGGATCAATACCCATCTTCGACAACGACATGACAAGTTCCCACTTTGCGCCACCAACACAATGATCTTCTGATTACAACCAGCTCGCAACCAGCTCGCAACATATTCAGGGGTCAACTGTATCAGTTTCAAAAGTCCAAGCTTAAGTCATGACCCGGCTCATCACATCCCAGGTCGGACGCCAGACCAGGATGTCACGCGTTAAGAAGCAGATCTATGTCGGATGTTGCGCATGGACGTATTGTGATCTTTGAGACTTTGAGACATTGATTCAGCTTCGCTACTTGATCTTTATCACTACCTCCTCCGCCATCTTTGCCTGACATGAACTGCACTTGGTAAAGGAAATCAGTAAAGAGTGTGTTGAGGACACATCAATTCGACGCCATGTGTAGCCTGGAGCGCACCGCCTGGTCTCTTGTTCCCCCTTCGAACCTGACCCTTTGCACCTGCACCACCTCACCATGTCTTCGTAGCCAGTTTCGCAAATTGAGCCTGCAGCGTATTGGCAAGTCGTTCAGTGGAAAGTATTCACAGTAGAAAAAATGCTGTCGGACGCTTCGCGCTGGGGAACCTGTTCCTCAACGAGTCGAAAAGAATGATGCTAGATCCATGGAGATGAGAAGGATCCGAAGGGGTTATTGGAGCCTCCGAAAAGACTCTGGATCTCGTCGATGTATTCCTCCACTCCAACCTTAAAGAGTCCATGTGACATCAGATACTGCTCCTCTTCATCCATGATGATGACGTTCCTTGCTCCGAACCCCTCAGCTACCTCGTTGACTTGGGTGAGCTCAGCGCCGAAAGGGTGATCGGCCTCGGGCTTGATGGTGAACATGTCGTGGATTGGGCTTGTGCTTGCAGGCTGGATGTTGTGGTAGGCAGTGGGAGGCTGCTGATATGTCTGGGACTCGGCACGCTTCCTGGCCGCAGCTTGGTGCGAATTTCTCGTGTGGGAAGCCATGCGCTTGGGAATGGGAGGGCTGTCGTTGTCCATGGATTCCTTGGATCGTCGAATGGAACCGGTCGTCGCAGAGCTGAAATAGCTGGAAAGGTGGTTGGGCTCGACAGGACTGGGAGCCTCCGTCTCAGGTGTCGTTGCTCGGGAGGAGCCAGAGAAGGTCATGGAACTGTCCGACTCGTCTGAAGATCCGTAGATATTCGGGGCATTATATGCCAAGACATTGGTGGTGGAGACCAGTTCTAGGGGTGAGGAGATGGCACTACGCTTGATGGTACCATGACCTGACCTCATACTGGTTGCGCGATTCGGCATGGAGCCCGACATGTTGACTGCTTGCCTCTTCCGACTCGTCAAGGCCCTTGCTAACTCCATGGCTTCAAACAGGTCGTTGACGGTTGACGGGTTACGGTTGGCGTGATGTAAGGACTTCTGGTAGGAAAGATGACTTGCTCAAGAAGAGACGTGATCTGCTGATAGCTGCTTAGGTGATGTTCAGGTGAAGAGGTCAGATGATCGTATGGGCGGTTATCTGAGACGAAAGGAGTGTTCTGCGGTGCCTTGCAGCGAACAATTGTGTGTCGTACAAAACAAAAACAATAATTGATGATCAACAGACGCAGTCCGTCGAACAATAAGGAGTGAAAATAGAGAGAGTGAAATTGCGTAGGGTGTCGCGTAAAGAGCGTGCACAACACCTCAAAGCCAGGATATGAAATGAGTGAAGAGGGAAAAATTGAAGAGAGCGAAGGAACGTGTGAATGGGTTGAGGAGGGGGCATTGAAGGGCGAGGTCGGGGGTTCGGCTGCAGGATCTTCCCAGAGAATTCCTTCTGTTGGAGCCCATTTTCCCCCTGAAAATTGTACCTGATTCCCCTTTGGGCTAAGTACAAACGGGATTCTAGTGGTCAACAATTGTACGATGCATGCTCAAGCCCGTGGTGCCTGCAGTATTGAAATACAGCGAAGTCTAACAGAGATTACAATCCCCACAAAAATGCACATTTTGCGCGGTATCATTGGTGCGGTTTTGATATGCTAAGCTCACAGCTCATAGTCTAAGCTCATAGATCTGTTTTCAACTGTCTAGCAATTTTTAGCGGTCAGAATGAAATTCGTGCCGCCTTCACCATCACCTCAGCTGTGGCAGCGAATCACGGCAGAGATGCCAAGCCGTTTCAGCTAATGGTACAGCGGCTCCTCACATCCCACGTCGGACGCCAGACCAGGATGTCACGGTCCAGGTGGAAGTCTGGATCCAGACGATCTGGATCGCTTGCCCATGGTTGAAACAAACTCATTCAAACCGTTCGTCTTCACTTCTGAGAACGACGGTAATGAGGACACTCGATAGCTTCATCTGCACCAATCCGCGAGAAGACCGCCCGGAGAGCTGAAGAGCTGGCCGTACATCAGACCGGCGGACATTTGAGGATGCAAGAATAGCAGCCACGAACGCCGCATGCACAGCGTGTCAGCATTCAAGGTCGCTTCGAAATCCAATGCAAGGGGCAACGTCAGCCAAAAGACGTTGGCGGCACATGTATCAAGGGATTCAAGCCCCATCGTCTTCCATGGATTCCCAACCATTGCCATTGCGGCTGACAGCCCCTTCGTCTTCGCCCGCGTCTCCTGCCTCTTCCTCTTCATCGTCGCTACTATCTTCATCAACCCCAATTATCTTCTCTTCCTTGTCCTCTGACGCGCCTCCGAGGCGGTTCGCAAATGCACGTCGAATCGCTGCGTTGGTCGAGGTATCCCAGACTTGCAATGCTCCCTTGCTTCCAGATACTGCCAGTCGGAAAGCCACTTCAGGATCCGGGGGGAACTTGGTAGAAAAGACTTTGCCGACACCAACATTTCGAGAAACAATCATGCTTGGCCCCGTTGGTTGCACGTTCCACAGCTTGACTTCTTTATCAGATGAGCCGGTTGCGAGGAAACCCGGTATGACGGGATTCACGTCAATCGATGCAATCGATTCGTCATGAGCTTGCAAAGTCCACACGGCCTTGCTCGCCTCGGGTCTTGTTGGCGCATTGCGGATGTCATTCATGTGTAAGATGCCATTTTCCGTGGTGACGAAAAATTGATTTGAGTCGTGCGAGTCCCATATGACCGTCTCTACATCGCTCTCAACTCCCCAGACTGAACCCTTGACTGCAGGAGCTCTCATATCGGACATGACGACTGTTCTGTCATAGCTCCCACTGAGCAGCATCGTCGACTCCTTTGGATGCCATGCTATCGAGCAGATCTTGTCTGTATGATGGGAGTAAGACTTGGCACATTTCGTGGTGGTGAGGTCCCACAGCTTGACAGTCTTGTCGGCCGAGGAAGAAGCGAACAGGTTTCGGTGATGCTTGTTACTTGCCAGGGAGAGGATGGCATCCACATGGTAGTCGTCGTTAGCCTTCTTGGACCTCTTCCGCCGCTTCTTCTTCTGCTTCACCGCGCCATCACCGTTCTCTGCAGGGGTACCTTCTCCACCCTGGCCAAGAATGGCATTTGGATACATGGAATCAACAGTGTCGAGATTCCACAGTTCAATGTCCGGATCCATGGTCCCGACGGCCACATAATTTCCCTTGGCACCCTCATCGCTAATGCTGATATCTTGGCCGACAGGTATATCAAACCACTCGACGCAGAGCGGTATTGCGGGAAGCATGATATCGTGATGGACATAGAGGTTGTCGGCTTCATCTTCGTAGACATATACTTCCAGATAGGGCACCTCGTCCTCGACTTTGGCCGCAACGATCATGTTGTCGGTTGGAAGAATCTGAAGTTCCTCCCTTTCGTCTTCATCGTCTTCGCCCTGCTCAGGCATCGTGATGTACGGGTCTTCTGCATTCGACTCGTGATATGCCAGTGACCTAGCGTTGCCGAACATGTGCTCATCGTCGCCTCCGCTTGCAGCCTCATCGTCATCGTAGTGGTCTAGGTCGTAGGCTTTGAGATCGTCGTCAGCGCCGCTGTGGGTCTCTATTAGGGTGAATATATTACAGCCTTCACATCCGCGCCTACCCGTTCGTATTTGTGGGCACTACTTCAACGCCTCCCACATCCGAACCCTCGTCTTCTTCATCATCTCCCTTTTCTATCGGTGCATGTGATCCGGCCTTGGATTCTTCAAGATCTTGTTTCGCATCATCAAGCTGTAACCTGGCGAGCGCAGATATTCTTTCTAATTCTCGCTCATCCACATTGTATTTCTTGGGGAACGCGGCGGGAGCACCTCGCGCTACCCAGAGAGAAGCCGTGATCATGGACATGGTAAGGATTTGGGATTTTAGTATGCCTGCGAGAGAAATGCCAAAAATTTCCCAAAATTTGCTCGTGGATTGTGGATTGCGGGGTGAAGAAAACCCTCGGCACACCTGCCCCTTTCTGTGTGCCACACATGCCAAATTCGGGGTGGAATTGTTTCATTTCCCTCTATAACTTGAAAACGCTACACTCTTGGGGCAGCCAGGTTCCTTGAAAGACTCTTCTACTTGGGCTCATCATGGCTCGCGAGGGAAGCCCCCCCAAACGGCGGCGACTGGACACTGATCGGTTTGTTGCTCCTTCAAGGCCGCCGACATCGAATCTGAACCGCTCAGCGCCAACGCCCCTCGTCAAAAGAGGCAGAGGAGGTCAAGCATCCCACTCAAACGCAAATGGTCATGCAAGACTCCAGTATGCCTCAACTCCTAGAATGTCGAAGGGGGCGGCCACGCCTCGCCAGAACGAATTCGACGGACCAGAACCTTTCATTGGTGACGAGGAGACGACGACACTGGATCGCGATTGGTACGGTGGAGATGAGTTTGGCTACTCATTGGGAGATGAATCTCACAATCCTTTTGGGTCTGATGCTTCCTGGGCTGATAGACAAAGAGAAGCCGATCTGACGGAGAAGAAGCTAGGGAAACGAGTCAGCGCGAAGGCCGTTCAGAAGCAACGAGACGTTGATGCTTGGGAAGTCAATCGAATGCTCACATCGGGCGTCGCCCAACGCCGAGATCATGAGCAGGACTTTGAAGACGATGAAGAGGCCACCAGAATCCACCTGCTGGTGCACGACATCAAGCCTCCCTTCCTGGATGGCAGAAAGGTCTTCACTAAACAGTTGGACCCAGTACCAGCAGTGAGAGATCCGCAAAGCGACATGGCCGTCTTCAGTCGAAAAGGGAGCAAAGTAGTGAAAGAGAAGCGGCAGCAGAAGGAGAGACAGAAGCAGGCACAGGAGGCAACTAACATGGCCGGCACCGCGCTCGGCAATCTCATGGGGGTTAAGGAAGATGAAGGTGATAGTGCTGTAGCAGCTCCAGGCGAGGAAGACATGAAGAGTGGCAACAAGTTCGCAGAGCATCTGAAGAAGAACGAAGGCCAGAGCAGCTTCAGCAAAAGTAAGACTCTCAAGGAACAACGCGAGTACTTACCTGCGTTTGCCGTCCGCGAGGATCTCTTGCGAGTCATACGGGACAATCAGGTCACCATTGTTGTCGGGCAAACGGGTTCTGGGAAAACCACTCAGTTGACCCAATTCCTGTACGAAGATGGCTATTCCAGGAGCGGTCTCATCGGCTGTACCCAACCTCGCCGTGTGGCCGCCATGAGCGTAGCGAAACGAGTAAGTGAAGAGATGGAAGTCAGGTTGGGAGGCCTCGTGGGATATGCTATTCGCTTCGAAGATTGCACCAGCAAAGAAACTTCGATCAAGTACATGACCGACGGTGTCTTGCTGCGTGAGTCCCTGAACGAACCAGACCTGGACAAATACTCGTGTATCATCATGGACGAGGCTCATGAGCGAGCCCTCAATACAGACGTCCTCATGGGTCTGATTAAAAAGGTCCTCGCCAGAAGAAGGGACCTGAAGCTTATTGTTACTTCAGCTACAATGAACTCCGATAGGTTCTCCAAGTTTTACGGAGGGGCTCCCGAATTCTTCATCCCGGGCAGGACTTTTCCAGTTGACATTCAATACTCCCGGACGCCGTGTGAGGACTATGTCGACAGTGCGGTCAAGCAAATACTTGCAATTCATGTGTCCCAGCCTGTTGGCGATATCCTCTGTTTCATGACTGGTCAAGAGGACATCGAGATCACTTGTGAGCTCACTGCAGAAAGGCTGAAATTGTTGAATGACCCTCCCAAAATAAGCATCCTTCCAATCTACAGTCAGATGCCCGCAGACCTTCAGGCCAAGATTTTTGAGAAGGCAGCTCCCGGTGTTCGTAAGGTCATAGTGGCCACGAATATCGCAGAGACCAGTTTGACGGTTGATGGGATCATGTATGTGGTGGATGCTGGATTCTCGAAGCTCAAGGTCTATAATCCTCGCATGGGCATGGATGCGCTACAGATCACCCCCATATCTCAAGCCAATGCCCAGCAGCGTCAAGGTCGCGCCGGAAGAACAGGTCCAGGAAGGTCATTCCACCTTTATACCGAACAGGCCTTCAAGGATGAATTCTACATTCAAACAATACCGGAAATTCAACGCACCAACCTCGCGAACACGGTATTGCTTCTCAAATCTCTGGGCGTGAAAGACCTTTTGGATTTCGATTTCATGGATCCACCTCCTCAAGATACAATCACCACTTCTTTGTTTGATCTCTGGGCGCTTGGGGCTCTTGATAACATCGGCGACTTGACGCCTATGGGTAAGAAGATGACAGCTTTTCCGATGGATCCCTCCCTTGCTAAACTGATAATCACCTCTGAGGATTATGGCTGCAGCGAGGAAATGCTTACGATAGTCTCGATGCTGTCGGTTCCGAGCGTCTTCTACCGACCAAAGGAACGTCAAGAAGAGTCAGACGCAGCTCGTGAGAAGTTCTTCGTGCCTGAGTCGGACCATCTCACGCTCCTCCACGTCTTTTCACAGTGGAAATCCAATGGACACTCGGATGGATGGTGTGTACGGCACTTCCTGCACCCCAAAGCTCTACGCCGGGCGAAGGAGATCAGGGAGCAGCTATTCGACATAATGAAGATGCAGAAGATGGACATGATCAGCTGTGGCACAGACTGGGATACTATCCGCAAATGCATCTGCTCAGGATACTATCACCAGGCTGCCAAAGTCAAAGGGATAGGGGAGTATATCAATCTCCGGACAAGCGTCACTGTCCAGCTTCATCCGACAAGTGCACTTTACGGGCTGGGTGTATTGCCAGATCACGTTGTGTACCATGAGCTCATACTGACCAGCAAGGAATACATGTCAACTGTCACGGCAGTCGATCCACACGTAAGTCGTCCCATACCCGCCCCACAAACAGAACTATCTTTGCTGACCTCGTCTTTAGTGGCTTGCAGAACTTGGGGGTGTCTTCTACTCAGTCAAAGAAAAGGGCTATTCTGCGAGGGACAAGCGGGTCACTGAACACGAGTTCAACCGCAAGATGGAAATCGAGACGAAGATGGCTGAAGACAAAGAGCGTGAAGCACAACGGATAGCGAAAGCTGATGAGACTGGTAAGGTGTCTGCGGCGAAGCGACCAGTCACGAGTGCAGTCAAGAGAGTTTCGACCCACGGTGTTGTCAAACGGCCACTCACTCCTCGGGTAGGGAGAGGTTTCTAGAGACTTATATTTCAACAGAAAATGCTTATCGTCAGTCTGTAAACCATGTGACCTACGTCTTCCCTATCATACATCAATGGATACCGTCCTCAAAGACTTCCTTCATAAGCTGAGAACCGCCGAGATTTTTCATGTGACGCTCTATGCTGTGATAGTCTGATTATGCTTTTCGTATTTCAGCACCGTTGCAAGACAAAACAGTCCAAGCGCATGAGCAGGGTCAAGGAAAATTGTGCTCTCCGGAGCCCGCGTACGAAAGCAAAAGAAGGAGAGAAGGATATCCAAAGGTAAATGGGACAAAGTTGCGGAATTGCCTATCCACTATATCCATTTGTGAGATCGTAGTTCCTGTTATCAGTCAACGCACGGGGCGTGGCAGCTGGTCAAAGGTACGTTAAAGCTCCCTAGCCAAATAGCTATATTTCATATGGGTAGATAATATTGATGTTCTCATCACCGTGAAGGGTCATCATAGAGAATTGACGGGACCCATCCAGGATTGTGATTTAATATTCGATGATGATGCAGGACATTGGAAAAACATGATATTTGAAGTAGTCACTCGATTCGTACTACCTCTGTTCACATTCCAAGATTCTACATATGTTTTGCGGATACTGAACCAATTAGTCGTAGCCTTTTGACGCATTGACAAGTTCTATCCGCACCTACACACGTATGCGTCATTGCATTTGGAAGTGATGCTCATTATTAGTGTGACGAATCAGAACACAGTATCCACAGGAATTTGCCAAGTGGCACTACAGTTGTTGTGGAATGGAAGGGGGGGGTATCGTAGTGCTTCAGATCTTCGAACGTGTAAAGTGCCACACTAGTCTCGATCGAGACGCGTTCTCACGCGTCCCATGGCATCCAATCTCCCTTCGAAATATTCGAATCTCATGAGGCTATCCAAATCTTCTTCATTATGGCGGTCGTAGGTTTCTCAGGTTACAACTTGAAGGATACCCGGCCCCCCAAAAGACTTGGTATAACGAGAATCCAATCCGTTAAACTACATCCAAATGCGAAGGCGGACGGTGGGAAGGCCGAAAGTGGGGGAACAAGCAGAGAAGAGGATATCTATGGGCCACCAATTGGTTCGAGCGACGAGGACGATGGAAGGAGTCAAGCAAGAAAAAGATCACGCAGTCCCTCTGCCAGCCTAGGGAAACCAGGTCGTCCACTGACTTCGTCACAAAGAGGCACCCAGAGCTGCAGAGCCGAAGAGGTGAAAGATGAGCTTCCGTCGTCCTTCGAAAGCCAGTCCAGGAGGAGCCAGAAGAGAGCGAGTACTTATTCTAAGACACAAAATATACATGAGCACGTTCCGAAACGCAGATCTCAAGAATTGCAGGGCAGTCAAACATCGTCTGGGCCACAGAAGGATAAGAAAGGAGGTCGATCGTTCAACGTGCCACCCGTCAATCTCATCACGTCTAAAGGTAATTGATCATCATAATCGTCGGTCATCTGGCTAAGCATTCCCAGCACCCTTACCAGCTCAAGAGCAGTCTGCCTTTCATCAACCTCCTGAAAGTCAACATCGAGTGTCTCAAGGCTCCCAGCAATCTGCTAAAAATTACAGTCGACCGGATTTCAAATTTCCCGGGCGCAAGCCCCGAAACCCTAAAGTGAACGTTGTGGAGCCGAGCGCTCAATTCAACTCGTATGGTGCCCCGTCCAGAGCTACAAGACCATCGCAGACATGCTCGAGGTCACCTGTGAACATAGAAACAGCATCCTCGCAGCCAAAGAGCGGATTTCACGATGCCATGGCAGCATCTGCAGATATATTAGGTATGATGGAGCAAAGGGAGCCTTTGCACATGTCAGGAGGAGTCACTGGGCAGGGCACGCTTCCAATGCCAATACCCGAATGCGAAGAAGAGATTAGTGAAAGGGATCCTTGTCGTATTGGCGAGCCTACCTTTCTTGACGCTCATCGCCAACAAAACCCATCCTTTCCCCAAGACAGCCGTCCTACGGTCTTGAGCCGCTCTTCTGATGTACCATCAGATGCCAAGTGTCCCTTATGCAGAACTGTAGTGGACAGATTATGGTATGAGGAAATCACTGGTGGGAGACGACTGACCATGAGGCAACAAGCTGCTTTTTGCAGAGACCACAAAGTCAAGTCTGCCCACGAGCAATGGAGGAGAAGAGGCTTCCCGGATATTGATTGGTCTCATTTCGACCAACGGCTAGAGTCTTATCACCCACAGATCGAACAAATGTTGCGGGGCGATAAGTCCTCGTTCTATAGGAATGTCTTCGAAGACACCGTTCGTGCCGGCAAGACGCGGACTCTGAAGCAAGCAATGCTGCAGGGAGCGGATGTAGAAGACATGACGCCAGGTTACTATGGGTCTAGGGGAGCGAAGATGGTCGTCGATAACATCATTGCTCGCTTCTCATCTAAACTGCGGCGCTTGGCGGGATCAGACAAATTGATTTCAGCTGGGGGTGTTTCGGGTTACGTTCAGGCGGTGCTTGCTCCAGAATTGGCAGTGATGCTTGTGATGGACGACATGCGAGTAGACGAAGATGAAGCCAGGGAGATATTGCGCGAAAGCGTGGAGATTGGGAATCTATTGAATGAGGAAGAAGATGAAATATTGGGCGCGACTCACTCAGACGATGACCATCTGATGTTATCAAGATAGCAATATGCTGGAAATACGTTGGAGCATATCATGATACCCACTCTAGCTACGTTGGCATTTGCCTGTTAAATAAGGGATAGCCACAGGTAAGCATCTGGTGCTGGCATTATAGATAGACCCTGATTGACAAGGGATCACAGAGATCATACTAAGCAATTTCCCCCTTTATGGTCTGGTCTTGCATTACTCCACTCACCCAAAACGAATCGTTCCGAACCGGTAGAGCCCATACGTGGCCAAAACGCTCAACCCCACAGGTAACGGCTTCTGTGACCTGATTGCCCGTGGAATGCTGCTTCCGGCCAAAAGCACGCTCGCTAAGAGCGCCAGCTCGAGTCCGTAGGACTCGCGATTCCTCATCCGAAGCCCACCCAGACCGTACTGTATTGTTGACCGTTAATACACATATGGAGACAATGGAAATTCTCAGAGGGAATATACCAGAGCACCAACAGTCACACCTGCTGCGATAGATGGTATGGACCCCGTTCTAACATAGCCAGTGATGCCACCACCAGCTGTGAGGAGAGCGAGGAAGAACGCTTCATTTTCCACGCCTGAGGAAGCTGTGGGAGCCTATGTGCATGTTTGGCATCTTAATCTCTGACTACAAACTTCACGAGTGCTGGTTGTCACCTACCATTGCAATGACCTTGAAGACTTGTCAATGTGAACACAATAGTAAGGTCTATAATTGTTTCTTAAGCTTTATAAGAGCTGACCGAGGTGATTGCGGATTACGCAATGCGGAAACGTTCCGCTACCTTGTGGTGGCTCGTGCACGTTTCCTAATGGAAACATTTGTTGCGCAGGCTTCTGGGCAAATATTGAGATCTGCAAGCTCCTACAACATGTCGCAAAATCAACTCACACAGAAGAAGCAACAAGGCAGGTAAGCCCACAGCTGCGCGGGAGCTCAGTTCTGACCGTTAGCCAGAGCTGCAACAACAATATACCAATTACAAGAACAATCTACAGCAACTTGCCCAAAGGATAGGAGACATCGAACAGGATGCTGAAGAACATAGGTACGTGGAGAGGTCTGGCTTGGGATGTGAAGCTCCACGACAGCGCGCCTCCAGCGTGGCCCCATTCTGTGAATCAAACTCCAGTCGTCCGCTGACCGCTTTCTGAAAAGACTAGTGCTCGAAACTTTGGGCCCGTTGCCTCCAGAACGCAAGTGCTTCCGGATGATCAATGGTGTGCTGGTCGAAAGGACGGTGAAGGATGTGACTCCGGCGTTACAGACCAACTCGGATGGACTGAAGAAGGTGTTGGAGGAATTGGTGAAGCAATACAAGAAGCAACAAGATGACATGGAGAATTGGAAGGTCAGCTGCAAACTTCCGTCGCTAAGGAGCTGATGCTGACGAGGTTGCGTGCTGCAGAAGAAGAACAATATCCAGGTTGTCCAACAGTGACGCGATGGCCCTCGCGCCCGCATTATCTCCCACATCAAATTATCCGCTCGATCTGATGGCGACGAGCCTTCGATCTTGGAAGAAGGATGCCAGAGGACGATGCCAGAGGACGCTTTGCGCACGGACAGAAGTGAAGGTCATCCAGCCGTGCCTTGGTCGGGATGTGACGACATGGCTCAGCACATGATTAAATCTTCACGCATGCACCCCAAGTTCTGCATGCATGCCTGAACTCGTTGGCTAGAAGAAAGACGAAAGCCACGCGGAGCTTCACCTGATCTATATCTGGCAGACTCACGAGCCGGGGCTGCCCTTCACCTTCCAAGGATCTCAATGCTGGGCCTTTGGGCAGGGCTATGCCGGGCAGTGGGCGCTATGCGTTGGCATGGCTGGCCATTGGATCGGCGTCTAATGCTGGGATCTAGCTTTGCGTGATGCCCTCTCATAGGAGGACTTGCGCGATTGAAACTGCACGATCTTACTGGCTCTGCCAACGTCATGTCAACCATGTCCATAGTGATGCTATGATTTTGCCGCGAATGTCTTGGTCCAAGGCATTTACTCGATGGGGAAGGACATTTCGCAGGGTTGAAGAAGGTGGCATTGACTTTTCAATCATGCACTGCCATCGAAAAGGCGGTGGAAGCTGATCCAAAAGAGCGGCCCGCCTAGGGTCGGGCACATCTTGCACACAGTCACTCACCCGAGCAATTCGAACATTTCCCGTGGCTTTTTTTGCTTATCGCGAAGTCTGTCCAACGGAGGTCCCAGATGTTCCGTCCCAGCAGAGACCGTCATGATCGAAGGTGATCCAGCGAAGTCGCGAGGGACAATGATTTTATGACGACAGGGCCTCCTCCCCACAGCTTCGCGATAGTGGCGGGTATGTCGATTCCTGCACGCTCTGGCCCTCAGAGCTCAACGTATTGATACCCGATTTTTCTTGGAGCAGAAATCAAAAAAATAAAAAACGCCACTTTGGCTGAAGAAATTGGTGCTTGAGCGCCGCCTTGGTGCCGAGAAATGGTGGAGGGATGGCCAGTATGCATGACGGATGACCTAAGGCCGTGACTTTCCAGGCCGACATTTTGGATGTGTAGGTACACGTGAGATTATGCACCTTAACGGCGGAACCGACGGGAATTTCTGCCGTGGACTTCTTTGTTGACCTCGAGTAACCTTTGATTATTGACCACTGGGGTTGCAGCTTCTCAGCCCGCTTTCACCATTATTCTGCTGGCGTTTCATTGTGATGTGGCATAGGAAAAGAATAGACACGGGCTTGTTTTCTCTGGCCTGATGATGCTGTCTTCTCGCCATTGCCTGCCTTGCCAAGTTGTTTCTGCCTACCTTGCCTACCTACCTTACCCCCACACACTCGTGGTACAACAGTACAGACTACTGCCTCTCGGGCCTCTCTGCAATATTATTCACACTGCCCAAAGGTGCGTCATGCATTTACCGTTGCGCTAGATTCACGCGGCCTAGCGTGGGACCCTAATCCGCGGTATTACTTTCATGCCTTGCTACTGGACAATTCTCTTTCTTATTATGCACACCCAATCATTTTCCATTTTCCAATTTTCCACCTGAGCATTTCGCCCTTTTGGATCATTTCTTCAATCTCGAAATCACGCAAATACAATTTCTCCTTACCCGCGTTTAACGCGATCAAGGATTCAAGGGAGCCTGTGTCTTCCCCGATCCCTCCCTCCACGGCGCGTCACCTAGGGAATTGTCTGAGCTTGTCTCTCATTGAGTGTTAGGATCCGCTCATCCCACTATCCCCAGGCCCAACGAAGCTGCGATCCGGATTGAGACCTAAGACGTCGTCTCCACCGCCAATTGCGCCTCGAGTCAGAATCTGAACCATTCATCCATAGCGCCATTAGATTTAGCCTTTGGCCATCTGCGCCGCCCAGTATTAATGCTTTACTATTGTCATCAGCGAGGCAACTAAAGGCCCAAGAATAACGCACATTGCAATCGCGAGTCCGTCGACACCTAAGGCACCCCACTCCTCAGTCCCGTTCTGGCTCCCAGTCCACGTATTGGGACTTCATTTCAGCCTTACCGACGGTACAAGGAGACTCTTTCGGGACTCGTTATTCAGACGCGAGAACGTGGACGGGGTGGAGCCCTGTGCTCGAAGTCAATTGCTGCGTCATCCTACAGGAGCCTTCATTTTCTAGACCGTTGGCGCAGCAATAGCACATTTGAGTGCAAAGCCTCACCGTTGCACGCGCCCAAAGACTTTGCCAGAGCTAACGGGTCAGTTGCGTGAAGCTTGGAAAAGTCCCGAGCAGAGGAGGTACCTGCGTGACAAAGTAGCACCCGAAGGACAGCACATCGGTCACCCAATTGTTTCGACTCATTCACGCAAAGATCTTCAGTATACATTATGTCCGTATCCCCCCCGAAGGACGGGGAGGGTGCTGGAGATGCTTCGCCCGACAATTCAGACCAGATGGAGCGTGGCGACGAAGCTCAGGCGCGCGAGGCCTACGACTTCGACGTGAAGGAACAAGACCGATGGCTTCCCATTGCTAATGGTTGGTTCACAAACTTTCCTCCATCCCACTTTAATTTCCAGCGACCGCCGCACATTGCCCCGATCATGTACGAAAGCTGAAAGAGGATGCTGAACTTTTGCGCGCTTAATGTGGTTTGCGACCGCTGCAAGATGCTGGCTAGGGAGGCGTGGGAGAGGTGTCGCTTGTGAGGATAGGGGACCTCGCATGCGCAACATCGACTGGTCTGCTTTCTCCACACAATCTAAAGATCTGCGCCAGCAGTTCGTTCCCTCATTCTCTATGGTCCAAGTCGCACCTCCCTTTAGTGGGCGCTCGTCATGTCCCGAATTTCCCCGCTGGAGCCGTCCTTGCAACGGAGTGGCAGGCCTCATAGCTACGTTCCTGATGCTAATATACGCAATTTTGCTCCAGTGGCTCGAATCATGAAGACTGCACTGCCCGAAAATGCCAAAATTGCGAAAGAAGCAAAAGAATGCATGCAGGAGTGCGTGAGTGAGTTCATATCATTCATCACCAGCGAAGGTAAGTGTAGAAAATTCAGCCTCCCTTCCACCACCTTTCTTTTTTTCTGATTGTTGCAACATCACAGCGTCGGAAAAGTGTCAACAAGAGAAACGCAAGACTGTCAATGGCGAAGACATCCTCTTTGCCATGACATCGACCGGGTTCGAGAATTATGCCGAGGCGCTGAAGATATACCTAGCCAAATATAGAGAGGTATGTTTACTTTTCCAATGAACACGTCGCCCCTTTTTCCACCACTTCCTTTTTTCCTTCCCCATTGCTCGCCACTTACACTTGTTCATCCAATAACACTGTGGTCAAGTCCCAATCGCAACGAGGGGACAATCAGGGCGGTCAGCCACGGCCTGGCAGCTCTTACGGGGCAGGTCAGGCTCCGGCCAGCGCCGGTGGTCAAAACCCTCAAGCTACCTTTCCAAGCTCGGACGGTGGTGTCGACCATCTCATTAGTCCTCACGGTCTCGACCCATCCCAACAAGAATCCTACGGCGGTGTGTATCCGCCTGGGACAACAAATAATGGGGTCACCGGGGAGCATTACTAGGTTCTTTGGACATCCAGACCGCCAGCAGTCCGCTCTCACCACGATCACCATACACCATCTCATAACACTCACCTCCTCATCACTCCGGCATGGCAGGCGACCATGCGGATTCCACCTTTGTGTGTCATTACTTAGGGATCAGCTTGTGGGAAGAGGGTTCGGACGAGCGGATCACAGACCGAAGGCAACAGACTTTGGCCAACATGACTGTATATTTACCGACAAGCTTACATTTGATAATATAATCTCGTGGAGCTAGGAAAAGCAATCGATGAAGACGAACAACTTGTGTGATTATGGATGGGAGTCTGGATTGATGGCGATGGGATATATAGACATTTCGAGTGCTCAGTGGCACGCACACAGGCACTGGATCCGGATGAGATCACACTGGCGCAGCAGTCGGTGCTTGGACTATTTGCAAGACATTGATTTGATCGGGAACAGCCATTTGGACGGATTTTTAGGATATACCCAAACACGCTTCACAAAGTCATACTGGTGGAATTTCAACAGGAATTGAAGTCTTGCAATTGCGGCCAAGCCTACTCGCGTGCGGTTTCCTCCCCTGTGCCCATCCCTACTAGCTGCTACGAGATCTGGAATATTAATACTAATCGGGGCAGACGAATGACGCATTACAACTTGCATGCCCTGAAAGGGAATGTGGATTGATTAGATTCGCTATCAGCTAGGTTAGAGGCGTTGGAAAAAGAAGCCTCCGAGGTGTGTACCCGTCTCCACGGGCGGATACATCATTGCTGGATAGATCTGCTCTTCCTCGGTCTCATTGCGCCGGCAGCCGCATACTCCTGGCAGTCCCATAGACACAGGCTTTTACGATAGCCAATTCCAATCCCGAATGCAGAAAATACAGAACATCCCAATCGGTCTTCTACGCTAAGTACTAAGCAGCGATCGGCTATCATCGGCAATCAACTGATAAGATTGGCCGATAAGGATTTAAGCTCATGAGCAACGGATGAACTTTGGCATGACGAAAGCCGGTACCGCAAACGAACATGAGTGATTCCTTGCCTACTGCCTTTTGCCTTTTGGGGGTGTGTGATGACTCCTTCACCGTCTCAACGGTGAGCCTAGGGGAGGTTGTAGTGCCGGGCACTATATAATCCCCGCTTTCCACTCATTCTTCCAATGCCTCCAGTTCATCCGTCTATCCCAATTAATTTCTGTTCACAGTCCAGACTTTAGCAAGACTTAATCTCTAGTTGCTACAGCTCATGATGGCACCCCCAACTGCTACCGAAATCAATGGGTATGCCCTCTCAGGCTACACCGACACACAAATGCCTACCGTCAAGTCAGACAAATTGAGCATCAACGGCGTACCCGCAAGGCGAAGCAAAGCCCCCCCGTTAATGGGAGGATTAGCAGCCCATACATGTAGCGACATGTACAAGAGCTCCATTGCAGGCAAATCGAAGGCAAAGAGATGGGATCATAGGATCACAGAAGAGAGCCAATCTCGAAAGCCTTCGTTATTGAAAGCCGCTGGCAAATACCTGGCAACGCCAGGTCTCGTCTCCTTGGGAGGTGGCCTGCCATCGAGTCAATACTTCCCCATCGAACATATCGACGTCAAGTTCCCATCTGTACCCCATTTCTCCGAGGAAGAGACGGAGACCTTGGGCGTCATCAGAAGGATCGGCAAGCAGGACATTGCAAATGACAAAAGTATCTACGATCTCCACGTCGCCCTGAACTATGGACAGGCCACTGGCTCCGCACAGATGCTGCGTTTTGTGACCGAACACACGGAAATCATTCACCACCCGCTCTACCAAGATTGGGGCTGCGCCTTGACCGTTGGCAGCACGAGCGCCCTTGAGATTGCCTTCCGCATGCTCATCAATCGCGGAGACTACATCTTGACGGAAGCGTATACTTTTTCTTCTGCAGCTGAGACGGCGCGTCCCTTGGGTGCAATCTGGGTAGGTGTGGATGTCGATGAGGAAGGTCTTCTCCCGTCGAGCCTCGATTCAATCCTCAGCGAATGGGATCCCCGTGCCCACAACAAGAAACCGAAGCCTTTCTTGCTCTACACTGTACCCACCGGGCAGAACCCAACAGGCGCCACGCAATCTCGTCAACGCAGGGAAGAGATCTACAGCATAGCCCAGAAGCACGACCTCTTCATCATCGAAGACGAACCCTACTTCTTCCTGCAGATGCAACCCTACACGGGCGCGGATGCACCTGACGCCCCACCACCCTCCTCGCACCAGGAGTTCTTCGACAGTCTTGTGCCCTCCTTGCTCTCTTTAGACATCGACGGGCGCGTCATGCGCATGGATTCCTTCTCCAAGATCATTGCCCCTGGTCTCCGAACCGGGTGGATAACCGCGTCCGAGCAGATCGTCGAGCGCTTCGTCCGCCACAGCGAAGTCTGCGTACAGAATCCCGCGGGCATATCTCAGATCATCCTCTTCAAGCTGCTGGAAGAGACCTGGGGCCACGCCGGGTTCATCGACTGGCTCATCTACATGCGTCTCGAGTACACCAAACGTCGGGACAACATGCTCTGTGCTTGCGAACAGTATTTGCCTCGCGAGGTGGCGTCGTGGGTACCGCCAATGGCGGGCATGTTTCACTGGATCAAGATTGATTGGACGAAACATCCAAGCTTCGGCCAGAAGTCCGTGTCGGACGTGGAGGATGAGATCTTCCACGCTTCCATAGACAAGGGAACACTTGCCAGTAAGGGTAGCTGGTTCCGCGCCGAGGGCGGAGCAGCCGACGAGATCTTCTTCAGGTGCACCTTCGCGGCGGCACCCAATGAAATGGTCCGAATAGGGATCGAAAGATTTGGCGATGCGCTTCGAGAATCTTTTGACTTGCCTGGGAGAATAGGTAATGGACTCAGCAACGGCAGCACGCACTGAAACGTTATCTGTCAAACACTGGACACGCCTTTCCAGAATGAGCAGCGGCTTTGCATTGTGTCTGGTTCAAAGCACGTCGAGACGAAGATCAATCAACCGAGAAGCACCTCAATATCGTCGATCTTGAGGAAATTTGCCAATCGCAATTCTAGACTCTGGGATCTTTCGATTCTACCATTTCATCACACTCTTGATATCAGCGCCACGCAACGACCTCAGATGACCTTTTTACGAAAACATGTCACATGGGAGGCATGGTCTGGGCCGAAGTTCGAGTTGGCCGCAATGCTTCGAACGTATGGCGCAGCGATGTTCGCGATGGGCCACGCTCGACACATTTGCTTTATACTGTACATACCTTATGGAATCCCTACTGGGACTTGCTTAGCAGCAACCACATCTAATCGTACCAGCTTTGACACCACCAAATTCTTTCTTTCCTTCCTTCCAATGAATGCAATTGGTTATGCTCCCTCCCACTTCATCGTCGTCTTTCCCTGTCCTTCCCATAGTAACCCGCCCGCCCTTTCAATTGATGAAATTCACGCAAAAGAAATGCAAGATCACGCTCCCGAGCACGAAATCCGCGAATGCCCTGCAACATCACACACCCACACGATCAGCGCCCTATCACTCCATCCCCTCACGATCCTTTCCCCCTTGCCCGATACACATCACACCCAATAGAAGCCAGATGGAAAGATTGGACAAACTTGACTTACCGCTCATGCGATATACTCCCGCCAAACTCCCCCGCGTTCTCCGGATTCGTCTGGATGCGCAACGAGGCCGTGAGCACGAACTGCCCCACCGTGGCGGAGAAGCCCGAGAGGAAGGCGTTGAAGGGCTATATCCAATCCCAACCACCCCATCAGCTCCATATTCCCTATTCCCCGAGCGCATTTCGCGAGAGATGGGGGGGGGGGGGGGGGGGAAAGAAAGCAAAAACCCACATAATTTCCAGCAAGCACACAATACACAAACTGCAACCCCCCCACCACCACCAGGAACGCCATGAAGGTATCCAGCAGTTTCGTCCGCTGCGGGGTGGTGGCTGTGTATCGGTGCCAGAGATCGTGGAGGACGTCTTGGGCGTTCGTTGCTGATGATGAAGAGGAGGATTTGGAGGGGATTGTGGATGAGGAGGAGGAGGAGGTGGTGGTGGTGGTGGTGGTAGCGGGGGTGTGGGTTGTTGTTGTTATTGGGGAGGGGATGGGTGGGACGCCCGTTGTGGTGGAGGAGGAAATTTGGGAGCGTTTGGGCGCCATGGTTGGGGGATTGGTCGGTTGGGGGAGGGATGTGGGGAGGGTGGAAGAAAGTGGGGGGGGGGGGGGTTGGGTGGGAATTGGCGGGATGAGATGGATGGATTGAGCTGTCGGGTTGAGCTGGAGCTGGAGGTTTTATATATTACTACTAACTACAAGGGGACAGATTTTTACCAAGACAGGAATCTTCACATGTGGAATATCATTCCGCACTCCGCAAAGATTGGGGGTTGCGGTACGGTGGGCGGTAGCGGGGGCATGTGCAATAACGAGGTACAACAATATAATTGGAATCACGTTCTCCCTTTCTTTGTACACATATCCGCGCACCACCATAATCATGCATCCCCATCTCCACACCAAAGATAACACAGGTAAGAATGTCCCTCCCATTGCCACTCACCTTCCTTCCCCTCCGTCTCTCTCTGCCCGCAAAAACTCCCTACATACTTCCCCTCCACTCCCCAAAGTACACTCAAAACACACAATCTAAAACCCCCCCACCCTACCAGGCTGCGAAGAAGTCATGGCCCTGCTGGACGAATGCCACGCGGCGGGCTACATCCAGAAAATGCTCGGCGGTTGCAACGAGGCCAAGCGGAATGTGAACAAGTGCCTGCGGGCGGAGCGGCTGGAGCGCACGGCGCGGAACCGGGAGATAGCTAAAGAGAGGAGGGAGAGGAATGTGAAGCTGTGGAGGGAGATTGATGAGGAGTCGTGAGATGTATGTAGCGGGGGATTGGGGCAGGGGTTTCCGGGGTGGTCCGGGGAGAATTGGATGGGAGGAGGTGGTTTGAAGTCGGATTAAAGCGTGGCGTTATGGGTTATTGTGGGCAAGGACTGGTCTGGCTTTGTTCTGCCATGTTCGTGCATGATGATCGGCAGCTTTTTGAAAAAATGGGCATCATGGCGGTTGCTTTTCATCAGAGATCGATCGATGGCATTTCGGGGTATCTCAAGGGCAATCCTCAACTCCAGACAAGCCTTCTATTTCACGCCGAGTCTTCGATGTCACCATTTTCCACCGTCTTGAATTCGTCTGTCGTCTTGGAACGGTGCTTTCTTTTGCGTTTTCGTTTCGTCGGCTCCGGCGGCATGACCGCCACGGACATGCCATCAGTATCCTGTGTTGGGCCTGGCTCCTCAGCAATCTCTACACCCACACCAGGGTTGCCCGATACCTGCGTCGGCTTTTTTGGCTTCTTCACACTCAACGGGTTCGGGCCCCTTGGTCCCTTCTTCCTGGCCTTCTTCTCGGATTTCGCAGCTGTGCCCACCGCTTCATCCGCCCCCCCTTCCTGCCCCTCTCCCGCCCCATCTCCTTCTCCGCGTTTCCTCTTCCCCAACAACGCATCGCCCACCCGACCCCGTAAACCACTCCTCATCTTCCCCTTCTCCACGCCCTCCCGGACACCCAAGCTCCCTTCGTTCATCGGCTCCATCACCATAACGCTCCTCTTCACATAGACCAAGGGCACCCCTCTGACTCCTCGACACCACCTGCGCACCTCCTCATCCTGCACAGCAACGATGTAGTTGAATTTGTTCACCAATCCCTGATCGGTGTTCACGCTTTTCGGATCGATGACACTCTTCAGGCATTCCAGCGTAGGGAGGGGTGCGTCGAGGGTGTGGTGATTACACCGTCTCCTCTCCATGGATTTCGCCGTCGCAATCAGACTTTCCTTGTTTGGGCATTCCGATGCGGGGAGGGCGTACAGATGGCGGACGGAGCATTGGGTGATCATGGGTTTGACGGTGCCGGAGAGCGTGCGCGAGAGGGAGGTGGGGAGGTCCATGGTGAAGCGAGCGGCATCTTGGATCATGTGTGCGTCAACTGATTGGAATTTCAGGTCAGTACGTGCATAGTGGGTAATGAATGGAAGGGATTGAAAGGCTTGGCTGTGGGTACTACCTAGCACTTGATAGGGTTCTCGGAAACCAAATGTGAGCGCATATTGTCTGGAGTAGTTCTAGCGAATGGACGTGCATACTGTACGCAGGATGATTACCGGAGCAATTTTCGATATTGTTTTGCTCTTTTGCCCCTCATGATTTCGGACACTAGGATATCTGCTCAAGTTGTTACTGGCCTTGACCAGAGATGGTTTTGTTGAAGCATCCATGTCTTCGGCTGCGGCTCGGCGCGGGCCACCACCAGTGCGGGATGACGGAGCCGCCAAGGCCGCATCTGCCACAGTATCTCTCCATACGCAACATTATCTGATGTTTTGAGATACTGGTCTAGTGAATGTCTTGAACCAATCTAGACCCTCTAAAGTTTGATAACATGTGCGCTAGGGCACCCTCAATTGAGACAGCGATATATTAAATACCCAAAGAGCATCTGCAGCTGGAGATTTCCATTGCATGGAAGTATGAGCGAAAGAACCAGAACTTCCTGAGAGTTAACTTCATATCAACGGTAGACGAAGGATTGCTTGAAATAAACGGCGAGATGAATAGGATTAATTGGAAACCACCACGGCCGTCGTCATGGTAGACGAGAATACGACAGTTCCCTCATCATTCTGACGATTTCTCCGCAATCAAAACGGTGAATTCAAACATGCCACCTCCTTTTTGCGCAAGACTGTTGAAGATGCCGGACTGAAATCTTTGGATGAAAACTCATCATCCTCTTCAGATGTACCTTGTCACGGGTCAGCAATTTTGTTTGAACGTTCGAAGGCATTTGGCTCACTGCGGAAATCTTCGAAGTTGGAGTAAGCGTGTTCCTCCTCACTTGACTTCATCTTGGCTTTCCATTCGACCTTTTCAAGAAACCATTGATACTCCGACTCCACTATAATTAGGGTACCCGGTTCAACGCCCATCTCCAATACTCAGAATGATGATGCGTAGAGCTGATCGCAGAGCTTCGATAGATCAGCTTTTGGGCTTTCACTCGACGTGAAGAAAGCTAATGGCCTTCGTTGTCGAATCCTGGTCCAAGGTGCAGGACAACATCGGCGGTCAAGCGCTCCCGCGTGAAATCAATAGGTGGGATGGATTCTTGACGGTCTTCCCCCTCAGGAGCCATTGTAGTAGAGCAATTCGAATCTCGACATTGGGCGATGTTTCTGCAAACCAACTTGACTCTCCTTACTATAGACATTCCGCTCGGCCAGACACTCTCCTTAGCGGGCAGCGGTGGCATCTTCCATCCCCGTGAGAATTCCTCTAGGCAGGTACATTATGGAATAGCAATCGCCTGTCTCACTTCGTTGGTAACTGGCCAGGCATTCGTGAGGAGATTTACACTCACGCCTCATCGTCCGAAAGGCGAATACCTGATAATGAGGCTGAGGTCCCCACAAACATGCTACCGACTTGGAAGACAACAAAAACAGAAGCTTTGAGCCTAGGTGTTGCTGCTCGCCTGAATCAGGAGCTGATACTGATCAGGCCATATCCATTCTCTTAGTGGACAAACTGCTGTGAAAAACCGTCGATTCTTCCATATAAAGGGTGAAGCAGCTTCCGTTCCCGAAGCAGCGTTACCGGAATTTCCATTGTTGGAAGCACTACTCGAGGATGTCCATTTTCATGTTTCCAACGCGGCTGCCATTTCCGGTGATATGAGACCCCGTCATGATAGCGTAGGACCATGGAAATGGGATCGTAGACCCGGTGATGAGACTCTGGTTAGGCAGCAGCCAGCAGGAAGAGGTGCAAATGAATCGAGGCGACCTGGATCATCCTCCGTCTTTCTTCTTTCGGCACTGGGCAGCAACAACGCTGATATCGTCGAGCTTCCCACCTTCCATTGCCAGACCCTCTTCAACAGCACGTTCCATGAAAGGGCTTTCGGCGTACGGATCTTCCGCAATGCGTCTGGCGGCTCTCACCAATTCTTCGGCAACGTAGAGCATACCCCCATCAGCGCCTGCTGCACCGTGAGCAGAGCCATTCCCGGCTTCTCCTTTTTCCCATTTCTGAACGCTTTCGACCACGTTCTCCAGAATCTCGTGCTCCCAAAGATTATCGATGACGCCGTCCGACATCGCCAGCACAACGTCATTCTCTTTGATCTCGACCGCTTGCATCACGGCATCCTTTTGGGGAGTGTCTGGGCTGTTGGTCCCTAGTTGTTTGGGACAGTCGAACCAATGCCATTGCTCGTTCGTTTTGTAGACAATGTCACCTTCTATACCATCCTTGGGACGTAGCACGAGGCATTGCGAGTCGCCCAGGTTGGTGACGTAGAGCACTGGGACCTGTCCGTTCCCCTTGGTGGCATAGTGAAGCAGGGCTCCGCAAGCTGTTGTGGTTCCATTCCACTCATTTGGCGATGACGTGGCCGCGACGGTCTGTTCGTAGGCCTTTTGCAAGTACCCTATCGGGTTTGGGTCTAAGGTTGCAGATGCCGTTGACGTGACTGATGTATCTTGCTCAGCTTGTAAGGCCCAAAAATGCAGGATCAGGCGCGACCATAGTGCGGCATGGCCTCTTTCCCTCGTTGCCCATGCGCCTACACCATCATTCGCCCCTATGAAGCTCTCGCTCACGAGGACGGCATCGTCTCCATTGGTCACTCCCCTGATCATTGCTCCATCGACGTATGAGCGCGATCGGCGATCTCTGCTCTTGTTATGGGTACTCAAAGGATCAGAAAATGACCCGGATGGTGGAGAGAGAAACGGCGGCGGGAAGGGGCGTGAGGGTCGTTTGGCGAAGAGCGCATACCCAGTATCAAAGTAAAAAGGGGATTTGGACTTGGGTGGATTTGCCTCATCTGGCACTGGCGTCTTGGTGCCAGCAGCTGAAGGTCCCTGTGAAGAAGAATATTTCCGAATAGAAGATACGATCCGATAGGTTTGGCGGGGAGCAAGAACACCGGTTGCATACGCCTTCAGCGGTGGCATCGAGAATGATGGTCAAGTTCGTCAACTTGGAGCTAGATCATGCCACGGCCCAGGACCCGCTGGAGCGTGTGACATGTCGATGCTCCCCAAGCACCGTGGGAGAGTGGAAAAAGGTGTGGTTTGGTTGAGGACTGAGATGACACAGAAAGTTGAGACGCCTCGTCCGCCGACTTCATCTCTCCGCCTTTCGCCGCACCTTCCAGGTTTGGCACCCGCAACTTGAAATTCCTTGGCGCTCTTATTGTAGTCACCCAAGTCACTCTACATGAAATTCAAAGGAAGCTCCACCGCATACAACCACAAGGGCACTTGTAGCACCTGGCAGCGCCCGGTGCCATGCCTACCGAGCGCGAGATCGCCATCTCCCCGATAGTTCAAGAGTCAGTCCAACACAACACGAGAGTAATTGCCTCCTAAATCAAGAGCTGTCCCCCACAAAGCTTACAGCTCATGTTCTATTTAGGTCACCTCCAACATCCGCACCATCACAGCTTCACTGTTCGGAATTGCGTCTGGTATCTTAGGCCTCGAATCCTACCAGGGTTTCCTATTCTACCTTCTCGGCACCTTCTTCGTTTCCGTACTTATCTATGGGATATTGGCGAAGGGGGATAGCAACAGATATTTCCAGAATTCGTGGAGTGAGCTCTGGGCGGGCGATGTGCTGGGAGGGGGGATGAGCTTCGTCCTGACTTGGACGCTATTTTATGGGCTGTGCACTGCATGAGTTGCGAGAATTGTGACCTCCGAGCCCAATCAGCGACGTGAGGTTGATTCTCACGAGGATGTTCGCACTGGCGGCCGTGGGAAAAGGTAGGTAGTAGCTGAACAGGGGCTTGCATCAAAAGAAGAGGGAACGGATAAGCTGTGGCGCATGCGGAAGTGATACCCAGACTCAACATTTGTACATGAATCTTAAATAATGTACATGGGGAAAAAAGAACCTCATCCGCCCAGCTCGGCTCATGAAAGCTCAATGAAGCCTCTCTTTTTCTTACCTTTGCCAGTGTCTTCTTCTGCAAGGGAAGCCTCATCTACGAAATCACTCCGTCCCATCTCATCCATTTTCCGCCCAACAAACCCCAATGCGGCTAGATTGTAGCCCATTTCGTCTTTTTGATTCTCGAGGCTTCTTCTCAAATCTTCTCTGATCCCGTCCATGAGTACCCTCATCTGCTTGCTGGCCACGATCTGCTTATGGTGTGTCTTCAGCATGAAGAAGAGGATACGGCACGTCAGCGGCATATTCCACTGTCTTTCCGCCCAAATGCGAAGGAAGGTGAACAGTGCAGACACCTTATCAAATGGGAGAACAAGGAGAGCGTCCTGCAATGCAGCAGCCTTGATCTTCTGAACGACGTTCAGAAGATGGGTCTCCGCGGAAACCTGGTTGTAGGCGAGGTATATTGGATTCCGAGATGGAACAGCCAGATTGGGCTGTGTTGCTTTGGCCCTGTGATACTCGTTCATGATTCTCAAGTCCTCGATGCCCGTATCAAGAGCCTCCATGATCTTTTCGCCAGCCATGAGCGTCTCGACGGTTTGTTTTCCTGCAGCTACCACCTCAGGCTTCTCCTCGTTTCGGTCATCATCCGGCTCAAGGTTCGCCGTGAGTGTACTTTCGTAAAGCTCCTCTAGCTCCTTTTCTCGCTCTTCCTCAAGGAAGATTTGCTCATCCGTCTGGTTCCAGATACGGATACTTTTGTCGTGGCTTGCACTCACGAGAAATTCACCGGTCCGGCTGACAGCGAGAGCCCAGATCTCTCCATGGTGTCCCTCGAGCTTTTGTATCTGCTCAAACTTGTCTCCATCCCAGTACTTGATTGTTCGATCTTTACTGGCGCTAAAGAAGTGGTGACCAGCACCGTCCTGGTTATGAGGCACAAAGGCAACCTGCATGATGCTGTCTTGATGAGCGAAGAATGCTTTGTGACAGTCACCAAAATCGAGGCCCCACAATCGAATGTTCTTGTCCGCTGCACAGGTCACTATCAGTTTACTGTCGAACGATATATCCATATTCAAGACCGGCAACTTATGACCGTAGAGGTTCAGAAAAAGCTTCAATGAGTCTACGAAGAAGACCTTCACGGTATTGTCCAGCAATGCTAAGGCGACAAGTCGGGAGTCAGGAGAGAACCGCACACTGAGAATATCGTCGGTGACTTTGAGCGTACGCGTATGTGAGAGTCGAAATCTTGGCGTGGTGCGTTTCGTGCCTGGAATTGCTTCTTGAACCACCTCGAAGTTGAAGAACTTTACCGACTTGTCAGCACTTGATGTGGCCATCGATCTGCCGTCAGGATGGACGTGTAAAGCCCAGATCGGTCCCTCATGAGCCTTCACGGTGTCAATCAGAGCGGAAGAGGAGATGTCAAACAATTCCAGCTCTCCGTTCCGGTTGCCAACGACGAATATTTTGTCCCCCGGCAGAAATGCACCACACAGGGCGTAGCCACATTCAAGGGTGCGAATGCAAGTCTGAGTGCGGACATTCCAGACCTTGAGGGTACCGTTACTCGCCGAGGCTACCATACGATCATCAGAGCTCAGGGCCAAAGACCGCACGTCCGTACGGTGACCGGGTAAGTCGACAGAGAAGGGCCGGTCATACTCGGGATGCTCATCGGACTTTGCCGACTTGGTCTTCACCTTGTGGGGGATGCTCCATAACTCAATTTGGTTGTTGGCTTCTGCGAGCAGAAGCTGCAACGTCTTGCTGGATCCGGGCTTTGCCCACGACATTGAACGCACTTTGCCACCAGTCCTAACGATCACATAGGGCACGATGACGTCGGCGATACTTGCGGATGAGATATCTTCAGCAGGTTGCTCCTCATTGTGCGTTGTGCCATTCGGCTCATTGCTATGCGGGTTTGCATCTTTCTCCCTCCGCCTCCTTCGCTTCCTTGCAAGAGCCTTCTTCACTTCTTCCTCACCCCTAATCCTCCACAACTCGACAGCTTTCTCAGATCCGTGTGCCGAGACATATTTGCCGGCCGGATGCCATGATACGCCGATCGTCCTATCTTTACCATTCCTGTAAAGCACTCCCCGTTCTTGCAAACAGCGTTTCGCGGGCGCCTCTGAAAAGCCTCCTGCGTTCTTCATCGCTGACATAACGTTGACGGACCAGAATTTCAGCTCGCCTTCGTTGCCAGCTGTGATCAAGCCAGACTGGTCTGGGGAGACCGCCATCGACCAGCATTCACCATTTGATTGGGCAATGTGGGTCTCAACACAATGTTGAGAACCGAGGTCCCAGACTTTTACCAGCGCATCTTTGCCGATGGAAACCAAAATTTCGTTGTTACTTAAAGCCGCTGCTGCATCATGAGGCCCCAACCCGTCCCCATTCACGTATCCGTTTACCTCGGAAGGTAGAGAAGGGCCGTCGAGGAAATCAAGGCCAGTGACCTGGCCTTTGTGTCCTCGAAGCTTGAACAGACCGACCTCACCAACCAGGTCCCATATGATAATATCCGTGTCTGTAGAGCCACTGGCAAGCCGGACACCCTCCCTGTCAAAAGTCAAATTAGTGATCGAGGACCTGTGACCATTGAAGCTGATGATCACAGTCCCAGTCTTCGAATCCCAGATCCGTATACTTCCATCGGCATAGCTAGAGCATCTATTCAGCATCGTTTGGTCAACAACCTGAGCCAAAACCTACCCTACGCCGTAAATATCTGTATCGGCAGAACTGCGAGCCAACGCTGTGACTTCGGCGTTACACGATGCGTCTCTCCACCGACTCAGAAGCTCCCCTTTCTTGATATCCCAGCAGATGACTTCCTCGTTTGCACCGACGACAGCCCTCCCCGCTCCGGAAGAACGTTGCCCTGAGTTGGAGGCATTCTCGTCTGGGCTCCAGATTACGTCGGAAGAACCAGATGTGACAAGCCCGAATGTGTTGGAATGCTCATATTTCCTGTTAGTCTTAGTAATGAGGCATGTATGAAAGGAAAGACGCACGCACTTACAGGTAGGACTTGACCATCCTTGTAAGCGATGATGATCCCAGGACTCGAATTGTTGAAGTGCGATTGAATTGTTCAACCGAGGTTCACCCGGTCTGAGAGCCAAGAAAGCCCCTCACACTTCTCCAAGCCTGTATCCACCATGACCCCATGAGAATGTTGGGTAACATCACTGTGGCGCCAGCGGGAGCTCAAGCAGACATAGAAGATGCTAAAGCCTTGTTCACTGAGTATGTTCAATGGCTAGACTTGGATCTTACGTTTCAAGACTTCGTCAAAGAACTGGATTCCCTCCCAGGCAGATATGCACCGCCAGCTGGAGAACTGCTGCTGGCTCGTAACGATCAAGGTCATACCATAGGCTGTGTGGCGCTCCGGCCTCTGTTGGATCTTGATAAAGTCTGCGAAATGAAACGTCTGTACATTCGACCTTCTGGTCGAAATCTGGGTCTTGGACGTCGACTTATCAATGCCGTCGTAGAACACGCTACCAATTTTGGGTATCTAGAGATGAGGCTTGATACTCTGCCGTCACGTATGCAAGACGCCATCTCGCTTTACAAAAAACTTGGCTTTGAGAAAATTGATGCATATTACGAAACGCCCCTTGATGAGACAATGTTTCTGGCCAAGAAACTGAGATGAGCATGTGGAAGTGATTCTTGATGGTAGCGTGGCCTGCGATTGGTGGCTGGTGAGCGAAGCACTTTGCTCTTACCCAGTGTGAACACTTGACAGGCACCGAGTACGACAATACATAGGCCAAAATGCAAATAAATCTAGAGCCATGTACAATCATGGATGAGATGTCTGGCGAGAAAATTGACTGAAGTGGGCTCTGGAGAAGCCAGAAAAGCACGGCAGCGTGTTCAATCCTGTGGCATCTGAAAATCAACAAGCACATGCAATCCTATCATCCATGAGCCGTGAGAGTTGTTCAGATGCCTCTGATGAGTATTCTCCATGGATACCATTTGTAAAGCAGAGCACGGAGTAGAGAGATGGGAGTCACTACCGCCAAGGTGGGGTTGTCGAAGGCTCGCGGTTCGGGAGATTGAGCCCCACCGCGACGTCACGTGGCATGCATGCCAGGCAACACATTGAACCACTTTTGGCGCTTTGCCCGTCAGGACTGACAGTAATTCTGCTGTCCCGTATAATCCAGCACACGCGTCAGCCAGAGTAACGACGATGCTCTTACTGGACTACCAGAATGTCTTCATACAATCCTTACTGACAGAGCGTTTTTCAGGGTAAATTGTTCGGAGCACGTTGTGGGTACCTAGACTAAAAGACTACTAGAATACCCCCAGTCTCAATCGATCAAGTTGTCTCTGACTTCGACAATGTTGCTTTCCATGTTTCAACTCCCGAAACCAAGACCAAGATCCTCATCTCCATTTCCTTAAAATGTTACAGAGAACTCCTCGAGTACGGCGCGCAGGACGTGCTGCAGCGAGAATATGGCCCGTATATTGTGTCGCCTGAGGCAGGCTATGACTTCTCGGTGCTCATAGATCTTGAGAATTTGCCATCAGATCAAGAAGGTCGGGACGACCTCGTCCGCCGTGTCTCTCTTCTCAAGCGCAATGCAATGGCTGCGCCTTTCGAGCGAGCCTTTGATGATTTCGCCCACCGTCAAGAAGAAGCGGCCAAATTCACCCGTGAGTCGGCGCCCGAGGGGGTCAGGGAAGGGGGCGAGGTCATGGCCATCCATTACCGAGATGAAGAAGCCATATACATCAAGGCAAGCCATGATCGGGTGACGGTCATCTTCAGCACAATATTTCGAGAGGAGACGGATCGCATTTTTGGCAAAATTTTCTTGCAGGAATTTGTGGATGCGCGGAGAAGGGCAATACAGAACGCTCCTCAGGTTCTGTTCCGAAATGAGCCGCCGCTGGAATTACAAGGCGTACGCGGACTGGCAGATGGGAAGAACGGAGAAGTTGGCTATGTGACTTTCGGTAGAACGAGCTATCCACTACTCTCGAACGGGAAGACTGACGTATCAAAGTGCTATTCCCCCGACATCTCACGCCTCAGCGGAGGGAGGAAAACATCTCGCACATACAGACTTTCAGAGACTACTTCCACTATCACATCAAGGCATCAAAGGTAAGCTTGGCTTAGAGCTGTAGAAGACATCAACGCTAACGATGTGCACAGGCGTATATCCACTCGAGGATGCGGAGGCGGACAGCAGACTTTCTTCAGGTGCTCAACAGAGCCAGACCAGAGAACGAAGAAAAGGAGAGGAAGACCGCCAGTGGAAGGACGTTCAAGGCACATGGCTAGTCTGGCTAGTCAAATGTATTCACATATCTGCATGGCCTGCGTTTATCCGCCTGTTTTGGCACTGACTCAAAAACGAGTCCAAACATCTTTCACATTTCTGCATGGTCCTATCCCCGGAGAACCCCTACCCACCCCACCCGAGACTCAAAATTGGCATGCATTCATGAGAGTAATGAAGTCCACGAATAGCTAATAACCTCAATCTTATCTCAGGCAGTATAAAGAGCACAAGGGTAGCTGGTTGTCCGGTGAAAGTCACCACATTTCTTTCGAGTTGCTAGCCTAGGGGAGTGACGGCGTCCGCCTGGTCAGCTTCGACTACCTACTGCTCTTCCTCTTGACCTTGCTGGGTTCTGGGTACTACGGAATAAGCCCTTTCCGTGCGATGGAGGCGCTCCAAAGGCTGGTCCCCATCGGTGTTTCCCTGTTGTAGTTCCGAAAGGCAGAAATTGGCGATTGATACGGTGTATCACATATGCGACGTCTTTCAAGAGAAATCAGAAGTTCGTCGTCCTTGTAGCAATTGACTTATCAAGACACGGATGACAGCAGACTCATCGCTCATGACTGATAGTAACTTGCTTTGAAAATCCCACGAGGAGATTGGGCCAAAGCGGTATTCTAGAGAGGCTGAGGTTGCGGTGCTAGAACTCTTGGACTGAGCAGATCCGTGAATTGGATGAGAAACCACGGCTTTTTAGAGTTGAGTGCAAGTTATTGCCTAGAACTCTTAAAGGATAGTCATGGAAAGAACGAGAAAAGGGATGAATAGCTTTGGATTCGAAAGGTCGGGTGTCTGGCCCTGCCAGCAACGTCCACGAAAGTGGTTAGCCATGTCTGCAATGTTCAAGGGAAAGTTTGAAGATTATCGCTTGGAGACAAAAGAACGAATCGATCTGCTGGTAATGAAATGGCGATAGTAAAATTGTCGAGACGTGTATGACGTGCCATATGGGTGGAGCAACAAACGCAATAAGACGAAAAAATGAGAAGCGCGAGGTGGAGAAAAAGCAATTGAAACTTTGTGAGTGAGAATGCTTCCTCAGAGGAGCTGTTCAACGCGACAAGTCCGAGCTACCTACTTCTCACCATGCCTTGTTTTGTAGTCACGGGGACTTTCGAAATTCTCTCTCTGACCGGCCCAAATTCCTTTCCGCTTTCTCTTTGCCCATTCCTCGACGCTCCTGTATTTCTTCTCTACCGCCCCGAACTCAGCCCCCGTCTTTGCTTCGTAAACTGTAGCGAGACCTTTCCTCAACATTTGCAGGCCAACATCCCTCCTTATTAGCCACTTCCATACGTAGACTGACGCAACTGCTCTGTCGTACTGATCTTTTCGATAGACATACGCTCTGACGCGCTTCCCAAGAAGATATTTGGTCAGCCAATCCAGAGCCTCTTTCCCCCCGGGCTGCTCTGGGCGGCCAAAGTGTGCCATTTCAGGCGCATCAATGCCCGCCAACCTGATTTGAATGGTTTTGTCTTTGAGCTCAGGAGCCTTACTTGGCACCTTTCTCCATGGTAGCCATCCCCAGCCCGCTAACCTTCCACCTGGAGTGTGGAAGAGATGGAAGTTATCCCCATCGCCAACGCGTGTGACTTTCCCAAGGAGGCTACGTCTCCTCCAGAAATTTGCTTGTATGAAAGCTGCTTGAGGGATGCGGCGAAGATATGAGCGGTAGAATGCGTATGAGCCAATACACGTGGTAGTCAGGAGGACAACAGGGACGAGGTTTCGCGGGTCTGTGTAATGGCTCCAATCGGGTTTATTCAGGGGCTCCGTCCAGTCTGTGGCCTTTTCCTTCTGTTCTTTGAGAGAAGCGGTGAAAGGCCACCATGGCATGCTTTGCAAGTGTATGCGGCCGCTCCAGAGACAGGGTTCAAGATTTCCAGGTTGAATTGATGTTCTGCTTTCTCGAATCTCAATACAAGTCCAGCCAAGCATCTCGGCTCGTCGGCTACGATTGCCGCTGGCTGTCTCAATCTCTAAACCCTTTTCTCCTTAGCGCACGTTAGCCTACTCCTCTTCTTCAAAATCCATCTAGTTCTCTGACATTTGTATGCATGCACTACACCCCTCAGAACCCGACTTCATCTCTACACAAGGTGTTGAGGCCTTGTGACAGTGGTTGGATATCGAAGTGATTGCTTTGATCCGCAAGGATGTCTGACGGTGATTACTCAACTCATGAGTGTGATACGAAAGCAAAACTGACACTGGCCGCAGCTGACTTCGCAGAGGTTAAAAGGCTGCAGCAAGAGCGCAACGCTGCAGCCAGTGGAAAGAAAGGTTCAAAGACTTTCGATCCATCCAGTCAGCGCACTGACGTATCGACCAAGGCTTCGTTGACGGAGAGCTTTGATACACAACTCTATGATCGTGATGGACCTAGCAAGTTCGCCGGCTATGATACATCCATCGCTGTCAATGGAGATGAAGACGAGGATATGCCCGAGGCCGACAACAGTCGGCGACTCGTTGGCCAGTATACGGCCACGAAGGAACAGATGAATGAGTTTGCCACCGGTGCTGGTGTGGAGGAACAGGATATTCTATTGGGGCGTGAGAAATCAGCTAGAATCGCAGACCGCGAGACTGACTACCAAAAGCGCCGCCTGAATCGTGGACCTTTGACCCCAACGCGTGCAGACCCCTTTGCAGCAAACAGGCAGGCCGGAGTTGAAAATGAAGGACAGAGTTACCGTGAGATCATGGCAGCAAAGGAGCTGGAGAGGGAGGAGGAAAGAGTGCAAAAATTGATCGACGAGAAGCGTGAGAGAGGAGAGTCTATGGCCATTGAGCATAAGCCTACCTTGAAGCAGGAAGACTCCAGCGATAAAGAGAACAAGGATGCTGGCTCCGCTGTTGCCGTATCGTCGGGACGGAAGAGAAAGCAGCGGTGGGATGTTTCTGGAGAAGTCGCCCCCTCTTCGGATTCATCCGACAGCTTGGCAAAAAGGTCAAGGTGGGACCAGACGCCAGTGCCTGGAGGGGCTGCTGTTGATGATACCCCCCGACGGTCAAGGTGGGATCAAGCCCCTTCTCTCACTGATGCAACGCCAGTAGGCCAAGCTGGCCTTGCCACGCCAATCCATCCATCCCAGTCTGCTGGCTCCGGCATGGTCCCAACCTCTTTCGGTACCGACATTTCCTCTCGCAACGCGCCACTTTCAGACGAGGAGCTTGACCTGATGTTACCCAGCGAAGGCTACAAAATCCTAGATCCGCCCCCTGGATATGCCCCAATCAGGACCCCTGCTCGCAAATTGATGAGCACACCAGCTCCAGTAGCCAGTGCGACCGGTATAGGAGGCTTCATGATGCAGGAACCCGAAAGTGCACGGTCAATGGGGAAGCAGCTGCCCACAGAAATCCCAGGCGTCGGCGACTTGCAATTTTTCAAGGCTGAGGACATGACCTACTTTGGGAAATTGGTGGATGGTGGAGATGAGAACGCCATGTCGGTGGAGGAGCTTAAGGAAAGGAAAATCATGCGCCTGCTGTTGAAGGTGAAGAACGGCACGCCGCCCATGAGAAAGACTGCTCTTCGACAACTCACAGACAATGCCCGCCAATTCGGAGCTGGTCCCTTGTTTAATCAGATTCTGCCTTTGCTCATGGAAAAGACCCTGGAGGACCAAGAACGCCATTTGCTAGTCAAGGTCATTGATCGCGTCTTATACAAGCTGGACGACCTTGTGAGACCATACGTTCATAAGATTCTTGTCGTCATTGAGCCTCTATTGATCGATCAAGACTATTACGCCCGCGTGGAGGGCCGCGAAATCATTTCTAACTTGAGCAAAGCGGCTGGACTTGCACACATGATTGCCACTATGCGGCCTGATATTGATCATGTCGACGAATATGTTCGGAATACCACAGCTCGAGCCTTTGCTGTGGTTGCGTCTGCTCTTGGTATCCCATCACTCTTGCCATTTCTCCGAGCTGTCTGTCGAAGCAAAAAATCCTGGCAAGCCCGCCATACAGGGGTGAAGATCATTCAACAAATTCCAATTCTCATGGGGTGCGCCATCTTACCACATCTCAAGGGCTTGGTCGACTGCATTGGTGCCAATCTCGGGGACGACCAGGCAAAAGTCCGAACTGTGACAAGTTTGGCTATCGCAGCCCTTGCCGAAGCCGCTAATCCTTACGGTATTGAGAGCTTTGACGACATCCTCAACCCTCTGTGGACGGGCGCCCGGAAGCAGCGTGGGAAGGGGCTGGCTGGCTTCCTCAAGGCTGTTGGCTACATCATCCCGCTCATGGACGAAGAGTACGCCAATTACTACACCAGTCAGATTATGGAGATCCTACTTCGCGAGTTCTCCTCTCCCGATGAAGAAATGAAGAAGGTCGTGCTCAAAGTCGTATCACAGTGCGCGGGCACCGATGGTGTGACTGCGGGTTATCTCAAGGACAATGTACTCACGGAGTTCTTCAAATCGTTTTGGGTCCGACGTCTTTCGCTCGATAAAAGAAACTACCAATCTGTGGTTTCCACCACTGTGGATCTCGGCCAGAAGGTTGGGGTCAGCGAGATTGTCGACCGAGTTGTCAAGAATTTGAAAGATGAATCGGAAAGCTACCGCAAAATGACCCTTGAAACGATCGAAAAGGTTGTGGCGAGTCTTGGAGCTGCCGACATTGGTGAGAGATTAGAGGAGCAGCTGGTCGATGGGCTTCTGTTCTCTTTCCAGGAGCAGTCGGATGGCGCAACCGATCTTGTGATGCTAAATGGCTTCGGGACTGTGGTCAATGCTCTCGGTACACGTTGCAAACCTTACCTTCCTCAGATCGTGAGCACAATTCTGTGGCGGCTGAACAATAAGTCTGCTACGGTGCGGCAGCAAGCGGCAGACCTGATTTCGCGCATTGCCATGGTCATGAAGCAATGCGGTGAAGACGCTCTAATGTCGAAGCTCAGTGTTGTGCTCTACGAGTATTTGGGTGAGGAGTATCCAGAAGTATTGGGGTCAATTCTGTCTGCATTACGATCGATCGTGACAGTGGTGGGCATCAACTCAATGCAGCCTTCTATCAAGGATCTGCTACCCCGGCTTACGCCCATCTTACGCAATCGTCACGAGAAAGTGCAGGAGAATACGATCGATCTCGTTGGCCGGATTGCTGATCGTGGTCCTGAAAGCGTCAATGCACGAGAGTGGATGCGCATTTGTTTCGAGCTCCTGGACATGCTCAAAGCGCACAAGAAGGGCATTCGTCGGGCAGCCAACAACACGTTCGGATTCATAGCTAAAGCGATCGGGCCTCAGGACGTACTGGCTACCCTGCTGAACAATCTACGAGTCCAGGAACGACAGAGTCGAGTGTGCACCGCCGTGGCTATCGGTATTGTAGCTGAGACGTGCGCGCCTTTCACCGTGCTCCCTGCTCTGATGAATGAATATCGTGTTCCTGAGCTGAACGTGCAGAACGGAGTGCTCAAATCTCTTTCCTTTTTATTCGAATACATTGGGGAGATGGCCAAGGATTACGTTTATGCAGTCACGCCTCTACTTGAAGACGCTCTTATCGATCGCGATCAAGTCCATCGGCAGACTGCAGCTTCGGTGGTCAAGCATGTCGCGCTTGGGGTCGTGGGGTTGGGCTGTGAGGATGCTATGATGCATCTACTCAATCTACTCTATCCCAACCTGTTTGAGACATCACCTCACGTCATCGACCGGATCATTGAGGCCATTGATGCCATCAGAATGGCAGTTGGGACAGGCATGGTGATGAATTATGTGTGGGCAGGCCTGTTCCATCCTGCTCGACGAGTGCGGACGCCATACTGGAGGCTCTATAACGATGCATATGTGCAAAGCGCAGACTCAATGGTGCCATACTATCCCAATTTGGACGATGAGAAACTCCACCGGCATGAGCTGAACATCGTGTTGTAAGGGCAGCGGCTTGGTGGACATGTGATTTAGCGTCTCAATTTCTGATAGTCGTGAGCCAGTGGAAAGCCTTCGAATTTCTAGTTCTTCAGAGTATGAAGCTCATTGATGCGTCTACTGCTCGTCAATGCCTTCCTTGGCAGCCTTACTAGATGCATTCCGACAGCACGCTTGAGATGACAAGGAGGGGTAGCTGTGCATCAAGCTGCTAAAGGAGCGGGGTTCGGTTGCTTCAACACGGGCTGCTGCCATGACAGCTCTCATGCGGTTCATCCACCTTCCTCTTGCAGCAGATCATCAGTTCCTAGTCCCACATCTCCCACTTCACGCTAAATATCCATTTGTCTCAGAGACACGGTCCGAAGCCAGCATGAAAGCTGCACGGTTCCTGCAGAGCGAAGTCCACGAAATCTTGCCCGGCCCTTTTGCGGCCTTTCACGAGGCCCCAAAATGCGTGACGAGTTGGTCAAGCGAATGCGGAGCCATTGGCATCTAGACAATGTCTATTGCTCACGAAAGCCAGCTACTGATTGGCTGTGCTTGGTATACATCTCTAGCAATGACATGGCCTGAGCTTTCTCCAGCGTGTGTTGAGTGCTGCTGCTTATTGTCTCTTCTTTCCCGTTCATTTCACATAATTTCGTGCTCCGTTGCCATACATTTGTGCGTTGCTTGTCAATTTCTTCAAGATGCTCGTTTCCCTTGCTTTGTGGGGATTGCTGCATATCAAAATACAGGCCCAGACCTCCACGGGTGTCTATGGTGAAAATGGTGTGCCTACTGGGACCCCAATCGCTGGTGATTACACTGGTGCTTTAAGACCTCAGATCCACTACAGTCCACCCACGGGTTTCATGGTCAATTCTTCGATCCTCTACTTCATTTCAGATTGCTAAGATGGCCGCAGAATGACCCAAACGGCATGTTTGTTGATGCCGACAACGTCTATCATTTGTATTATCAGTGTCAGCCGTACTTTCGCTTGGAAATCAATAAAGAATACTGATCCAGTGCAGACAACCCGACCGACATTGTGGCTGGAAATCAGCATTGGGGACATGCAACTTCAAAGGATCTCTACACTTGGGAGAATCAACCAATTGCCATCTATCCAGGGGCTCCCGGCGAGGGTATCTTTTCTGGCTCCGCAGTCGCCGATGTGAACAACACAAGCGGGTTCTTTCCAAATCAGACGAACGGCGTTGTGGCTATGTATACTCTGAACACGATCCAAGAGCAGACGCAAGATATTGCATTTTCAACAGACGGTGGCTACAGTTTCACCAAATACTCCAAGAATCCCGTGATTTCTGTGAACAGTACTCAATTTCGCGATCCAAAGGTCTTGTGGTATGCCCCGACAAGTACCTGGGTTGCCGTCATCGCATTTTCGCAGGATTTTGTTGTTGGAGTTTACACATCCAAGAACCTGCTCGACTGGACACATGCTTCCAATTTTTCGCAGCGTGGAATCGAAGGTCTTCAGTACGAATGTCCAAATCTGATAGCGCTGCCAACGCTGAAGAATGCGTCCATCCCTGAACCATTTGAGTCTTCGAACATTGCCACGGGAGACCAGATGTATATATTACAGATCAGTATCAATCCCGGAGCCCCACAGGGAGGGAGTGTTTCCCAATACTTCCCCGGAACATTCAACGGCACCCACTTCACGGCTGTTGATGGGGCCACCCGACTCACCGACTTTGCCAAGGACAATTATGCAGGCCAGTTCTTCTACAACATACCAGAGTCATCTCCTCAAATCAGCATTGCCTGGGCAAGCAACTGGCAGTATGCACAACAGGTGCCGACTGGACAACTGGAAAACTTCCGATCCGTGATGAGCTTGCCACGCTGGAATGTTCTAGCAAACACGACTCGTATGACATACACTCTAATTTCCTACCCTTACGACATGAATCCTCTCTACACTACGCCTGAGTCTATTGCAGGCTCCAGCGATCTCGCAAACAAATCCTTGCTATACGATTACGGGACATCCGTTCCCTCCGGGGCGATCTCCTTCTCACTGAACATCACCGCGATCCCGCTAGTAAACGCAACCGGAACTGCCAATTTCACCTTCCTGTCATCCGTGACCGGCGAGTCGATCCGTGGGGGCTTCTTTCTAGGCGGAGACACCCCCTTTTGGATTAATCGCGGTTATATCAGAGGATTCGACAACCCGTTCCTGACAGACAAGTTCGGCACGAACAGTCTCATCGATCCCGACACTCAGACGTTCCGACTGCGCGGCGTCATTGATCGTTCCATCCTGGAGCTCTTCTTGGACAATGGGGCGAAAGCTGCCACGGTGGAGTTCTTCCCAGAAGGGGGCCTGGACACTGTTGTTCTTGGAACGTCCGATCTCAGTGAGGGTGTGGGCGTCACTGCAGAGGTTTTTGGGTTGAAGAGCACCTGGGCGAACCAGGAGCATGGCAACGGTACTGTTGCTGGTAACGTCACTACCGCTAGTGTAGCCAGTCAGAGGGTTCGCAGGGATAATCTTGGTCATCTTAGATGAAAGCTAGAGGTTTTGTGCCTTTGCTCTAGCATACTCACGCTTAATAAATCCTTTCACGCTCTATTGCTGTAAAGCGTTCGACGCCCTGGGATATGGTACCTTCAGTATGTCTGCAATCCACGAAAACATCTTTGCCAATTGGGTCACTAATATTTTGGTCCTCCTGATTGTTTCAACCTTCGTGGCACTCTAAGATCTTTGCCAAAACTGAGAAACGCTCCTGACTGCTTGATTTCCCGAAGAACACAATTCTTTTGAGAAAAAAACACCCTCTTTCGTATGACTGCGAATGCAAGTATGGACGCATTAGCACATGGGATCATTGTCAGAAGCAGCGGGTGAAATAGGCCAAATCGTCAGCAGCACCTGGGTAGGGCCATTTACGCCTTTTGAAATCAGTCGTGAGAGAGGCAGAAAGGGAGGAAAGCCTAACAACTCGTATAGCCTTGAGCAACCCGGATTTGGAAGGGCATGGCTCCTTTGCTGACCTTGGTTTACGAAGAATACTTGAGTGTAGGATGTCACTTCAGGAGATTCTTTCTAGAGGTACATTATTCTCTCAAACTCCAAAAGCAGTTGGAAGCATGCCTGCCGCCATTGTAATGCCGTATATAAGACGTGAAATTGTATACCGTAACTTCCCGATGCGTATGAAGGAAATAGTCCAACGACAAGCACTTCAATTGAGAGGATATAAACAAAAAACTGTCGTGCATCGGTTTGTAAAGATTGAAATCATTACTTTTCACATTTCAGATATTGAACATAATCTCGATCTTTAGACTAGCTATTATTGCACTTAATAGTGGGATCACAATATTAAAAGGTCCTTTCGATGCGCAATCTCATTCAATTGCCAATATAATATTATTGTGGATGCAAATTGTGGTGATGTTGTAAGAGATTTTTGGCGGCAGCGCTTGATGCGACGTGCCGCGCAGCCTTTCCGTCCGGGACTTTGTCTGCAAAGTGTCCAGAACAAACATGGGAGGCATTTAATATCAATTCATACAGCACTCATGATTGATAAGTGCGTGTGACTATCACCTGCATCCAATTGCCCATGCATTTTCAAAACAGACTGCGTTTCCACAGATTGTACTCGGCATGATCACCGAAATCCTCCATTGACTGGCTCCGTCCTGACAAGCCTCACGAGCTTGTACGCCTCAAAAGATTGAGCCTTTACTTCTGCCTATCCACCGCTATGCCCGCCAAATCCAGATTCACCAGGTTAGATGCCTTCACCAAGACCGTCGAGGACGCCCGCGTGCGGACAACGTCGGGAGGAATCGTCACCATCTTCTCATTGCTAATTGTATTCCACCTGGTCTGGGGCGAATGGTCGGATTACAGAAGGATATCGGTACACCCGGAGCTGATAGTCGACAAGGGCCGAGGTTAGCAAAGAGCAAGGCGCTGAGACACCACGAACCCGAGCTGACAACCCCCTGATCGGGAAACAGGAGAGAAGATGGAGATCCACATGAACATCAGCTTCCCCCGGATACCCTGCGAGCTCCTCACCCTAGACGTCATGGATGTTTCGGGGGAGCAGCAGTCAGGCATCAAGCACGGGATCAGCAAAGTGCAATTGGCTCCCGTGAAGGACGGCGGGATGCCGCTGGAGATCTCGGCGATGGATTTGTATGCCGTTGCCCTTTCCCATGCATGTCACAAATCCTAACGGGCGAATGCTGACTTCTTCGCTCAGGCATGGCGAAGACGAAGCCTCCCACCTCTCCCCCGATTATTGCGGTAACTGCTACGGCGCCCCATCACCGCAGGGCGCGATCAAGCAAGGCTGCTGCAACACCTGCGAAGAAGTCCGGGAAGGCTACGCTAGCGTATCCTGGGCCTTCGGTCGCGGCGAAGGGGTAGAGCAATGCGAGCGGGAACACTACAGCGAGAAGCTGGACTCGCAGCGTGGGCAAGGGTGTCGCATCGAGGGCGGGTTTCGTGTGAACAAGGTGGTTGGCAATTTCCACATCGCCCCGGGGAGGAGTTTCTCGAATGGGCAGATGCATGTGCATGATCTGAACAACTATCTCGATGTCGCGCAGGGGGAGACGGCCCATACCTTTACGCATGAGATCCATCATCTGCGCTTTGGGCCGCAGGTGCCCGAGGATGTGGCCAAGAGGTTGGGGGGCAAGAATATGCCCTGGACGAACCATCATGCGAACCCATTGGACCAGACGGTGCAGGTGACAGATGACCCGGCCTTCAATTACATGTACTTTGTGAAGGTGGTCAGCACAAGCTACTTGCCATTGGGGTGGCAGCAGAAGAGCGGGCTGTCGTCGGCCTTGACTTTGCAGAATTCGGATCTGGATGATGTGCTGCCCGTCGGAAGCCATGGACGAGGTCAAGACGGGAGTCTAGAGACCCATCAGTATAGTGTCACGAGCCACAAGCGGAGTCTGTCGGGCGGATCCGATTCGGCAGAAGGCCACAAGGAGAGACTGCATGCAAGGTCAGTCCGACTGGATGTTGAGACATCAGGGGCAAAGCTAACATCTCGTCTCAGGGGCGGGATACCGGGGGTCTTCTTCAGCTACGACATTTCCCCAATGAAGGTCATCAACAAGGAAGAAAGGACCAAGACGTTTGCAGGCTTCTTGACAGGAGTTTGTGCTGTCATCGGCGGCACACTGACCGTTGCAGCGGCGATCGATCGAGGAGTATATGAAGGCGCAACGAGGATAAAGAAGCTGCATACCCGGTAGCGCAATGTGCAATGTACAATAGATACCAAAATTTCTGGAGACTTGTAGAGCGGTCTGGATATCATGCTCTCCGCCTCCTCTTTGCCGCTCTCTCTGTTCGCGTCCCTTCTAGCTTGATCTTCGACTCTTCTCCCTCATACTCCCTTTTGATACGGACTGGCGTCAGGACCTCAGCTTTCGCTTGCCTCTCAACCAACACATCCTTCACACTCCCATCCTCCTCCTTCTTCACCACAGTCACTTCCACCTTCGTTGCCAACTTCTCCGAAAAGGCCCTCAAATCCGCCGCGAACAGCACACTGTGCGCCCACCCAGCCTCCTTGCCCCAAAGACTCCGGAACTTATCCCCCACGGCATCATACGTTGCCTTGGTCAAACTGATCTCCTTCTTCCCCCTCCCGAACTTGTAATCCCGCTGCGCAATCTGCCACACATGCGTATCCACCGGCACGGCGTCCCCCCACCCCAGCCCCATCAAACACACACAATCCGCGACTTTCGGCCCCACCCCTTGCAACGCGAGAAGCTCCCCATGCGCTCTGCGGTAGCCTTCACGGCCACCGGGCAGCATCTCGCCGGCATCGGCGGATTCCACGCACAGGAGAGGAGCTTCCGGGTTGCGAAGGCTGTCGAGCCAGCCGGGCTCGTGCTGTTGGGACACCATGACGGCGGTCTGGTGGAGGTACTTGGCGCGGTAGCCGAAACCCAGGGTGCGGAGGTGGGCTTCGACTTTAGGGGAGGTGAGGGCGGAGGGGGGGGGCATGTCGTGGTAGGGTCTGGAGTCGAGGTGGCCGATTAGGGGACCGTAGTGCGTGCAGAGTTTCTCCATCTAAGGTATGTAAGTACCATTTTTCGGTGGCAATACGCAGAAAAGAGGTCCGCCGGGGGGGGGGGGAGGGTCCCACAATCGGAGAAGGAAAGGGGAGGAGGAGGCGCGCGGGCTCACCATCTGCGATATGCGAATGATGTTATTGTTGCTGCTGCAGATGAAGCCGACGAGCGCTTCCCACGCATCTTGCCGCAGGATGCGCACCCCGGTGAACTTGGGGGCCTTCTTCTTGAAGTTGGCGTCGGCGCTGGACCAGTGCTCATACAGCTCTGTCAGATTCGGCTTCAGGTTGAGGTAGTGGTGGACGAGAGCTTCTGTGTCCTCGGTCTCGTCTGGAGAGTCTGTAACTGATGCCGGCGATGAGGAGGGAGGCGTGGGAGGAGCGGGCGAGGGGTCGGGAAAGCTGGCCTTGTAGTGGAGATGGGTGGTATCTTGCTTGAGAGAGAGAATGCGGCCGAAGATGGCGCACGACCAGATGTTGTCCTCGGATTTGCGCCATCTTGCTGGATGTTAGAGAGTGCCGTTGAAGGGGGGCGGTATGCTTACCTGAACGACTGGCCGCATCGTAGAGTCGTGTCCAGGCAAAGCTCCGTGAGACTAATCGGTAGCTTCTGCCATGGAATGGAACGTAGATTAGCTGACATGGTTGCAATTGGGGACAATTCTGTTCAGATCAGATTGCAATGCTTTCTCCTTCTTGTAGACTTGGAATCAGACAAACGCGACGCGACTCAGGCGTGGGTTGCATGGATGATTGAATTTCATGCTCCAGGCGGACTAGTGCCAGGGTTATGCTACGCTAGAAGTTTGCCCCAGAAATTTGGCAAAGCCTCGAAAAGGCTTGCTCGGCACGATATGTGCATATAAACTCGCATAGCAGGACCATTACGGCGCTCACAAAATCACTTGAGAGTCACCATTGCAATCTGCCCGTGTTCATTTTCCCTACATCGAAAAAACTAGATAACTTTCCAGCACAGACCGAGCTTAAATTTCCACAACACTTCGAGGTATCTGCGCCAGTATGAACGGCGACAGCTACTCGTCGAGAGGCATGGCACCAACAGACGCTCTGCCACGCATACGAAAGCACGAGGACACTCACCGAACTGCCGGTGCAGACCCAAGATATGGTTCATCTCGAGATCATTACGTATGTACAACCCTTGCTGCCCTTTGCAAGCCAAGCTAACCGTGACTCCTAGTCTTCAAGAGATGAGCGTCGAGGCGACCGAGACAGAGATCATTATCGAGGAGGTGACAGGAGACGGTCGAGATCACCCCACCGAAGACGACGGGAGCCCGAAGTAGACTCCTATTCCTCAAGCCGGGACTACAGAGCGAGGGAGCGGGAAGACCGATACACCGGACGAGATGCAGGAGGGCGAGAGGAGAGGGGCTGGGATCGGGACAGAGGAAGAGGAGATCGAGACGACAGAGGAATGGCAAGACGCGACGCACGACGAGACGATTACGATCGCCCTCCTCGAAGAGACCGAGACTTGTTCGCTGATCGTATGGATCGAGGGGATCGTGGCATGGGCGGCGGCGGTCGTGACAGAGGTCCTCCTAGGACTGACCGCGACGAGTTTGCAATGCAATCTCGAAAGAAGAGTGCCAGCCCTCCACCAAAGAAGAAGGAACCCACCCCAGATCTCACAGACACTGTTCCCATCACAGAAAGGAAGAGGAGGCTGACCCAGTGGGACATCAAGCCGCCGGGCTACGAGAACGTCACTGCAGAACAAGCGAAGCTTTCGGGTTGGTCATCCACTGCAATTCCGTTTGACCCATAGCTGACTGCTCCAGGCATGTTCCCTCTCCCTGGAGCTCCTCGACAACAACCTATGGATCCCAGCCGACTGCAAGCCTTCATGAACCAGCCAAGCGGTTCAGCTGGCAACACTGCCCTCAAACCATCCAACGCCCGGCAATCGAAACGTCTCTTCGTATCCAGTCTTCCTCCCTCAGCCACCGATGAAGCGATCATCAACTTCTTCAATCTTCAACTTAATGGCCTCAATGTCATCTCCTCCGCCGACCCCTGCATCTCTGCTCAACTGAACAAGGACAGATCGTTCGCCTTGCTCGAATTCAAGCATCCTGATGAAGCTACAGTTGCCCTTGCCCTTGATGGAATTTCAATGGAGGATCAGGACAATATGATGACCACAAACGGAAGTACGAACGGCAGTGCTCAAGGCATCCAGATTCGCAGACCTAAGGATTACATTGTACCATCTGCTGCAGACGATGAAGAATATCAGGAGGGCGTTGTGTCGCCTGTAGTACCGGACACCCCAAACAAGATAAGCATCACGAACCTGTTGCCGAATCTTATGGACGAGCAAGTGACGGAGCTTTTGGTAGCCTTTGGGCAGCTCAAGGCTTTTGTCTTGGTCAAGGATGCCAGTACTGAGGAGTCGAGGGTGAGTCGAAGATCAAGTCGAGCACGCACGTGACTAATGAGTTTCAAGGGTATTGCGTTCTGTGAATACATGGATGCGGCAACGACGGATATTGCAGTTGAAGGTCTCAACGGCATGGAGCTCGGGGACAAAAATTTGAAGGTGCAACGCGCAAGCATTGGTGCTGCTCAGGCATCTGGTCTGGAAATGGGGGTCAACGCCATGTCCATGCTGGCGGGAACTACCTCGGATAACCTAGACGAAGGAAGGGTGCTGCAGTTACTGAACATGGTCACTCCCGAGGAGCTGATTGATAACGAAGAATACGAGGGTACGTGCCTACGGCGTCTTGTTTACAAACCAACTAACCGAAACTTTCTCAGAAATCTGCGAAGATATTAAAGAAGAGTGTGAAAAGTACGGCGCCGTCCTAGAGATGAAAGTCCCGAGGCCGAGTGGAGGCAGCAGGCAGTCGAACGGAGTTGGTAAGATCTATATCAAATACGACACGCCGGATTCAGCTCGCAAAGCTCTCCAAGCCCTTGCAGGGCGAAAGTTTGCCGACCGAACTGTGGTCACGACGTATTTCTCGGAGGTAAGCTCAATTCCTGTCCGGCGTAGAAGATGCTAGTGCTCACGGTGGAACAGGAGAGTTTTGAGGTCAATGCTTGGTAAATGGACATGGCAACGGGCTATGCTGCGGCCATGCAGTAGGAAACGGAGGTAAGTTACGAGAGGGTGAGAGATTCGGCTCAGGAAAGTTCAACTGTACTCTATAGTGTGCTACCCAGACGAACGAGAAGTCAACGTGCTCACAGTGTGTTCGCGTGCCAGACGGTCAGACCCAATGCCATCGCCCATTCCGCTGCTGGTACAGAAGCATGCTGGGGCATCCAGTGGCAACGAACAGCAGCAGTGGTTAATGCGAAAAGGAGGAAGCTCGTCGCAGATGCATTCCCAGCCACTGGTGTGAGGAATCTGATCGTCAGAGTAAATACAACGCCTTGCTGAGTTTTTAGTGCTTTGCGTTGACGTAGCTTGTATTTCTATAATTAGTACCAAAAAGGAGCTCAAAGACGAGGGTGATGGCGCAGGCCCCGGGGGAAGGATTGGCCAAGACCACCCTATGGTGAATCCTAATTCAGTCTACAAGTGAGGAGTGAAGGAAGCCTGCCGCCTGCCAGAGCGATGAACTCGCAGTGAAAAACAAGTGACGAAAACGAAAAGCAACGACAGCGATTGCTGCGCTAAACAATCCGGAGCTTCTGCCCACCCGATGGTTGCTGGCAAAAGGTAAATGGTGGGAGGCTGGCTCAAAGAGGAAAGTTCTTCGTTGAACCTGCGTCGCCGGCCTCTGGGTCGACCTCTCAAATTGCTGCGGGCTCGCTCGCTTTTGTCGGCACCCATCTGGCACCTGTCCTGTGGCTTTTTCTTAGTGCGCGCAACACCAGATCCCAAGAATGCTTCAATGATATCTACAAACAAATAAAGTGAGCATTTAAACAGAAAGTTTGAAGATTGGCGAACCGTAGCTGAGACTCTTTGAATTAGAGATCTCATGGTCCACCACTCGGTCGCGCCAAACACCCTCTCATCTTATTATTGCATTTTCCTTGCCTGATGCAAGGTGATGCCGTGCAGTACCCCTGCTTTTGCCTGTCGTGATCTCGTTTGCTGATTGGTTCCATTTCAAGGAGGGCGGGATCACCGTTTTCTCCTAACCCCTTTCGGAATAAACTCTCTAGGGGAAATTTGTTCCCTCTCCTGCCCTCGAAGCTTCTCTTCCACACCTCAACCACGTCAATCACCACGTTTGGACTACGGTCTCGCTGTCCGTCCGGTGTAAGGAGCAAGGAGCAAGGAGCAAGACATTGAGTGTCGGGTCATCGCAGTCTGTCTACACGGAACAAAAGGAGGATTTTATCCGATGATAGTGGAAAGATTAATCTGTGGCGAGTTCAATTGGCTCTCCTAAACACATCCTCCATCAACGCTGGCTCGACCACCTTTCCATTCACCATCGTCGCTCTGCGCGAGCAATGAGGATCACCTCATCGCTTGGCCTTACGGCAGAGCTCGCATGTCTCATACAATTATGGCCTCTCCTCACACCTCTCATACCTCGGACGCAAGGAGTCGACTTCCACCCCGTACCTTCTCCGGACCTAGACATCAGCTCCTTGGGTCAAGTCGCCCTGACTGGTGACTTCGACTCCATATCGCTGTATACATACCAAGAGCAAACCGAAAATGCCTTCAGCACGAATGGCACCCAGTCAATCATTAGCCAGTTGCCGAATGGCGATTTCGCAAGCGCAGCGAATGCGGATGGCTACATCAAAGCCATGTGCGAGTTTGTCATGAAGAATGGTCAATCTGCTGGTGTCATCGTCGGAGGCAACTTTACTAGCATCGGAGGCGTACAGGCTCAAGGCGTCGCCATGTTCGATCCAATCAAAGGTGTTATAACGCCATTGCCTGGCCTTACAGGGCAAGCCAACGCGCTCTTGTGCGATCAGGATACTAACACCGTTTATGTTGGTGGTCAATTCAAGGGAGCGAATTCGACCAACGCGGTCGCATGGGTTGGGCAGTCTGGTTGGGCCAATCTCCCTTTTCAGGGTTTCAATGGACCAGTCAACTCCATCATTAAATCCACTAATAACACTATCATATTTGGAGGATCATTTACTGGACTGGGGAACAAGACAGCACCGGCCAAGAAGGATCAGCAGGTCATCAACATCTCTTCTGCCAATCTATCGTCAATCGCGACATCATCTACGGACGGCTTCAACCAAGAGTCAAATATTGTTTGCAAGACGAGCGGGCAAGATGGTGCTGGCAATACCTGGCTACTGGAAGATGAAACGCCCGGTTGGTGGCGAGCTGAAATGAATTTCGGATACGAACCGAGCCTGCTCAGAATATGGAACACCCACTACGAGGGTCGTGGAACCAAAACCTTTCGGTTCACCGCAATACCGATCAATGGCATCATGAACTTCACCTACACAGATCCTGATACGGGCAAGGACTCAGTGTGCGACGCAAGATGTCCTTTGTCCTCAAATCCCTCAGTATCATACCAAGATTTTCACTTCATCAATGTTGTGGGCATGGGGGCATTCCGCATTGACATTTCCGAGTGGTATGGGAAAGGAGGCGGATTAGATGGCATCGAGCTGTTCCAAAACGGTACGTCCAAGTCCCTTTAGTCTATCATATCGCTTCAGCGTTGCTTACTTCATCAGATATCTTCGCCTATGCCGAGAGTGATCTGAACGAACCCACATGTGCCAACTCCAATTTCCCCTCCAATTCCACCGTGACCGGCCCCTGGCAAGTTACACCTTCGGGACAAAGCGTTTCTCGATACCTCTCTGCCGATTTGTCAGGTGACATCGACTCCCAAAATGTGTCTGTCGTATTTCAACCAGACATCCAACAGCAGGGCAACTACACCGTCAATCTCTTCACGCCTGGTTGTTTGCAGGACAACAGCTGTGACAAGAGAGGCATTGTGAACGTCACCGGGGTTTATGCCACATCTACAAGTAATGGCCCTCCGATGCCTACCACCATCTACCAGACCAACAACTACGACAAGTATGACGAGATTTATCGCGGTACGGTCGATGTCAATAGCGGAGGCTTCCGACCTTCCGTCACTTTGACTCCCGTGTCCTCTCAGGATCAGGAGATTGTGCTTGTCGCCCAGCGCGTGCAGTTCGTTCCCCTCGGCGATGCTACAAGTACTCTGAACGGCTTGTACGAATTCGATCCAAATTCTCAAACATTTGACCCCACCACATTAAACTCGACTATTGACGAAGCGGGCGCCAATCTGAATCCTGATGCCATCATCACCAGTATGGCGACCCTGAAGAACGCGAGCTACGTAGGGGGCAATTTCTCAGATGAGGATGCCGGCTTCAGGAACATTTTCGCGATTGGCACAGGCAATGCAACTGCTTTACCTAACGGAGGGCTCAATGATCAGGTCTCGAGCATGGTAGTATACGAAGAAATGCTGTACATCGGAGGCAACTTTACCAACACCATGAACGGCTCGGTGCCTGGTTTAAATAATGTCGCAGCCTTCAATACGACCAGCCAAGCGTGGCAAGCTCTCGGTGCCGGCGTTAACGGTGCCGTGGACACTGTCGTTGGGTTTACTCTCAATGTCACAACCAACACTCCAGAGCTCTGCATATCATTCAATGGATTCTTCGACCAAATCGAGGCATCGAACCCTAACAAGGCCATTCCTGTCCAGGGGTTCGGCGTTTGGGTTCCATCACGTCAGGACTGGCTTCAAAACCTGAAGCTTGCCTCCCAGGCAGTGTCTGGAAAGCTCAGCGCAATGACTAACGTGACTGGTGCTGCACCTCAGTTGGCTGGGTCATTATCAGCACAGGACATGTCAGCGTCAGATGCCGTCAAATTATCATCCAATCCTCTCTCACTCAGTGGGATACAGATTGGCATCCAACCTCAGCCAGCGGGCCCACAAACACGGAAAAGGGCTCTGAGTGATCAGAATGTCACCGGAGTCGTCACGGGTCTGTTCTACACGAACGTCACCGCCAAGCTTAACTACACCGTGCTTGGAGGTCATTTCACTGGTACAGCTAGTGATGGCTCCCCCATCGATAACCTCGCTCTCATCAACCACGGCGGAGGTTCCCCCGATACAGTCAAAGGTCTTCCATCAGGGCTGGATTCTGATTCGGCTTTTCTCGCGCTTGCGCCAGCTGGAACCCTCTTGTTTGCCGGTGGAAGCATTTCTGGTAAGGTCAATAACGAGGACGTCAATGGCCTTGTCGTGTACGATCTTCAGACTCAAGACTACTCGTCTCCACAGCCAGCTGCCCTGGGAGGCGATAATGTCGCTGTGAATGCTATCACCACTCCCCCTGACAACAAGACAGGCGAGGTTTATGTTGGCGGCAACTTCGCTACCGCTGGGTCACTTGGGTGCCCTAGTGTATGTGTCTTTGACTCTGGAGTTTGGAGTCCACCAGGCAGTGGCATCGGTGGCACCGTGTACACATTCATGTGGCAAGGTAACAACAAGCTCCTCGTTGGCGGCAACCTCACCGTCATGAACAATGCAACCTCGCTTGCCAATTACGATACCAAAAAGTCCAAGTGGACCAATCTGAATGGCGCAGAGGCCAACGTTCCAGGCCCTGTGACTGCCATGACCAAAGCGAAGGGTGACGCGTCTCAATTTTGGATCGCAGGCAAGGCCAGTAACAATTCGGCATATTTGATGAAATATGACGGCACCAAGTTTCAAACTGTTGGCGATAGCCTCGGCAATCAGACTACCATTCGAGGCTTATCGATGGTACCGCTGAGAAAGAGTCATGAGGATAGTGATCTCGTCGAGAGTGACATGACGCTGATGGTCACCGGCGAGCTCAACCTACCCAATTTCGGAAATGCCTCGGCCGCTCTCTTTAATGGCACCACCTTCTCTCCCTTTATTCTCTCTACTTCTGGCAATGGTCCAGGCAGTCTTTCGCAGCTTGTTTCTGGATCGTCAACACCATTTTCGAATGGCAGCGGCAAACTCGCCGTTGGCTTCGTAGTGCTAATCGCTCTTGCCTGTGCATTGGGTTGCATTTTCTTGCTCGTCGTGGCAGGCATTCTGGTCGAGCGGTACAGGCGCAAGCATGCGGGCTATTCACCAGCTCCGACGACTGCCTATTTTGACAAGACCAGCAACATGAGCCGCATCCCGCCAGAGCACTTGTTTGGTAGACTTGGACAAAGTCGGACTCCACCGATGCTCTGAGAGCGCGGACGGTCAGCAAAGAAAGGACGAAAAAACCGCACACGAGATTCTTGACGACTTGCGATTGATACCCCCAACATTCCTTCACTCTTTCATAACCGGCGTTTATACTGGAATTCGGCTTCACATTTGGTCTAGCGACGGCGCAAACGGCTTTCACTAGTACATCTATACCAAAAATAATGGGGATTTTCTCACATTGTACAAAGCTTTCGACACCCCAATTCTCCCATCCGACACTTTGCGTTTCGGAGCCTTGACCCGAAGGCGAAAGTTGTGCTTCACAACCATCTAATTCCTTTGCAGGGCGAGGTGACCTGTATCATGACTACTCTTCAACGTACCATACCTTTCTAACTGGTAATGTCTCTTTATGTTGGCTTAGGGGAAGGGTCTCCCAGCGGGAAGAAGAATCTCGCCGAGAGTAGGGGGCCTCCAGGATCTGGGGCATATGACCTACTTGATCTGAAGAACTGGCGGCTCCCCACAGAGATATAGACGTGGAAGGGGGGCTTCACACAGGGAATGGAAGCCACATTGTGGATGGAGGCTTGGCATCCTGACCTCACTTGAAGGCTTGTGCCTCGTGAGGAAGGGAAGAACTTTTTCGTGTTTCTAACCAAGAGGGAGGGAGTGACGTGAAGGGACAGTTGATTTGTATCCAGAGATAGCTGAAATAGTGCTACGGATGGAAATAGAATCGTCAGAAAAGGAACTGCTTCTGTCCCATCCATGTTCTCGATTCATCGTCGTAGAAAATGTTTTTTAACCCCCTTGACGAGACGGCGAATGCCTCATCTCATCTCCATGACAGACACACCCGTGGTCAACACACTCGGAAGCAGTACAAACGTTCTATGAAAATGAGCAACTTTTATTTGATTCACATTGCGCTAGCATTAAATATAAAAATGGGTATCATTATAATCCTTCCGATGTCCTCCCGCATCCCAGATGCAATTCTACAGTCCCTTCCAGCTGCATCCTTACACTCCATTTTCCATCTACTTCGTCTGTCTAGATTGCTCTCTCCCTTTTCCAGGCATTGTCACCCGGATTCTTTCCAAAAAAAAAAAAAAGAAAAAGAAAAGAAAAAGAAAAGTCGGTTCTTTCCTTATTTCTCGATCGATTATGCTTTGGAAATCGACGGTAATTGGGTGCTGCTTGCGCCGATTGCTTCTATTTTCTTCGGAGACCAAAACTCTGCGGCCTCGCTGTTCGGCAAGTGTAAGCCAAGCCAAGCCAAGAAGGTGTTTTTGGGTGTGTATGATGGTTCTGCTTTTGGGGTTTTTAGCAAAAAGATCATGTATTCATGAATCGCTGGTGGAGTTATAGGACTTTTCCGCGAGCGTGAGTCAGGAGTATGGGGTGAGTGGCGCGTGCGCTGTAGGCGGCGAAGCTGATTTTGATTGGGATTGGGGGGGGGGGGGGGGGGGGTGGTGGGGGGGGGGGGGGGGGGGTGGGGGGGGGGTTTGTGGTTTGGGGGGGGGGGGGGGGGGGGGGGGGGGGGGCAACTCGGTTGCCGCTTGAGTTATCAGTTCGAGGTTTCAAGGGAGTTTCGAAGTCATTGCTCAAACGAATTCGGCGTCCCGGAGGATGTTAGTAAGAGAGCCATGGCCTTGGTTGGGCTGGAGGAGGCAATCATCATCTCGAAGGCTTCGCGTGGGTGGTTGTGGGATCCCAACCAATGGCCGGGGTGTGATTGCCTGTCCGGCTGGCACTCCGCGAGGTTGCTATCGTGCTGAGCTGGGGCGAGAATGATCGATCGTGTGGTGGGCTGAAATCTCTCAACGAGAGGCGTCCCGCGCTCGGCGGGCGCGGGGTCGAAAAACTCAGCTTGGGGCTGGAGTAAGTGCGGTCTTCGTTTCCACTCATGGGTCGGCTTGCCGCGAAGTAGTCTTCTTCATAGCGGCTGGAAGGTGATTGAGGCAATGACGAAAAGCCTATCTTTTCATCGGGCAATGGTGGGCTGGTGACCACGGCTTCCGGCTCCTTGGGTGTGCTGTAGGGACGAGATGACGGGGACATGATCATCTCGTATTGTTTCGCATCGCCGGAGAAACGCCTGGCATCGACGGAAACAAAATCTGTTCTTGGCTTCCGGAACGGGGCTCGAAGGACGTCGATCCAGCCGATGAGCATGGACAAACGGCCAAGGAAGAGCAAGGCCCAGATACCGTTCAGGGATAGAAGGAGCATCACAGCCATGACCTTTGCCTCGCCAGTGACGAGATGCGCTGCTCGGACCTTTTCCAGACATGCGTTTTTGTTGCCCTCGTTGAGTACCAAGCAAAGAAGCCACGGCTGGGCGGAGTCAAGATGCTGTACTGCCGCGGTTACTGTGTTGTCCATCTGGACGAACACAATGGCGAGGAAGACAACATTCACAATGATGATGAGGACGATAGCCGTCCCCCGCCACTGCAGGGCGATGACCTTTTTGATCCTCCGATAGGCTTGCCCGGCAGTGACCGTCTTCACACTATCCGCGCGAGAGTTGTACGAAGGCAAGCCGCCAGAGCTTACTTGCGACGCCGAGTTTCCTGGGCTGTCATTGAATAGCGATTTGACGTAGACCTTGATACAGTAGCCAAAAGTCGTGAATTGCAATACTGTAGAGATGGCAGCAAAGACGAGTAGTGGTATCCAGTAGTCTTCCAGGGCCTTGGGGTGGTTGATATGGCAAGTACTTCCAAACCTGTAGGAAGTACCAGTCACTGGGAGAGTGATGGAGACAAACAAAGCAGGGATCCCCCATCCAGCGATAACGGAAGCCCAAAAGAATTTATCGCCTGGTACCACCTGCCAGCATATCTGCAAATGGATCGAGACCGAGCGTAAGAAACCCCACATTATCGCACCGAAGCCACCAAAGAGAAGAAAAGCTCCGGAGAAGGCGCAGGTAAGATCCGAGTACATATCATTGGGGGTGATGGCATCGTGGCATTGCTTCGGCTGGGCAGCTAGGGGGATGATGAAGCCCAGCTATCGGGGTCAGCGCAGTCTCCCTACCGCTCTCAACATCAGCTCACCTGCATAAGACCAAGGGCGATGACCAAGCCGACAGTCAAATAGTGCCGGCTGGTCTGTTTGACGGGCAGGACGAGGTAGCTGATGAGCAAGGTCACACAGCATATCATGCCAGCTACATTGAGCCAATTGGCAGCAGTGGGTAGCACATCGAAGTCTGATCTTCATCTCAGCATCTACTCTTTTGAACCTTTCGGCAGATGACGTACCGTCCGAGTAGACCCAATCTGTTATGGGGCATGGTAGACAGCAGTCGATGGGGCCTTCAATTGTGGGGACTGGAGCGCAGAAACGGGCGGGCTGATCTGCTTTCCGCTTAGTAAAGCTTTCAATTGCATCGCTAGACAGCACGATGGACTCACATCCAAGCTTGCTCGGGAAATCCGAAAGCTGCAGATACGGGGCAGGACAGGCCCCACGCCCTGCGGTTGCATTGGCCATCTCGCGTGTAGGAAGTTACCTCTGGCTCTGTCGAAGAAGGGTTGTGTATATGATGCTGCAGGGTAAGTCTTCGCCTCATGCAAAACTCGAGCTTAGCTCCAACACGTTCACAGTAGCCATTCAATGGCCTCCATTACCGAGCATCTCGGTCACGTCTCAAGTCGGCAGTTTCACGATGAGTAAGGTTGCATGCTTGTCTCAGAAAGTGGCACGAAGTTTGTACGTTGAAATAATGAAGTGAAGAGCAGGCACGGACACTCCATATATCATTGAAAGGAAGGGGAACAAGGCTTCTTGACACAACGTTGGGTGAGAAAATGGGCAGTAAAGGTGTGGAGAAGGTCTGGGGATATATTCCCATATTAATCTCGAAGGATTATTCCTCATTGGGACGAAATCAAGAGACATGCAAGGCTTGTCTTTTTCAGGATCCAAATCACAGCATGTGGAGCGCGTCCACGAGGCGTTTTCCATCCAGCGGATTTTGGTCGAGGCCAGTAGAGGGAGGAGGATTGGCAAGACATGGATTAATTGATCGCCACTATCGCCATACCATGTGATATGGGGCTTCCGGTTGGAGGACGGCCATGGAAACCGCGTGAACTTCCTTTTGCGGGGCCCAGTGGCATCTTGATCAGTCAGCCCCTGTGATTTGGTACGTGAAATGACTCAAATTCTGTGCCATCCTCAAGGCAAGAGCAGGCCGAGCAGCCGCAACTGTCGCATGTTGTGGGTCGAGATTTTTGTGGAGGCGTTGCCATCCCAAGATTGCTAAGGAGCAAGAGGCTAGCCCCGAGAGGGAAGCTAACACGGAGGTTGTGACCTGCAGGATCTCACTGGCCGGCGCTGGACGGAACCGATGCTAGTAGAGGCGGGTCCATCGCAAGTCTACCAGGGCTCTGGACCGCAAGCACTCACATCGACCGCCTGAACGGAGGATTAGCGACATGAGGGTAGCGCCCACCCCTGTCGTGCGTCAGCGTGCATGATTATTGGCAGTGCATCGAGCGTGCCGGCCAAACAAGCGCGATATCTCAGACCCCTCTCGGAGCCTGCCACTCGTCCACCTGGGGAAGGACAACCAGGCCGCGATATGATAGTACGAAGTAGTGTCCGGCCGCCTAGCCAACAGGGCTCCCCTGGTGCCCCCAGACTGACTCTCTTTCTTAGCGATTGTGTATAATTCTTGTTAGTCCTACCAATGCCATGGATTTCCATTTATATTTATCTTATTCTTGGCCATTGTCAATTCAGCAGAGTAAAAGTCAACGAAACTCGCGACACTCGTAGCTTCGTCTGCGTTTTCGTGACCCACCACACCTGTCCACCACACCCGTCTAGGATCGCCGTTTCGAGCAGATGCTACAGCTGTCATTTCTGACCCCTACACCATCGTCCGCGGCCGTAATGACGGCCCTTTCAGGCACAATCTTAAGAGCATACAGGTACAATGCAAGGTCTGCTTATGGCTGATGCTTTGCCATCGCCATGCATGCCTCATCCACGCTCGAAGGATCACTGTACAAGCGCGCCCAATGCTTTCCCTGTTGTCAGATGTGGATCTGTAGGATCAATCGCGCATTGAAATTGGATGCTGACGCCCCTGACCCCTCGCTCGTCATCTTGGAGGTCATCACACCCCCGGATTGCTCATCGCGCGGACATATCTGGAAGGATTTGGCGAAAACAATGTTCGCCTTGGAGTTTGCTGATTTCGCGAGCGTCCACATCTGCAATCCTGCTGGTATATCACATAGCGATATGCAGATCGATTCTCGTTACCAATAACTATTGGCGGTAATACTTTAGTCTGTGAAGGTCAATCCCTATCAACATGCTTGAGTGACCGTGCTCGTGGACGAGAGTCCCAAATCGTCACAACAACGTGGTGGGTGTGAAAACGAAAGATTGCATATGCATATGCAAATCAGACCCGAGATCGCTAATTCTGCCTTTGCAGCAGGCTCACTCCGTTCCAGGCACACGCATTCTACCAACAAAGCCTTACAGTTCAGCTTACCAACCAGCTCGTCTTAGACAAAATTCGTGATTGGTCAGTATATGACTGCTGAGATGTGCTACCATCTGGCATTTGCAGTACCCACATAGAGGTTGATGACTGGCAGCATCGTTGGTTAGCAATGTGGCGTCACATCTTACGGGAAAGAGTGAGAGCATCTAGGCGTTCAGAAGTCCGTTGAGATCATCGTACTGGGAAACAGTACTGCAATCAAGAGGTACCAGAAATATTGTGTTTTAAGATATCATCATTTGGTGCGGAAAGGGACAATGAGATGCGGACTTCGACATACCAATGGCGTACTAATTTAGATGGGAGGCCTGTTTCTTTCTCTTATAAAACAATAACAGTGAAATTGCCGGAGGATTGATCCTTCCATTGTACGATGTAGCGATCGACTCATAGACAATGACCCCCAACGTGTATCATAGGGTGGGAATGAGAGTATGCATTGTCTCCAGCTACCCACATGATTGAGATGAACATTCGACTTGTATTTCAAAGAAACTGGAAATAATGTGAGGACTGTGAGGGCATGAGCAAATTTGATTTCCGCCGCGTTTCGCTTAGCATCCTTAGCGTAAATCAAGTCTTGGCACCCACCACATTCCGCTCACTTCAGCTTGTGCTGTATCGCTCCATAGGATAAGACAATCAACAACCATGGGTCGCCTTCACAGCAACGGCAAAGGCATCTCAGCCAGTGCTATTCCTTATTCGCGTACGCCGCCCGCTTGGCTGAAGACAACCCCGGAACAAGTGGTGGACCAGATATGCAAGCTGGCAAAGAAGGGCGCTACACCCTCCCAGATTGGTGTCGTCTTGAGGGACTCCCATGGGATCGCGCAGGTCAAAGTCGTGACTGGTACTGATTACGTTCTGGGTTAAAAGACACGGTGATCGCTGATACGTTTACAGGAAACAAGATCCTCAGAATCCTAAAGTCGAATGGTATGAACAACCTTTTTGTGTAGATAAGGCAATCGGGAAAGGAGAAAGAGACCACGGCATTCTCAATAGAAGCCCGTCCTGCCTCTGCTTGGTCGATGACTGACGGAGTGATATCATCAACATAGGTCTTGCACCTGAGATCCCAGAAGATCTTTACATGTTGATCAAGAAAGTAAGCCTTTTGATCATGCATTGTTACTATGCGGAAAGCAATCTGATATGTCCCCTATAGGCCGTCGCCGTCCGGAAACACCTCGAGCGCAATCGCAAGGACAAAGACTCCAAATTCCGCCTCATTCTCATTGAATCACGAATCCATCGATTGTCGAGGTACTACAAGACTGTGGGGGTGTTGCCGCCAACATGGAGGTACGAGAGCGCTACTGCAAGTACCCTGGTTTCATAGGTGGATGTGATGAGGGAAACAGAACGAACAGTGGGGGAAGCGGGACCGTGGAGGAAGGATTCGGAGTCTGTTGAATGGAGATCACGAAATGAGATCCAATTGCTCTAAAAACATATGCCGAGGAACTGGGTCCCGCATCTTGCTGAGTAAATTTGCGCCATTGCTATGCCAGGAGGACGCCTTTTCATCATCTACTCTCATCAAGTTTTCTCAATCTCGGCACTCCTTTGAAGGAGAAACTCTCCCAGCACCTGGAGCGGCTTTTCTGGCCTGGATTGTATCATGATCAACCTTGTCCCTTTGCCAAATGCATTGAAAGAACCCACTGTTCAGAAGCGAGCCTTTTCATGCCTTCCAGTAAAACCCCCGTAACCTTTTCGTTGAGATAGCGTCTTGCGGGTGCACCATGAGACGCGGCCTTGGTTGGCATGGGAGCTGTCGCCTCCGCGGTGCCATTGGGTTCCTTCTTGGGAGTAGCGGTGCGAGGCACTGGAGTTGCAGCCGAAGGAAGTGCAGTTGGAGGGATAACAGATTGAGCTTGGGGTTGCGCTTGAGGGGCTAGATATGGCTTTCAATTGAGAGTCAGCCGAGTTCCATACGAGACTCTCGGCTGCGATATATAGACTTACAGGTGCATCTGGGATGAGGGTGTCGGTTTCTTGTACGCTCTGCGGAGCTGGCGCATCAGCTTCCACAAGTGTCGTCGGCTCACTCTCGTACTGCTGCTGGGCCTGAAGCTCGCCCACGTCTGCCTTCAAGTTGTCGACACTGGAGTCTGCCATACTTTGCAGAGGTACTTGGACCGCGAGATGTTGAGGTTGAGCAACCACCGGTGACACAAAAGATAACAATTCGGTACCTGCATTTAGGGATGAGCTCATGGTCCCTCGGGTGGTGCTGCGGGCGGAAGATCCCGGCGCAACGCGCCTGAGGGCTCTTGATGACGACAGTTCCGACACGCATTTGTAAATACGAGTCTGGATCAAGACTTCGACAGCAATGCTGTGTTGAGTGGTGGGAAACTATGATCGGGCAACAGATACGACACCCTCCATCAACCAAATTTGACGAGGACTACCAGATCCCAGCAGCAAAGCGTCTAAAGCGGCTTGACAGTGCAGACAGCTCAGAGTCTCGTCAGGATGCATCATGCGATGAATGCGATGTCCCTCCAAGTCCGAAAGGACATGGACGCATAATTGCCGACTCTGAAGCAGATAGCGACGAGGAAGATGCATTCACTCCCCAGAAGACTCAGAAGACCGATCTCGAGACAGCCTTGCCTCCAGTGAAGACAGACAAAGAGGCCATCCGAGACTACGAGGCAACCAGGGCTGCGGAAACTGCCAATCTCGATCTTAAAGGTCGGCTTGGGCAGAGAAAATGGGTACAGGGCAAGAGCTCGATCTATGTCGATGCCTTCAACTTGGCCTTGGAAACCGTGCTCGAGGAAGAAGCTCACCTTTTCAACGAGGCTGAATTGGCCGTTTTTGAGAATTGGAGGAATTCGAGCTACGAAGGACAATATCTGTAGGTAAGGCCTTGAATATGCAGCCCATTGGCCGCAACGATATTGATACAAACCAAGATATGTGCGACTTTTCTTGCGAAAAACAGCGGCATGGCATCGCATTAATCGACTGGGATACTACAGCGATATAGCTGATCTTTCGACTGCGGCACAGGAGCTATTTGAGACCCGGCCCTTGCCGATGGTGGAAGGTCCTCAGCAAGTGAACCCGGGCGAGCTCAAGCCGCCTCAAGACACGGTGCTCGGAGAAAGCTTCAGCTTCGCGGACCGATCGCAAGATCATATCAATACGCTCGAGGAGGCCTCCTCATTGCTCAAGCTTGACGAACTCAAAATCATGGCCAAGGACGCCAAGGTCCAGGGCAAGAACAAGGCCGAGCTTCTCAGAGCTTTACGCAGGACGAGCGGGCGGCAGAGCGGCCTTGGATGGGACAAATTGAAGAGATCCGATACCGAAGAGTCTATCAAGTCCGAGAAGAGCGTGAATGCCGACGAAGCTGACGCTTCTGATAACAAAGAGAACATCGATGCCGGCAGTAGCAGCTTTAATCGCGATTCCCATTTCACCACCAAGATTCTTTCGAGTACGGGCCCCTGCATTCGCCTCTCATCAGCTGCTCTCAAGCTTTTTGAAAGAGTCCATCTGGTCTTTTACCGATCAACAGAGTGGACCGAGAAGTCCTTGACAACCATCATCCTTGCACGGATCTCACGTCGGAATTTTCCTCCTTACATGGTCTCACGCTCGACCAACATTTTCACTAATCGGTCAGACTTGCTCGAGTTTGAAGCCTCCATCAGAACTCAATTCCGCATCGACTTCATCCTCGAATTCAACGGTACAGTCAAGCGAGATGGCCTTGAAAACGTCAGACACACTTTCGAGGACGTCTACCCTCGCTGGAAAGTCATACTGGCCGAAGAACAACGTAAAGAGGATCGAGTCTACGAAAGCGGCGAGGGCGCTTACCTGCGTCGTTTCTCTCCGGCTTGGGTGTATACCCGGATCGTGCACAAGGGCGCCTACGTCCTCGGCCGCTTCAAAGAGCATGAGCGGGAACATCGAATCCTCAGTGAGCTTCTAGACCAACGTCTCTTCCATGCTGCGCGGCGCGGCGCCTGGTATCAGCGCAAAGCTTTACTGGAGGAGCACTACATGCACGCTCTGCAGCCCTTGCCGGGGCTGTCGGACGAACAGCAGAAAAAGCATTGGAAGAAGATCGCCCTCCAAACTTGTGAAGATGGTTTGCAGGACCGTGACTGCCATCTGATCTATCACTACGACTTGCAGAAGCGAATCGTGAAACTTGAAAAGCAGCTCAAATTACCCAAGCGCGAGCACCACGTCTTCAGCCACGTGCGGCTTGCGAAACCGGCAGAGCGGACCGTACACGGCATCCGCGTTGAGAGGGAGCGGACACCCTCTCGGAACGGTCACAGAAGGGACAGCACTGACGCAATCAATTCGAGTCGCAGAGGCGCCAAAACCATCTGGATAGACGAAAGGGAGGGTAGCGGCGAGTGCTCGGTGGAAGAAATGTGCCTCTCGCACTACCGCGATCTCGGCTGGAAGGGCTATCACTGTGAAGGCGGCGTCGTGCGGACTTTGTTCGCATACTTGTTCTTCGACGTTCTGTTCACATACGTCCCCAATGTTTTTCAGACCCCCTATCAGACATGTCCGCTCGACTTACATACCGATGCTTTCTACCCTTCACGAGCGTCCGAGATCAACCACCGACTTGTGGAGATCGCCAATGGTGATGCAGAGACTATCCTACGAAGGGTGTACGAGGAGCACAAAGAGCAACAGACCTGTATCGTGGGTTTGCATTGGGACTTTGACATCGACGATCTGACGGAGATTGTCCGATGTTTCGAGGGCGAAGCATTGGCGACGCTTTGCAAAGTCATGGCACAGGAGTATCAACAGCGGGGCGGTGGAATACCGGATCTCTTTCTTTGGAGGATGCATGGTGACGACAACAATGACACCAAGCAAATGATTGGAAAAGGAGAGGTCATGTTCTCTGAAGTGAAGAGTGAAAATGACAGGTTAAGCGACACGCAGAGGCTGTGGATTCATGTATTGACTGGTGCAGGAATCAAGGTGGAGTTGTGTGCAGCAGTTGCAAGGGAGGTAAGGACGGTAAGGTGATCGTCGCCTTTTGAATATCCTGAAGCCACGTCAGCATTAGCATGAGACATTTGTGAGGAATTATCAAATGCCAACGGGCGTACTATGAGGGAGCGTCATCAAAAAATTAGAGTGTTGTTGTTGCTTTGTATCTCATCATTATGAGATCAGGGTTAAAAAGGAATAATCTTCCGCTGTGGGGGGCTTTTGAGGAAGAAAGTGAGCCGCTTACTTTCACCACGTCTGACAGTCCCCATCACAGGGATTGCATGCTGAGATCAGTTGGGAACGCAAGTTTGGAAAGGGACGTAATCGACAACCACAAGGCTTCTTGATGGTATATATCAAACGCTTTCTTTGGACAAGATAAATCTTGGGTTGCTTGCTGAGATAATCTAGTCGAAGAGACCACCAAATCCTAGAAGATTGTAAGCTTAACGGGTAGTTTTTTTGATGGAGCACAGCGTAAATATACCTTCATCACTTTCACTACCGGATTCCGACTTTGCATCATCATCAGCAGGAGCAGCCGCTGCAGCCGGTTTGTCGTCGTCAGCTGCCGCACCACCAGCGGGAGCAGCCGCAGCATAGGCATCCGGGTTGGCGATACGGTCCTTTAGCTCCTCAATGCCTTCCCAGCTGTAGTCGGTCTCCACTGCAACAGCCAGAGCTTTCTTGTACCCATTGACCAAGCTGTGCACGATTGACGGAAGTGTAGGGTAGTTGGCAGCCAGGGAGATCGTGGTGATTGTCGCGATGGCGGAAGTCAGAGCTTCGAGCAGCTGCTCCTCCTTGATGTCTAGAACACTTGGCGCGAAGGTTTGACCACCATCGTACACCTGCGCGATACTCATGCCGTATGTGAAGGGCGAGATGTTCAACATGTTCAGCAGTGTCGCCTCGGAGGCTCCGACCTTCGAGCCCGCCTCGACCAACTTCAGATCGGTCGTGATCTCAATGGTGCCACGAGCGATCTTGGTGGGCACGCCAAGAGCCTGGAAGAAGGATGTCTTGCCGGGCTCCATACCGGTATTGCCGGCGGGTACAAAGACGTCGCCGGGGGCGACGGCGCCCGCACGAGCTGGGGCTGCGACTTTCTCAGCAAGGATGACATCGCGAGTCTTGGCGAGGTCTGCGTTGGTGAAGATGAAGCCAACGTTGCCTGGAGGACTTTGGTTAGGAACGCGCCAGCAGTTTCATATGATCTTTGTGGATGGCACCTTTAACATGAGGGAGCAGACGCTCATATTCAGGGAAGTCCGAAAGGAATCCTTTGATGGCTCTTCGGACCATGGTATTTTTGCCCATCAGAACCACGCCATTGACCTCTCCTTCTCCTCTCAAGCTGATGCGGATCTTGTGCATCTGCTGCGAGCTGACATTGTCCACAGTCACGATGAAGATCGACTTGTATTCCTCCAACAAGCCCTTCAGCTTGTCGAAGTAAGCAGCCTTGTTTGCTGTCTTGCCCCCCATGTCTGCTTCGGTATACAGACAGGATATTTAAGGGTCAAGTAAGATGTATGCAAAATTGCTCGGGTCGTTCTATAGCAACGTCTATGGCAACGAGATTAGCCATGAGATCGAGAGGCCTAATTTGGATGTGGGTTCGCTTGCGCTTGCAGTCCGCGCTTAAATTTGGGTTCCGAGGTTGGTCCGAAGCTTGATATTCAATCAATCATACTCACTCCCAGCCAGAAAGGCAAAGTGGTCATTATGGCGTTGGAAAGTGCTTTCATCAATGCGAATATGGTCACCAATATTTTCGCATAATGCCGCATCCGTTTCAGTGCCTACTATATTGCCCCCAACCATCCCAACGAAACTTCCTTTTAGCTGCTTGTGGATCATATATTCATGTTTTTGATATTGACAAGAATGTGCAAGCCTCTTCCTGGCCATCAGATAACGGAGCCTTTTTATTAAGTGGAGACGGAAAGGGTAAGGATGATTCGAATGAAGTTGGCTCGCCTAATGTGAACGGCGACAATGGGTCGCTGCCACCCTCGAAGCGTCAAAAAAGGGCACCCGAATTATCTGTGAGCAGTTCCGCAGAGATCGTCGTAGAAAAAGTCGAGATTGCTCCACCTCCTCATCCACCGGTCGTAAAGCTAGCTGCTACTCGAAATGGTGGGTATGTCGTTGCTGTCACGGGCGAGGATAAATGCATCCGTGTGTTGCAGGTGTCTGCCAACGGAAGTCTCACGCAGCTTAGCGAAAGGTTTGTGACCCGTAAGTTTATCTCAGTCTGAAGGTCAAGCTCATCTAATTTTCAGAATGTTGCCGAAGAGACCTTGCAGTATTTCTCTTACGCCAGACGAACACGGTATCCTTTGTGCGGACAAATTTGGCGATGTATATGCGTTGCCCCTTTTGGGTCTTGCTTCTGAGCAAAAGAAGCCGAACTCGCCAATGCATGATGCAGCAAGCGAGCAAGCCGAGCCTGCAGAACCGGCAGAGCCATTCATTCCTTCAGCCAGTTCCTTGACGGTACACACGAAAAGAAATAGAAATGCCCTCAAACAGCAGCAGAAAATGACCAAGAAAAAGCCCCACCAGGCGCCAACAACCTTTGAGCACCAATTACTCCTTGGCCATGTGTCTCTTCTCACTGACGTTGTGTGCACTTTGCTTAAGTCACCAGCTGGCAGCACACGCTCTTACATTCTGACTGCTGATCGGGACGAGCACATTCGTGTATCACGTGGTATACCACAAAGTCATATCATCGAGGGTTACTGCCTCGGTCATACTCAATTTGTGAGCCAGTTGTGCTTGATCAAGCCTCAATCGGACTTATTGGTATCTGGAGGCGGCGATGACTTTCTCCTTTGCTGGGATTGGACGAATTGTAAGGTGAGAAGCCGGGTGGATCTCAAAAGTCACGTCACCGATTGCATAAAGAAAGGAATCCCTCAACAACCCGGGGATCGACTGAATGACCTAAAGCAGCAAACCAGTCATGATGCAGGAAAAGCAGCGAATCATGTGGCAGTCTCTAGAATCGTGAGTCTTGATTTGCAGGCATCGATGTCGCAAGAGATTATGTCTAAGGTTCTCGTTGCGATTGAAGGGTACGTCCCCCACAGCCTTTAGAAGTGACGCTAAATACTCTTAGATTGCCGTGTATTGTTGTTTTCGACTTGAGCAGAGACGGTGTTCTGGCATTTTCCAGAACTTACACTACCAGAGGTAATGTTATTGATATGGCAGTGATAGCGAACCAGCATCAGATCATATACTCAATGGACTGCATACACGCCCCCTTTTCTACCGTGGTGATCAATGGTGGCGATGCACAAGATGCCGCCCCTGTCATTGGTGGAATATCATTTTCATCCAAGACGCCCACTGATGAAGATCTGGTAGCCGTCATGGATGTCTGTGCAAAACAATCAACAATTACGACGCCTGAAAGCGCAGCGAAAGGGAAGACTCTAAGGGATCTCCTCTATGGACTGGAGAGCTTGAGAAAGCGGGGAGCAGATGGTGATACCGAGGAGATATGATCATTTCGATGCTAAGAGTCCTGCCAGCGTTCAAGTATCATTGAACATGAATCTGTTGACTATGTTTCAAATCTAATATCAAATCTCCAACGTGCGAGGTCCCTAGTGTACCGTTTCGTGGCAGACCTTGCAATAAGGCCGATGATACCGGGTTCCTGATGAATGCATTGTTTGAATATGTTTCCGCCTTTTCCACATCACTTTCAATATCTGACGACAGATGGGTAAACCCGCAGGAATTCAAAAAAAGGTGCATAAGGCTGAGGCTCCTTCTGATTAGCTTGGCGTCCTCATCCTTCTCCGCTACATCATTCGACCATTGTTATGCACAATGCCCGACTTGCCTGCGTTGAAGAACGACTTGCTTCTGCGGGCGGTCAGAGGTGCGCACACTCTGCATGAGATTCGCGCTAATGCTCACGCGCTGAGCAGGCGAACAATTGGACCGGCCACCGATATGGGTGATGCGTCAAGGTATCTTCCCGCGCTTTAACCCCTTCCTTTGAACAAGACTGACATTGATTTCTATAGCCGGACGCTACCTGCCCGAGTACCATGAAGCAAAGGGCAGCCATGATTTTTTCGCCTGCTGCCGCTCTCCGGAGATCGCATCCACCCTCACACTTCAACCCATCGACCGATATGCCGGCCTCATTGATGCTGCAATCATCTTCTCAGACATCCTCGTGATCCCGCAAGCCATGGGAATGACCGTCGAAATGCTGGAAGGCAAGGGTCCTCACTTTCCACGCCCACTCAAAAGCCCCACCGATGGACAATACGAAGAGCTTATGGCGCGCCAAGTCAACGTCGCAACGGAATTGAGCTATGTCTATGAGGCCATAGCGCTCACGAGGAAAAAGCTGGATGGACGCGTCCCCCTCTTCGGCTTCTGCGGTGCGCCATGGACTTTACTGTGTTACATGGTGGAAGGAGGAGGCACCAAGCTCTTCAAGGAGAGCAAGACCTGGCTCTATAAGTATCCTGATGCGAGCAAGAAACTGCTGCGCAAGCTCTCTGAGCTTTGCGCCAACTATCTGGCATTGCAAGTCAAAGCTGGCGCTCAGATTGTGCAGGTCTTCGATTCATGGGCAGCAGAGCTTTCGCCGTCCGCATTTAAGGAGTTCGCCTTGCCGGAACTGAGGTACATCTCGTCACATCTGCCGGTCACGCTGAGAAAGATGGATTTAGATTTGGTGCCTATGGTGGTCTTTGCGAAAGGAGCATGGTACGCGCTTGAAGAGCTATGTGATTCAGGCTACCAGGTGGTTGGTCTCGATTGGCTTCAAGACCCTGCAGAGGCGGCCAAAGCGGCCAAAGCGATGCCAGAGGGAAGAGTGTGTCTGCAGGGCAACATGGATCCGGGGGTACTCTATGGTGGAAGGGAGGCCATCTCGAAGGCGGTTGCCGAGATGGTCGAAGGCTTTTGGGCTGATGGAGAGGGTCGAGGATGGATTGCGAATTTAGGCCATGGTGAGAGCTCCACTAGGCTTCTCAAACAGGCATTGCGTGGCTAACGTCGAATAGGCGTGACTCCCTTTGTGAATCCCGACGATCTCAAGTTTTTCTTCGAGGAGATACATAGGCTATCAAAGGACAAACGCTCCTCCAAATGACCAAGAATAATTGTGCATACACTTTCGAGTTTGGAATGTATCTGTTTCGATGTACCGGACCGGATGCGCTCATCTATCAAGCTATTCGCCGATATCTTCATTCCTATGAGCATCCATGTCTCAGTATCACGTCGCAAGGATACAAGAGAATCGAGTCTTACCAGACATCGAGGTTCTGTTCGATGAACTGTTGCATCAATTTCATGCACTCCTCATTCTCCAACACGTCGACCTTGATACCTCTCTGCTTGAGATATTCCTCGCCTCCAATGAAGGTCTTGTTTTCGCCAATCACGACACGAGCAACTTTGTACATGACACAGGCGCCCGTGCACATGTCACAAGGGCTCAGTGTGGTGTACATTGTAGCGCCTTTGTATGATTTGGCCGGGAGTCTCCCAGTATTCTCCAAGCATGAGATCTCAGCCTTCGCGCGTCAGCGCCCAAAACCAGTCCAGAGGTTCCGTGACACCCTTTCTCACTTCCATACATGTAGAGTTGCAGATCCCTTTTGGACACGCATATTGTGGCCGGTGCCGAGAATGGTGCCGTCTGCGCCAACCAAGCAGGCACCGATAGGCACCCCACCCTCTTTGAAAGATGACTTGGCCTCTGCAAGTGCTGCCTGAAAGCCAGGATCGAACTCCATGGTGTTGCGTGTCTTGCGATTAGTTTGACCGGAGTCACAGAACCGTTGACTCTCAAATCAGTACAAAGGACCTCGACAATCTAATTACTCTTTCGAGTTATCGAGTTCCAAATTTATCGCGCTAATGCTTATCGCCTCTTTCGGGACTAGCGGGTCAGCTTAGAATTGCAGGGAAACATTTCGAACGTCACATTTGGCTTTGAACTTGCATCGACAATTTCCAATCCCACGACCGTTGCACCACTGGAATCTTGTGCCGTGTCAACCACTCAGGATCCTATCTGTCAAGCTTAACTAGTAACACTCCACACTCTGGTGACATTCAAGCAGCATCGACACACAATCCTGCTGAGGGAAAAAAAAAGAGATTCTCGTGTAAGGCTGAGGTGTGTAGTGCAATCACTAAGATTTAACTACTCGGGCCTTTCCACTCCTCTTTGCTGGAATCAAGCAGGCAAAACTCTTTCGAGACTTCCTACCTTACAAACCCGTACACGCAACCCTCAATCATTTCTCACACCTCGAGGTCAGATTACGATCACTCAAAATGGTCAAGGAAACCAAATTCTACGATGTGCTCGGAGTGTCACCCACGGCGAGTGATGCCGAACTGAAAACGGCCTACAGGAAGGGAGCCTTGAAGCATCATCCAGGTAATCTTTGACATTCATGTTTCGGAAAGTACAACCTTGCTGATGGCATCAAAGACAAGAATGCGCACAGTCCAGATGCTGCCGAGAAATTCAAGGAATTATCAAAAGCATATGACTGCCTCCAAGACACTCAAAAACGCCAGCTCTACGATCAATATGGAGAGGAAGGCCTCGAACAAGGCGGAGCTGGCGGCGGGATGGCCGCTGAAGATCTCTTTGCGCAATTCTTTGGCGGGGGTGGAGGCGCCTTTGGCGGTATGTTTGGCGGCGGAGGGATGAGAGATCAGGGACCGAAGAAGGCCCGGACCATCCACCACGTCCACAAGGTTTCACTGGAAGATATCTACCGAGGCAAGGTGTCGAAGCTGGCTCTACAGAAGTCAATCATATGCCCATCTTGTGAGGGCAGAGGAGGTAAGGATGGCGCCGTCAAGACCTGCTCAGGATGTAATGGTGCCGGGATGAAGACAATGATGCGACAAATGGGCCCCATGATCCAGCGCTTCCAGACAGTCTGCCCTGACTGCCAGGGCGAGGGTGAGATGATCCGGGAGAAAGATCGATGCAAGAGGTGTGTGGGCAAGAAGACCGTCATCGAGAGGAAGGTGCTCCATGTGCACGTCGACAAGGGTGTCAAGAACGGAGAGAAGGTCAACTTCTTCGGCGAGGGTGACCAAGCCCCAGGTGTCCTGGCTGGTGATGTGCAATTCGAGATTGAACAGAAACCCCACCCACGTTTCCAGAGAAAGGACGACGATCTGTTCTACCAGGCAGAGATCGATCTCTTGACAGCCCTGGCTGGTGGTGACATCCACATCGAGCATCTGGACGACCGGTGGTTGACGGTAGGGATCATGCCGGGAGAAGTCATCAGTGCAGGTAAGTCATCCCTAGTGCTCCTCCGGTACGGTCGAGCTCACATAGATTAGGCGAGATCAAGATGATCCGTGGACAAGGCATGCCATCTTATAGGCATCACGACTTCGGTAACCTCTACATCCAATTCGACGTCAAAATGCCACCTCCGAATTTCAATTCGCCTGAAAAGATCCAAATGCTAGAAGCCATTCTGCCCCCTCGCAAATCCCAGAACCCTCCCCCAGGCGACGCAATGATCGAAGATTACACGCTAGAAGACGTCGACCCGAGCGGGCAGAGACGTGCTCAAGGCGCAACCAGTATGGAGGACGAAGACGAGGATGGGGTTCCTCAAGGCGCCGAGAGAATGCAATGCGCATCTCAGTAGACACTGACTGGCTTGGACGCCCAGAAGGACGTCGCTGCTTGGTTTCGGCACCGCACGAGATAATGCATCAGATGGCGTGAACATGGGAAGGACTGGGGGACAGTTGGTTGCCAGTTGCATATTCATTGATAGATGGGTCTTTCATGCAAAATGGCAGACCTCTTGGCTCACTGCGACCGCTAGTGGGCCCTTTCTTCGAATGTTACAGCAGGCGAGGCGTTCATAGTAGACACGATTGTTACTCATCATTGCATTCAAGATTAGACGAAATCGACATGGTCATCCGTGATCCAATTGAACATCTCCATGAGCAGGTTGCGAAAGATGGTCACGCGTATCCATCGTGTACAAGTGAATATTTTGTGATTGGGAAGCCGGCCTGCCGGTTGCAGATGAGGATGCAGCAAGGCATCGAGATTGGAGGCGAGATCCAAGCTGCAATTTGATTGGAAATTGCTGGGTAGTATATCGTCCAGAAATAAATGCCAGTACATGCGGACAGGGCCAATCAGAGGCCATACCGGAGCTGGCCTTCTGCCGTTCGTCGCAGATCGCCTCTCGACTCTAAAATCTGAAATCTGCAATCGGATCTCGTGCATCAGGCTGTCAGTCTCAGGTTTCCCCTTAGACTAGCACTCACCCTAAGTTCCTTAAAGTCTTGGGTTGGGGGGGGGGGGCGCCCACCGAACACTCGCACGGCTCCACCTACGCCGGTCTTGTTGTACCTGCATCCTTCCCCCCCCCCCTTCTCCCAATTATTTTATGCTCCACAATTCTTTTTATTCTTCATAGAGACACGCTTCATGCACACGATAATTCAACCACCTACATGCTTCAAGTTTTTAACATACAAACGAACCTAATCCGGCCCTGAAATATCCTCCATCAAGCTCATCCATTCTGGATCTCGGCGCGGCAAGTCGCTTCCAATCAATAATTCTAATCTCAGACACGCTGCGCAGTGCAGTAACTTCTGTCACGACTCACACTTCACAACCACTGAGCTTTGCCGCCAACACTAGGAATATCTTTAGCAACATGTCAACTGTCCTCAAGTATTTCCACAACGGGCTTGCATAGCTTGCATACCAGCAAGAGGATCAAATCCTTGTCTTTGACGAGAGGAAGTACTCCGTACGGCGCATTTCACCTTTGCTGCGCTGTCTTCCCCCTGAGCCGCATTGGCTGTGTCGCTTGGCCGCCCCTTCCTCCAACTCGTCAAACTCGTCAAAAGAACACCAATTATTCATCATCATAAGCTTCCTTTCTCATCATGCAGCAACGACCCACATTCATCGACCTGAGATCCATGTCCTCAGATACCATGCATAGTGGTGTCCCTTCTCCTCGCGCCTTCCTCTCCCCTAGGATGCAGCATCTCGATGGCGACATCCCACCTGCCATGTCCCCGTTGGACATGTTCGCTGCTCAAAGTCGCCTGCTGGCAAGACAACTCGATCAAAGTCAAAGAAATGGCAGACGGGTCAGCCGACTGCCTCCTCTCACTACAACCGATCCCATCACAAAGCAACAAGCCAATTACCAACGATCAAGATCGGCTGACCAGTCTTCACCCGGCACTGTTCCCATACCAAAGCAGAAGGAGGATGAGCAGACGGGGACGCTACCAGAGCTAGAGGAACCTCAATTCAGGCCCCAATCATTCTATCCGCGGATGAGCCATGTTCCCCCGGAGGAAGAGGATGAGGAGGGCAAATCATCTCCAGCAGCATCGTCCATCTCAGCAGCCACTCAACCGTTCTTGACCCCGGTCGAGCAGCAACCACTGCATCAGAAGGACGACATCGCTTCCTCGAAGTCTCAATCTCCTGAGTCTAACCTCATGGGCGGCATCTATTCAGAGTCTCCGCACCGTACTTCACGCTTCGGACCCTCGAGTCGCAGCCGTGAGCAACGGTTCCAACCCTTCAATTCCAACGTCCCTCAAAGAGAACTGTCGATAGAATCCAATTCCTCAAAGAGTCAGGCATCACTCGCGCCTCCAAAGTCCCCTCATCACAAACAAGCCAGTATCAGGTCGATCCCTGTTGATAGCTCCGACGACGACCATAGTGGTTCTCCCACGGGATCTGCCTTCTCGCGGAATAGACAGCTATCATCCAGCAGTAATTTCTCTACACCGAGTTCGCCACATGTTCCCGCACCCTCGGTTCATGGCAGATCCCCATCGCTTAACTCTGAATACTCCATCGGGGGATCACAAGCGCCTCGTCCGTCTTTCAACTTTTCCAGGCCAATCAGTCGTGCGAGTCAGCCTTCGCTCGACATGCCACGCCAGCCATCTTTCGACAGCCGCCCTTCGATGGACAAGGTCAGACCACCGTTTACGTACGAGCAACGCCAAGCTTCATCTGACAGCCAGAGCTTTTTGTTCGTCGAAGACGCAACACATACTCCCGTGGGCTTGGGTCATGACTCCGTTTGGGACGGCCAGGACTCTGATTCTGGGGCTCCATCTTATGTCTACTCCAAATTCTCACTGCCAAGAGGGAGGTTGACACACAAGGACTCCAAAGTACTTCAAAACGGTAACGTGCCCATCTACGAATGGGACCGCCCGAAGATCCAGTCCAACGTCCGACCGACCACTCCACTCGCCAATAGACCCATGTCGCCGCCTTCTCCCCCCCAATTCCGCACCTCCCCAAGACCCAGCATGGAGTTACGCAGGGGATCACCCAGAGCTTCACCACGGCCTTCCTTCGAGCAAAGGGCACGGCATTCTCCAAAACCTTCGTTCGAGCAGAGAAACGGGCACGTACCAAGACCCTCGGTCGAACAGCGATCAGTCTCCTCGACCCACCCATCAGCCGAGCAGCCACCCAAGATCTCGTTCGAGAGAACAGTCTCACACGCTGTACCATCGACCCCTGTGCCTCACGATGATGCATCTGAGTACACATCATCCACGCGCTCCGCAAGCACCATCAAGGCCCCCCCTCGTCAGATTGCCGCCATGTCTACAGAGCTTACTCCGGAGGATCATCTTGCTAAAGGCGTAGCACTCCATGAGAGAGGAGAGGACCGTGAGGCGACGTATCATTTCCGCATTGCCGCAAAGGCAGAACTTCCTTGTGCCATGCTGATGTACGGGCTCGCACACCGTCATGGCTGGGGCATCCGAGAAAATCCAGGAGAAGCCTTCCAATGGTTGAAGAAAGCGGCGGACTGCGCTTTGCAGGAGGTGAAGATCGATGACGATACAAACCGGGGGGATGTGCAGGAGCGGAAAACCTTGAGGGCAGAGTACGCATTGAGCCTCTATGAGCTTGGTCAGAGCTATTACAAAGGTTGGGGGACGGAGAAAAACCGTGACAAGGCTCTTGAATGCTTTGAAAAGGCGGCCAAATGGGGCGATACCGACGCGATGGCCGAGGCAGGATTCTGCTACGTAAAGGGTGAAGGTTGTAAGAAAGACATGAAGATAGCGGCAAAGTATTACCGAATGGCGGAGGCTAAAGGGGTGAGCATGGTCGGAAATAGCTGGTAAGGCACATTCTTCCGGTCTACTACTTCCCACTCAGCATGACTGACCATGACAACAGGATTCACAAGGCCAAGTACGCGGAGGACAAAGCTGGCAAAGGGTCCGACAACGATCGTCAGGCCCGAGGGACAACTAAGGAAGCAACTCCGGAGAAGAGGCGGGACAAGAGTCGAACGAGGACCATCTTTGGGAGGAAGAAAAGCGTGTCACAGCAGAGATGATGATCTTGATGATGCTACGGAAGCAGGATTGTTGATCTTCATTGCCGATATCTCACACATCTAATCTTTATTCAACGATCTGCAGCCAATGCCTTTCTAATGACGCACTAGCAAGACTTGAAGACCTGCATCAAGAACTCAGACTGGCCCATACCCTTCTCACCCTCTCCAGATCCACCCCCACCCACCTGACTCGCCATCCTGCCTTGCCCCCTATTCCTCTCGCCACGCCCGCGCCATCCGCGTTTTGTTCGAGCACATCACTATGCGCCCACCCCTCCGCCCCAACCTCCTTCATCCCCGCAGCAATCCCATCGTCGTCGTCTCCCAATTCCCCACCACCCATCCCCCGCCCCTCCGTCTCCCCGACCCGCGGCTTATGCGGCACCTCCAACGATCTCATCCCGACCTCCTCCGGCACCTCCCGCAAGCGCTCCATCAACACCCGACACACGCTCTTCGCGATCCCCTTACCGCGGTGCGCCGGTTCCACATGTAGGGATTGGAGCGAGCCGTCGGGGGAGAGGAAGAGCCATGCCACCAACTCGCTTTTCTTTGTTCCTGTTTCTTCTTCTTCTGCTGGTGTTTGTGCCGGTGCTGGTGGTGGTGGTGCTGGTGCTGGTGGTGGTGATGAAGAGGAATGTTGTGTGGTAGGACGTTGGGGATGTTGGGGATGGAAGCGCACGCCCACGCCGCCCAGCTTCGCGAACCCGGAAATGGTGCGCGGGATCTCGGAGCGGGAGACCGCGAGCAAGAGGTCGCTGTGTTGGTGGAGCGTGGTGGTGAAGCTGTAGTTGGGCGGTAACAATGACGTGGTAGTCGTGGAGGGAGCAGCAGCTGGTGGTGGTGGTGCAGGTGGTGGGGGGATGAGGAATTTGCGGATCGCACCAGAGTAGCCTAGGATCACGCCCCCGTTGGCGTCAATCGCACCTGTGGTGGTGCTTTTTGAGGGGGAGGGGGAAGAGGAAGACGGGGCGAGGGGCGACAATGTGCCCTCCTGAGCGGGCCGGCCGTCCACGGCTATGTTGACGACTTCGCGGGTGAGCACCTCGACGGACTTGAGGATGGGGAAGTCGGAGCCGGCGAGGAGGGGGAGGAGGGCGTCGTTGAGGGTGCCAAGGATGAGAGGGGTGTTGGGGATGGGGAGAGTCTGGGTAGTAGGGGAGCGGGGGGTTGTCAGTATGAGGATTGGGGGGAGGGTAGGGAGGGGAGGAGCGGGGTCGCGGGCTGATGGGTCGTGAAATCGTATAGTGAGAGGGGTATGGAAGACGCAAAGTTGATTATCAAAAAAAGAAGAAAAAAACGGAAAAGAAAAGGTGCCCAGAAGTGAGTGATATCTTTCGCCAAAAGGGACTCAAGAGACGTAACGCCAGTGATGAAGAAGGAGGAGGAGGAGATCTGCTGGAACCATACCACTGACTGCAATGAGGATGATGAATGAAGAGCAACATCATTCAGCACACTCAGCATATGCGCCCGCCCTTCAGCTTCTCTCCGCCTTGGGTCTGTAGAACCATTTGATCCACCACCGCGCCGGGTCACCCAGCTCTCAAACGTGCTGAAGAGCCAGCATTCCGTCTCCGGAAAGCGGCTGCGCTCCACATAGACCGCGGCCCATGCTTGCTGAGGATCGGCATGGTCGTTGTCTGGTTCGAGAGTCGAGAAAATGCGAGCGTCAGGGTTGAAGGCGGTATGTTGGATGATGCGGAGAAGTGGGAGGGAATGGGGGAGATGGAGGAGCAGATGTGGGGCAAGCGATTTGAGGGGGTCGGGATGGTGGTGGGACTGAGGCAGATGATGCATTGTAGAACAATCAAGAAAAAGAAAACCAAACAAAACTTCAGATTTTGTCAGGTGCTTATCCCGAGATTCGATATCCCCTTCCTCTCTTCCAGTGGTGGTAAGTTTGATACTGAGTCATCACGCTTCCGTAGATTATCCCTACAGCAGAATATGCCTTGAGGTCCCATTTTATTAGACTGCTATGACGACGAGGATCAAGTATGACCATCGTAGCGCCAGACGCTGGTGCAAGATCCAATTCTCCTTGCTGATTAGAAAGGCACTCCTTCATCCGTTACAGGCGGCGCCCACGGCCGCGGTGGTTTTCTGGATGGAGTAGGCTCCATCGTCGCTCTCGCACTTCCACTTAACTCTGCCGGCTCATAGGCTGGCAATTCACACCGAGGAGTCTTCGTTGCCGTCTCCAATTCCGCCTGGGCCGTCATTTGGCCATCCAACTCCTCAAAAGGCCAAGATCCATCAATGAAAAGCCTCTTCAAGCGCCGCCGGTAGAAGATCATCACCGAGCTGATGAGGCCAAGAGAGGTGACCCCTCCTATGATACCACCAATGATGGGGACGGCAGCAGCTTGGTTCGCACCTCCACCAGGCCGTGTTGCCGAGGAAGTATTCGAAGGAGATCCAGGGCTAGGCTTCGGTATCCATGGGACACTGAACATCCTCGCGAGACCCTCCTGATCAAACCCACCCTGAGGCTCCCGCAACGATGCACTGCCATTCGCATCGCCACCAATCGTCCGAGACACAAGGGCGGGCACCCTGTAATCGGACGGGCTGGCATTGAAGAACGATCCCCAGATCACCTCGCTCATATCCAGCACTCCGACCCCTTTGTACTCCCAATCACACGGCAGCTCAGTGTACTTTAAGTTGCTCGCACCGCCCACCGTAATCATCGTCCGTTCGCCTACACGGTGGCAGGTGTGTCCGAAGCGCGGGGCAGTGCCATTGTACAAGATCGTCCAGGTGAAGGATGGGATTGACAAGACCCAGACGTCGTCGAGGTATAGGTCTTCGGTGCCATCCGAACTTCGACCCCCGTACATGTATCTGACTGTATGTGAGCGTTACGTGGAGAGCGTAGATTGATCGGTAGACTTACATGTTTCGAGATGACCCGTCGGTGGGTGAGGCTAGCACGAGGCAAAAGTCGATGCGGGCGGGTGGAATGTCACCGTATGTCTTCTGCTTGTACCATGTCCCATTCGGCGTTGACTCATTGTAAAGAGACGACACATCGAACACGTCGACGGTATCCAGTGGGACCTTCTCATCCATCAGTCTTTATGCCATCTATTGTCTATCGAAGGGGTCACGCACCAAATTGCCAACATCAACATCAGACTGCATTCCCTGAGGGGATTGTTTGCCCCCAATCTGGACCAGGATACCTCTTCCTCCAATGCCGTCTATGTACTGCATCCTTCCCCGTGCTCTTGGCCGATCCCCAACCACTGCTGTAGTTGACAGGTTCCGCGCCGTGTGATCGCTCGTGTTGACGACGACCAGGCCATCGAGGAATACATGATCGTTGTATCCGAACGACTCTGTCAAGATCTCGCTGCCTTTCTCCAGTATGCCGTTGAAGAAGAATCCTAGCTGCTGGTCACGGGCTTCGGCAAAGGATCCGCTGCTAGGGCGATTCGTGACACTGAGGCTGGTGTCATACTGACCCCATTGATCTTTTGACGTATCGTAGGACCACAGCGTATACTGTGCCGGCTTCGGGCTTTGAAAGCCTGGAAAAGATGAATTTACATAAGATACGGCGCCACCGTAGAGATAGATGTTGATATCGTCGTCAGAACCAGAGAACAGAGCGCCTCGCGACAAGACGGGAGGTAATGTTCCCGTGCTGGGATTTGCCTTTTTAATGAGAGCAGTTTCCGAAATGTTCGTCTTCCAGTTCCAGGATTTTGCCAGATCGATTTGGATAAGATAGTCATCTGCAAGCTCGTCAGTATAGCCCGCAGTAGTGGACGTTGATTGAAACTTGCTATATCCTTCGGTGATATCACCGATCTGCTTGGGCTTGCCTCCCGTAAAATTGGCAACATCTACAAACATTTGCCTACCGCCGTCGATGTAGAGGGAATTGTTCTTGACGACAGCTGCGTGAGAATCAGCGCCTGCTTTCCACAATCGGTGGGGAGCTCCTACATTGATGGTCAAATCGAATGCACATATTCTTGATAGGGTCCAACTGTTGAGCACAAGCTACTGTGAAGATGACGAGGAAAAGGAGCAGGAAGAGGCCATGCTTGCCCATGCTCTGCAGGCAGCACCAAATTGGGCTCGCGTAGAGGAGAAACAAGCTCTTTGATAGTTCAGAGTAGACGGTACGAGGACCTCAACATCATAGTAGAGAGAGACAAGGCACTGATGCAGCTACCAAAAGGCAATACAGTTGACGATTCACCCCGGTGCGTAGGGCTCACGACACAGATCCATTCGAGAGGGCACGGTCAGGACTGTGTTTGCAACAACGCCGTCCATTCACAAGCCATACCGAGCACTTTCGTGCCACAATGCTTTTTTCTTCACGGATGAAAGTCCCAGCATGCTTTACACGTGGCGAGAGTGCCAGTATCGATCGCCGACACCCTACGTAGCGGATTCGACATGCAATCCATAATCGAGCATCGGCTCATGAATGATATGACTAAAGTGGTGGTGGAGTCGTCCGGCCATGTCAAACGCTCAAATTGCTTACTTTGTATCAAGAAAGGCTGACCAGTCACGTTCGCTCTTTTGGTTGAGCTGGGCTGTTGATGATCCTGATGTTCTGATAATGTCGCTACATTAGCGGCGATCATGCGAGGTGAACAGTCATCACGGATCTGATGTTTCGAGTGAGTTCTGACACGGCGATTCACATGTCAAGCGAGGCGCGACGCCCAAGCCATTTGCGGCATCTGCCATTGTTTCTCTGACTTCTCTTACCTGTTCGAGTATTGATGATATTGGCATAAGCCCAGAACTGTCATAAGGCGCATAGTACACCATCTTTCGTCCCAGGGGAGCTGCATTGAGCAGATTGCCACTCCAAATCTTTGGCCCCCAAATTATTGTAATTGGTGTTTTGCCACCTCAGCCCAGCCCCCAATGACATAAGTGGAGGTTCCACAACGTCAGTTGGCGAAGGTCCAACAGCTACTGCGCTGCCTTCAATGAAGCTGCCTTTTACTGGTCATCAGGTGACTAGTCTTTGCGGGTGGGCTGTGTCGGGGAGCTCCGGTCTCGATCGATGGCCGAACGTCTCCAGGACATTACGGGCCGTTTCAATTGCTGCTCCAGGGACGCCAGCGAGGGCGGCCACCCTGAGAGCGTGCGAGCTCCTGTTCACGCCACGCTTCAGACGGTGGACGAACGAAAATGATTCTCCAGGTCCCTCTGCAATGTCTGTACAATAGCAGCCAAGGTGCTCAAAGTGCGCCGTCATTTCTGCCAATCTGTGAAAATGAGTTGCAAACAGCGTCCTGCATCGAATTCTATAATAGAGATGGTGCAAACAAGCAAAGCTGATTGCAACTCCGTCTTCTGGCGTCGTCCCGCGCCCAATTTCGTCCATGATAACAAAAGATCGGGACGTTGCATGCCTAAGAATTGTTGCAGTCTCCATCATCTCAACCATGAAGGTTGACTGATCGCGGAACAGATTGTCTGCGGAGCCCACCCTGGTGAAGATCCGATCGACCAGGCCAATCTCTGCATGTTCAGCCGGCACAAAGCAACCAATTTGAGCCAATATTGAGATCAGGGCATTTTGTCGAAGGAAAGTACTCTTGCCTGCCATGTTTGGGCCAGTGACCAGCCAGACTCGCTCTTTCCTACCAAGATGGCAGTCGTTGCTGACAAACGCTCTGCCTTGCTCCTCAAGGCCCACCTTCACGGTGGGATGACGGCCACCAACGATGTTGAGCTCGCCTCCAGCCTTTACAACAGGCCGTTTAAGCGACTGCGCCTCTGCAAGCGCCGCAAAGGCACACGCGACATCAAGCTCATCGAGCACTGCACCGTTGCGTCTCAGTTGAACAAGATTGGTGACAACTTGACCACGCAAATTCCGTAATACCTGTTGCTCTTCAGCTCTGATAGCTTTCCTTGCTCCGTCGATTCGACTGCCCAGCTTGTCCCATTCAGGATGGTGGAATGACCGCGTAGACTTGGTTGTTCTGACGTCGCGCGTGACGCTCGACCGCTGCATCGTTGACGAAAGATCTCGCGCACCTTTCACATGGCAGATATAGCCTAATCCGGGGGTCCAGCGCAGCGAAAGAGAATCGGCCTTCAACTCTTCCCTCAAGCCGTGGGTCAATGACACCTTTTCCAATTGTAGAGCCTCAAAGACCTGATGCAAATCCTCAAGCTCGGGGCTTGCTGTCCTACGAAGTATCCAGACATCTTGATCGTCAGCAATTACTTCGCCAGGCAACCTCTTTTTTGCTTTGGATTTCAAGAGGCCTGACAAGGTTGATGGTCCCTCTGCACGAACGTCATTCTGCGCAACCTCTTGTGCACTGCAAAGCATGTCGGCGCCATCGCTGTCTTCCATACGGTGAGTCTGTATTAGACCTTCTTCGTCAATGGAATACCTTATCAGATCCGCAAGCGCCTTCGGGCCATCGAGTGATATTCGGGCCTGAAGCTTATACAACGATGTGACAGGTCCATGATCAGAAGTATGGCTGTCAAAAGCAGGTACATTCCTCCGAAAAAGCTGTGCTATCTCTGCAGTCGCATCGATGGTCTTCAACAGACTGACCAGATCATCAGCATCACCTCGGCCCATTGCGAACTTTTGCACAAGTCTATGAGAGTCAAAGGTGCGTTTGAGGTTCATAATCATCTCTTCTCTGAGCGAGCGATCATCCACAAATCTAGAAACGATATCCAGTCTCGTGTCAATGGTTTCAAGAGACATGGATGGTGAGGCAATCCAGCTTCGAAGAAGTCTTGAACCGCTCTTAGTCACAGTACCACGCAGCGTGTGCAGCAGGCTGCCCTTACCACCACCCAAACCCTCCTTTGATGTTCCAAGTAATTCAAGCGCCCTCATGGTGTTCTTGTCAATGACCATAGATTCCTGTGAATAATGCCTTACTGGTGGTTGCAGACTTAGATCCATTCCTTGGAAACGTTCGTTCACGTAAGAGAGGAGCAGACTCCCAGCATCCTTCTCAAGGGGCGCGAAAGACTTTGGATTCTCTTCCCGCCCTTCACTCCTTTGCAATTGACTCCACAATGTGCATGATGCAGAACCTCTAGTATCCTTATGCCGCGTGATAGCACGTTGGTGCAGCTCGAGCGAGTTCAATACCTTGGAGCCATTTTCTTGGACGTCCTCGTCTGTCATGACGATCTCTCTGGGTCCAACACGGGCAACATCGGACGACAGAGACCCGAAGGTGGTTAGCTGGGTGAAGAAGTCCCCCGTAGAAACGTCGAGCCAGGCGATTCCAACCGGCTTTTCCAAGACAGAAGCTGGCATAGCGACTTCTTCGAAAGCCCGAGGCACATCAACCGTCTCGTTTGTTGATCCTCCAGCAGGAAGGCTTATTGCGAGTAAGAAATTATTCTCCAATGGATCCATGAATTTTTCATCGATGAGTGTTCCAGGGGTGATAATTCGCGTCACCCTTCGATCAATCGTGTCCGATAAATCTCTCCTGAACTCCTCGCAAAGAGCGACGTGTTCTTGAAGATCTTGGACGAGTATCTTGAGGAAGCGATCAAGCTGATGAGCCGGGAAGCCTGCCTTTAGATGATCAGCATGCGGCGTACCGATTTTGCTATAGACTCACCATGGAAACGGCTGAATTGGGCCGCTTCGCCTCCTTGATGTTAAGCAGAGGGGCATACTTCTTTGCCTGATGGAAATATAGTTCGTAGAAACTCCCAACTTTGGTCAGCAGGACGCAATCCTTATGCTTGAGCATATTGTCAGCTGCCTGCTGCACCACAGGTGGATACTGTGTTTTGCCCCCATCTGCGATTTCCAATGGCCTCTCGTTGGAGAGGCTCGGCAAAGTATCGTCATATTGCACTGTAGCTTTTGTTTTCAGGCCTTGGAACTGGGATTTGCCAACAGATCTCGTCGACCGTGATAGACTGTGTTGAAGGCTCTTGCGTCCTATGAGAGGCCTTTGGACCAATAAAATGCCATGAAGACTCCTCGACAGACGTCCATTGCGCATATCTGGGTGCTTCTGGCGTTTTTGTTGGAGACGCGACGTGATGAGTGATAGGGCTGACCACTTTGGTAGGCCTTACATGCCACAGCGACTTGAATGCTCCTAAAATTAACCCCTTTTTTCGCCTTGTGGACAGCTCTTTCAAATTGCATGTCCATGATAATGAGCTGGTTCGCAATGGTTTTCTAAGTATGCCGTTCATCCTCTGCCTACAAGCGACAGGATTGTTCTCGCCCAACAGCCCTTTTCAAACATCAAGCAAACATGATTCCACTTGTTATGCACGCCTGGGCTCTGAATGTATGAATATCCAATTGTATGCCAGCGACTTAGCATAAGCTAAGTTCAAGGATGCAACAGAAACATAAAATTTGTTTGCATTTCAGCAAACAAATCCCTACGTTGGCATACTATGGCTTTTGCGAAGCATTCCCTAGCTTATTCACTTCTACATCATTACTGGCTATCCGATTACCAGCCGAGATTGTAATTGTAAGTACGTCCTGGTTTCGGAAATCTTTGTCAACGCACGTCTGAACCTTCATGTACGGTCTCCTTCATACTTAAATGCAATCAATTGGCGACTTTTCATTGGCATCTCTGGAGCAGACGTGTTACCAAGCCTGATCCTTTCTGACCCGTAACAAATCCGAGATTGTTGCAGACCTAACCCTGGAATCATGCTTGATGATACCGTGCGGGTACCTGTCTGTGCTAAATCTTTTTTTCGAATTTTTGGATCCGACATTTAGTGCAGCGTGATACCGTATTGACTTGATTTACCCACGGGGTCGTGGTGAATCTCTCAGGTTGATGTCGAATCTTCGCGGCAGCCTCTACTGCTCCACTTTAAAAATATGTTAGCTGCTATACAGATGATCGCCTTGCTCGAAGGACACGAGTCACTTACCAAACTCAATGTCAGTATGGTGTAAGGTACCTCTATGGCTCATAAAGGAAGCCGATTTCTTCATAGGTCCTTGCCCCATCCAACGGAAGAGTAATCTTGTCCATGGCCTTAAAGCCAAGCTTTTCGTATAACGGCGCCGCGTTCAGAGTACTCTCTAGATAGATCGGAACTCCATCGCTCGTACACTTATCGATGCCCCATTTGATCAAAGCAGAAGCTGCCCCTTGTTGCTCGTACTTTGGGAGTGTTGCTATGAAGCTGATGCCTGGATAATACTTAGCACGCTTTGGAAAGAACGATCGCAGGGAAGATCAATCATCAAAAACAGACTTCAAAGTGTTCCTGATTGGACTTCAAGATGGTTCAATTGCAGGACTCCATTCTTAAAGAGGTGGAGGGACGGCAATAGAAGATCGGTAAAGCTTGCTCGGCTTACTGTAACATTGACGGTGGCCCATCACTCGTCCACGAGCAGCTAAAACTCTTTCAGTCCACCTTTCGAGGATTGCAAAGTCAGTCTTTTCAGGCCAAACCCAGCTCGCTTCTTCGTACTCTTCGATGGGGGAAACAGGGAGGCTCCATTTTGCGAAGCTGATGAGTTCTCCTTCAGAATGAATGACGAGGACGGCAATCTTGGGATCACGGATATCATCCGCAGCCTTCCTAGCAATGCAGATTCTCAATTGCTCGCGAATGGCAGGTGTAGGGAACTGAGCCAGTAACATGCCGTTGTCTCTGAAGGCCGCCATGTGCACATCGGCGATGGCTTGGGCATCAGATTCGGCGGCTTCTGTAATATCATGGGCGACACCCTTCGCTCTTGCTTTTTCCATTTTCGAGAACGGATACCGAGGCGTCACAACATTTCATCAGCAGGACAAGGTCAGAATAGTAGAGATGCGTGTTATATTTACAGGCAAAGTTGTTGACCTTTACGCTAATTTGCACTCATCAGTGGGACTAATGAGCTTCTTCAATCCCAGGGAACACAAGACCTCGTATGGTCTAGTGTAATTACACATGACGCTAGCAGTAAGCCAGCTTCTGCTGTTGACGGGTTTGACAAGGAAGTTCATCTGTCTACGATACCATGGACAATCTTAATATTCACTGAAAAACACACAACATCTGGTTGAGTTTCCACCGCGTAGTCATTGTTAAGTATCCTTACTCATACGACTGCGTACGACTAGAACCCGTCAAGATTCAGCTCTTTATACAAGTATATTTGTGTAATCGGTCTTCAAGGGGATTAGACTGGCAAAGTCTTTTCAACACCAAGCGTATTTCTCATTACCCATCCACTCACCAGGGCTCCTTGTCTTGCGACCTTCCGAGTCAAACCACATGATCATTGCAGCGCTGTCAGTCTCACGTTCTTCGTCGAGGAAGGGAATCTTTGCCTTTGCAATCAGCTCGCGAGTTGAAGGGGATGGGCTCCACAATTTGACGCAAGGTAATCGCCAACAAGCGGCCTCATCCTGGGCGGCTTCGACAACAGCGCGCAGGGAATCAACTTGTGGATCTTCTCCTTTCTGACCATGACCGCCACGCGGGTTTTCCACGACAAGTCGCAATATATACAGAGCATTATCGGAACCTGCGGGGCCTGGGGCCCCATAGTATCGGTGAGTCCATATCGCCCAGACTCGGCATCCTGGTTCCCCAATACCGGCCCCTTTGATCTTTGGTGATTCCCCGAAAAGCTTTGAGCATGCAAAGTTTGCTTTGCTTTGGTGCCACAGCATGTGCTCGAGGTCAGGAACGATAGTCAGTCGTCTTTTGCCGTTCGTATCCTCAAATAAGGTACGGCGGACGATGGCTTCGTCGTCTTTGCAGAGCTGAGCCAGATCAGCTTCTTTGAGAGGCTTGGCCTGAAGATTTCGAGACGCAGGAATAGCGTCAAATCTCACGTGTACATTGTCAGGGGCTGCACGCCACCCAAGATTGCGGTAGTAATCCGTCCCGATGTCCGAGTAGAGAACGCTTGCCAGGGGCCGCTTCGAGTTCAGGCACAGATGGGGAAGGGTTCGAGCCAATTCTCGCATCAGCCGTGCGGCAAAACCTCGTCTCCTCAATGCAGGGTGGCAGAAAACACTAGCTATGCCATGCACGATGCCCTCTTCCCACTCGTGCTAAAGCGGAGATGATATCAGCATTTTCTCAAAAGCGTCCCTCTGAGTAACCCGATATGAAACACCAGACATTCGTTTTGCAGATATAGAGAGAATGCTTCTACTCCAAAGCAAGGCTGATGCAGCCTTGTAATCATCTCACGGGCAATGAAGCGATCCGATCATACCTTCGAGCTTACAACAAGTGCAGCCTTGAAGAAGGTCTCGCATGAAGAGAGTATTGGCCGGCGATCTGGAGGGGAACCGTCCGTCAAGATCCAAGTCAGCATACCATTGTCTTTCGCGAGAGGTACGTTCTGCAAGAATTCGGATTCTTCGAGATATTCATCGAGTGTCAAAGCGTCACCCCATTCCGCGAAAGTCATGCAAGTAATGCCTCTGCACTCTCCAGGAGTGGGATGAGCAAGGCATAGATCCGGAGACGCAGCATCGTGCACTGGCTCCTGCTCATGTTCTGTCTTCCACCATGGTATTACCGCATCGAAGAGGCTTGAAAGCATTGCTTGATGACGAATCTTGAGAGAGCGACCTGACCAGCAAAGGCCATGTTCGTTTCCTTCCAGAGGACCATGTCTGCCATTAATATGACAGACTGATCTTCGTGGTGTGCCCTCCACGCAGCCACGCTACGCGCTATTAGGACTTGACCAATGACTAGTCTGGTCTAGACTCTGGCCATCCACCTGCCATTCTTCGCTAGGCGGCTCGGTAGCCTTGCCTCTTGATCATACCTGCTTGGCTGCACGCTGCCTCGCCTGCTAGCATGTCAGGAACTTGTGTGATTGGTATGATCACAGCTCCTTCATACATGGACCTAGGGAAACCGACTTTCAAGTGTTCCCGGACCGCAATGTCATATTTATACTGTCAACCCGATCTCAAACCCCATAGCATCTGGGGTCTCAGATTGGTATTCTTGGGGCTATTGCCGTGATGCGTCACAAGAATGGACCCAATCACAGCGATTGGCTTGCTTGGCTCACTGGCGAACTTGATACAGGCCAGCAACGAGGCTCTGAAACTTGCCAAAGCTTTCAAAGATGGTGACAGGGAAATCACAGAACTCCTCAACGATATCGTCATCTTCCAAGAAGCCCTCAAAGGCTTTGATCGGATCCTACGAAGCCGCCATGCAAAACACAACATATCAACAGAGGTCATCAACCGGGCGCTTGCAGACGCATCTGCTACGTTCCAAGACATGGACGACCGACTTCAGGAAATGTCAAAATCGGACATCTCTGCTGTGCGCCGCATGAGATGGGTCCAGAACAAGTCAGGTCTCAAGAAATTACACGAGCGTCTGAAAGGCCAAAGTACCATGCTGCAATCCTTTCTGGCCTTGGCCCACACGTTCGTTTTCTTCATTGCAATGCGACTAGAATCTTGACTTACCCTCTGTGCAGTGAAACCTTCCTCTTTGCCTGTAGTCAACACCCGGCATTCCTTCAGATACGATCGCGCTCGGCAGATGAGGTGGCCACCGTCACCACTGCTGTGGCCGAAGAGTCTTCCACCAAGGCTGCCGAGCGCCCTCATTTAGGATCATTCCAGCTCAGGCCATACTCTACAAACGACGTCCGGAGGCAAAGTGTTTCGACACAAGCATCTGCGCTCTCTGAGAGCACTTCTTCTATTTCTACAAATCAAAGTTCGGCATTTTCGGCTAGACGGAAGTCCAAGGATACCGCTGCCTCATCCGTTGACGAGGATGACTCGCTAGAAAGAGTCCGCTCGAATGTGTCGGGCGAGATGGGCGGAAGCACAAAGTCAAGATCGAATGTGGCAGGGCCTCTCGCAATCCGTAAAGCCTGCCGGTATGATTGCTTTTGCGACTGCCATATGTGGGAGGCGGCAAGCCAACGTGGGCGGCGTGGTTCCAAGCCGGTCTGCACCGACTTGACCTGTAAAGCGGCCAGCAGCGCGCCTGAGCAAGCCGCTGCTGGTACCTCCAAATTCTTTCGCAAAGCACTGTCACAGATTATGGCATCTAAGAGCATCAGAGTGCGTTATGACCTGGGCACGTTTCGGATCGTTGCAGAGGGATCGGATGCTGTGCGATTTGTAAAGCATGGCAATCTGGACGGGTTGAAGGCGTCCCTCAAGTCGGGGGATGCCACGCTCTATGACACCACGGTGACTGATGGCTGGTCACTTCTTCATCAGGCCGTATATAGCTGTCAACTGCCTATTGTCAAATTTCTTATCGAAGCTGGTGGCGACACAGAAGTGACCGACATGGGATCACGGAAGCCCGCAGATTTCGCTATCTTCAAGTCTCTGGCTGATGATGCGACACATGTTGAGCGCGAAATGGTCGACCTTTTCTCTCAGAAGGATGATCACGTTAAAGATTTCGAATTCAGCCCCATCCACATAGCCGCGCTGAACCTGTACGAGGCTGGAGATGTTGAGCGTCCTAGCCTGGAACAGCTGATTGAACTTGTAGATGACTGCAATAACTCGAAACCAGGAACCGATTGGGCGAAGTGGAAATCTAGATACAAGAAGCGTTCGCCTCTGTTTGGAGACATACTTGAGGTGTTCAGAGCGTCAGCCTTTGAAAAGCCCAAATCGACGAAAATAATTCACAACCTGATCGACCAGAAGGACAAGAAGAACCATTGGACACCGCTTCATTGGGCAATATCCGCAGGTCAGAAGGACAAAGTTCGGATTCTCATCAATCACGGAGCAGACCCCTTCGTGCTCTCGAACCTACAGGCGAATATCCTTCACACCGCTGCAGAGTCCAAAGCCGTTGGGGTGATAGACGAGGCGCTGAAATTACAGAAGCGATTTCCTGCACAGCTCGACATCAATAAGCCCAATCATTGGGGTGAAACACCTCTTCATGTCGCTTCCTGGGGTGCCTTGGATTGCGTCACCAAACTCCTCGACGCTGGTGCGGACCGTAACGTACAGCAGGGGGAAGGGCAGGTGGCGCTCCACTACTGCGCTTTATCCGAGCGAGGCGACACCAGGCGGAAGATTGCAAGCATTCTGGCCAGTGGAGACAGCAGCTCGTCCATCAACATCCGAGACATCGACGGCCGTCCATCCTTGTTCGATTTCCTGGACGACCCCATCTGCGTCGAGACGCTCGTTGGCTGCGGAGCCCGCCTCGATCTGCTCGATGAGTCCGGGAAAAGCGTGTTCCATCACGCGTGCATCCAGGACGAGAACGCTTCGCTGCAGATGCTGCTCCAGCAACCACCCTCCGGCTCCGTCATCCCCACGGTCAAGGACCACGACGGAAACACGGCGCTCATCCAGGCGCTCCGACACAGGAGCCCCGCGTGCGCGACAACGCTGTTGCTCGGTCTCGACGACCCGGGGGATTTTGTCGGTCAACACGGCTGGACCGTGCCGCACCATGCGGCCAAGCTGGGGAACGCAGACGTCTTGGCGGCCGCGCTGAAGCACCCGAAATTCGTTCGGGGGATGAAGGCGATTGATGGCAAGACGGTCGAGGTCGTGGCCATGGAAGCCGGTCACTGGCAGGGCGAGGTGAAGCTGCTGCTGCGGGAGCACAACGCCATCACTTGAGGGGCTCGGGCTTGGGCCAGATCTCGGAGGTACAACCATGAGAAGGCCGCACACCCGAATAGACTCCTTGGACCGACAATTCTCCAAAGCATCAGAGCGCGGTACAATGTAATACTATGCCGAGGGCGGTCTACACGGAGGAGTACAGGATGGCGGCGGAGCACTTATCAGCCCACCCTCCATTACAGGATGTTGGCGATGCCCACCTTCGGACAGCCGCCAGATATCGCTGAGAATGTAGCTGAGTACCCATCTGATACGAAGGTGGTTGGCCAGGCCCAGGATATCAGCTGGAGACATATCCTGCCAATAGGAACTGGACGCTGCTGGGATAGGGGAGCCTTCATCAAAATGGCAGTGGGGCCAAGCCGCCGCCTGGAAAAACAGCACTCGAGATGGGAGTAGGAGAATCCGAGGATTCGGTTGAACGCAAGGGCCGCGGGAACTCCACGCAAGGGGCAAGCATGATCCGCATTTAGGCTTAGATGGCCAAGGGGGCGAGCTCAACAGTAGAAGAAACGAAACAACGACGTGATGATGAGCAAGTAAACGATGGAGCATGTATTAATAAGGCAAAGGGTCGATGTTTTTTCTCGTGTATTCTGTGATACCCCCTTTTGAATGCATTGTTAGGACTAAAGCAATTCGAAACCTCCAATAATACTTCCAAAACAATCCCACCCAAGTTCGCAATACCCCCTCATCATTTCCGTATCACGAACGCATCAGGTGGCAATTGAGCCTGCCGTTCACATTAGCCCTTGAGCCCACCTGATACCACTATTATTTTAGGGGCTGGCTTACCTTTGCCTGCTCAAACGCCACCGCAGCTCCATCCAGGCTCCAATTGCTCTGCTCCAGGCACATGGCCGAATACTCCAACGTCATGCCCGTGAACTCGCTGAGTGTCAGGGCGAGCTGTTCCTTCCCGGCTTGCTCATCCATCTTCCCATTGCCAGGCACGCCCCAGCCCGGCGGCGTAGGTATCTGTTGTGTCTGTTGCGGAGCCGTTGTGGTCTTCCCGCGCGAGCTAGCCTCCGTCTCTTCAGGTTTCCATGCTTCAAATCCGCCGTACGCTCTCAAGACGAGCGTGTCCGTGGCCACCCTGATTCCTCCTATGCCTCCTCCGGGTCCAAGCACAAATGTCCGGTCGAAGCTTCGGGTGACGGTGGTCCTATCTGCAGAAGCATCGACTTCGGCGAACTCGCCGTGGATCATGACCATGAGCCCACCGACACCACTGAGCGATTGCCCCGCTGGATCGGGAAGGCCGGGGATGGTGTGGCATTCGATGCACCACTTTTGCGGCTCGGCCATGAGATCCGGGTGACGGGTTGCCGGCAGGGTAGAGAAGCAATCGCGTATGGCTTCGGTGCCGGTGAACATCCTGGCGCTTCTTGCAGCGGGGTGCGTCACTTTCATGAGATTCCGGCTGCGCTTGATGTACTGCTCCCACCCCACTGCATGGTTCTTGGCGCTGTCCTCGGGTGCGCGTGGGGCGGAGGTGTTGATGCTGAGGGAGAAGGTCGATTTCTCGTCGTAGTATCCGTTGGCCAGAGCGACGCGGTCTTTGTCGTAGCCTAGAAAGAATTGTTTGACGAAGTTCTCGGTGATGGAAGCTTCGTCTCGAAAGCTAGGGCCTAGGATAGGCAGCGGAAGCTTTTCACCCATGGCAGTCGCGACCTCTTCTGGGGCGCGAACGGGTATGGTGTCGATGGTGGTCAAGGTCGGATACCATTTCAACAGCTCGTCTTTGTACTTTGGTTCAGTTTGCTCCACAGGGTTGCCTGATAGAATCAGATGGTCAAGCTTCCGGAACTTCCATCTCCAGCCTTCCAAGGACTTCATGTTTGGAAAGGCGTTATTTGAAAGGTCCAGATTCCGAATCGAGGGGAAGGTCTGCGAGAGGGTCGTGACGGACGCAACATCCGAGAGGGCGTTAGTGGCTAATGTCACGCTGACGACGGCGTCCTCCTTCTCCTTGAGTGATTTGAACAATCCATCGCATATCTTCATCAGAGCGGGGAAGAACTTGGATTCGCGAGAGGTCGAGTTGAACATGCCAACGTTGACGAGGTCGGGATCAGTTCCAAGCTGCGATAGGTCCAATAGTCTGGCTTCCACATTGTATCGTCGACTTAACACCCCTTTCAAGAGCTCTATTGTGTTGGGCGTTTCAGACTGGATGGTGGGCTGGTCTTCACTCTTGATCTTGAGTTGCGCTCCAGCAAAGTCGTAGTTGTTGAGCCTTTCAATTTTGGACACATCTTCCGATCTTACGGAGATGATCAATGCATCCCCCTCCATGCGGGACTAGACAGCGATTAGCAAGGCATATGAGACCTTGAAAATTGCAAGTCAACCAGAGGCGGCAGCGGCGTATCTCGGTCGTCGTTTGAATGGATTGGCTTGAAACGAGAGCGGAGTAGTCAGGCCGGAAGGATGGAGTCGCTGCTGGTGACCTGCTAATTGTGATGTTAGACATACCTTCTTAATCTTCACCGCTTCCCTGGACTGCGCATCCGGATGCGTCGCCTTTCGTTCTAGCCAGGCGATGAGCTCGCTGATCCCTCCGCCCCGGTTGGAGGCGGCTTTGCTGTCCTTTAAGCCCAGGATCGTGATGGTTCGAAGAGGTTCCCGGGCTTCACGAGTATTCTCACGACCTCGAAGACCGTGTGTTCGTGATCGAGGTCCCTTAGGAACGGCCTCGTTGGAGCCCATATCCCGAAGTACGGCTTTCTGTATGGCGGCAGTGTCTATACCTGTCCGCGGTGCTCTTCGTCCGGTATCTGGGGTAGCTCGTCGAGATATGTTCGCTGCTCCACGAATGGCAGCCCCGCTCCCATTGCCCTTAGCTCGCCCTCCACGTGCGCCTGTTGAAGAAGGCTCCATGACAAGATCACCGTCCCTGTCGACTCGCGCCGCCGATGCATTCCGCTTCTGGATACCTCCTCGAGTTGGCTGTCGGGAGGCTACAAGGCGGTTAGACTGCCTTGAAGCTCGCGGACCTGAGGGGGCTGAGCCGGATTTTTGCATCGTGAGGTCCAAAATACGAATTTAGAGTCGGTCGGTTGACGAGCATTTGTCGTCCTTGGTCATGCGAAAAAGATTCGAGATTTGTACATCCTCGAGAGAAAGAATGTGAGAAAGTAAAAGGCGGGCGAAGTGATGCACACGTCTGCAAGTGGCGCTGTAACAAAGAAGTGTGGAGTGTCCGGGAAGAGTGACTCGAATCGTCAAGAGATGAATGCCGCAGGCTCGGCAGGCAGCCTTGCAACTAGTCAAGCTAGTCAGTCACCATTGTTCTTCCTCCCGCTTCCATCTGAACCATCGGAACCTTGAGAACCTCCACACCATGGACACGATTTATCTACGGGAGATCACGACAGGAGAGATTATCTGAACATCTATGATGTTCGCCTTGCGCATTTTGGACAAAGATGTGGAAAAGACTTCGTTAGATTACGGTTTACAACTATAAGAATCTACATATACTTATACTGAACCCCATAAACCGTAGTACAAGGTCAGTGAGGGCCTCATCGCTTCGTGCTCCTACCTTTTCCAAGAGTGATAGAAATGTAGACCCGTTGCCTCATCCGCCCGTAGCTTGTTGGTGGCCTTCGCGAAGGTAAATTGGAAATCTTGTATACAGTCCTTGCCGCTGCTGCTCATCCGACTAGCAAGCGTATCGTTCCATTCCATCACGCCAACAATGGCGAGGGCAAGGGGCCCGCGAAAATGCATGCCTCTTCTTCCTCATCTCCAGGAAAGGTTGCCCAAGATCGAAGGCCCTAAACCACAGCATTTTGTAGCAATTACATAGGCCCATACTCACTTTGATACTTGTACGTACGAAAAGCACTCAGAAACAAAGAAATGTGCCTGACTCACATGATCTCTTCTCGCAAACCAAGCATGAGTTAATGTGAAGCCTTGTGGACCGATGTTTTGATGAAAGCGAGCAGCAGTGGCGAAAATTATGCTGGCGTAATGCAGTGGCTGAGGCGACGACAAGATGTTGCGAACGACGGGCAAGTCGCTTTCAGAAGATGAGCAGATCATCGACGGCATTACTGAGAATCGAAATAGGAATTGTTGGCATTTACGGGGACTGCGAGGACGCTATGCTGAATTCGCGGACTTTCTCGTTGACTTGACCTTTGGTGTTCATCTTGGTCATACATCGAATACGGCTTGACTTGACTTTTCTGAAGGCAACAGGCGAAGCTGACGGGCGATATGAGAGGTGATAGTAATACAGGAGTGAGATTGCAAGTTGATCTGTTGTCCCTTGTGCCGAAGAGCTTCGTCATTCGTGGATGCGCTCCGCACCCGGTCACTCAAATCTGGTTCCAGATTCTTGGCCGAGTTGTTGGCTTCGAGCTGCGGAGATCATTGATTGATACAAGGCGCCGAGTACTGATCAAGGCTGACACTAGCGAGTCGAAGAAATAATAACATGCCGAATACTGCTGGCATCTAGAAAAAAGCCGAACCACCGACCTGAGCTGACGCATGAGAGCAAGCAGTTGATCCGACCATTCGATCCTCTGGGCACCGAAAACGTGTCTGAACTAATGACGTTTTCCACCATCCCCAGACCACACGTACTGAAATATCTGCAAGGCGAGACGGACAGGATTGGAGGCGCGTTTATTTGGCAGAGCGCTCCGCACCTGAGCCGATTAGCAGGGAGCTCTAGCGGCGGGAGTACCTATCATCAGGAGGAAAGTCTTGGTCTCTACCTCCGGGATATGGATCTCTTGGAGGGGCGTCTCCATAGCCACGACCGCCATCACGACCGCCATCACGACCACCATCTCGAGGGTAGTCTCTCCCACCGCGATAGTCGTCGCGGCTGCTGTAGCGATCATCACGGCTTGATGCGTAGCGATCGATGCCTCGGGAGCCATAGTCATCTCGGCGTCCATATCCTGAGGAGCGGGAGTAGCGATCGTCGTTATAACGAGAGCTTCGGTAGCTGTCATCATAGCGACCGCCACCTCCATAACCACGGTAGCCTCCACCGCGGCGATCGTCGTAGCGATCAAAACGACCGCCACGGGGTGGCCCACGGAAATCGTCTTCTGCAGTTGAAGATTAGCCCCCGAACAGCTCGAGAAGGAGGGAACGTACCTCTCTTTGGCGGGCCGAAGTATTTGCCAGGAGTCGGAGTGCGTGGGCGGGCACGGCGAGCCTTCTCAATACTCAAAGTACGCCCTTCGATATTTTCACCTTGCAGACCGTCTCTGGCTGCATCAGCTTCCTCAGCAGTCACCATTTTGACGAAGCCAAAACCACGAGACTCTTGAGTATGCGGATCCTTCATGATCGAGCAGCCTTCGACGTTTCCATACTTCTCGAAGAGCCGGGACACCTCACCCTCAGACAGTCGAGGATGGATGCCTGTAACGAACAGATTCGAGCCTGGATTGACAGCGGAGCCGTCGCGGTCTCGTCCACTTCCTTCTGGAGGCGGGCCTCTGGAGATCGATTAGAGATAGTTCGGGATAGTGTTTGCATGTCATTAACGGTACCGTGAGTCCATGCGACCGTTGGGGGATGCACTCCTGTCGCGTCCGCCCCCTCGGTAATTGTCATCGTCTCGCTTTATTGGACGCGGTGAGGCACTGCGGTCACGGTCATATCGAGTCTCCTCTAGGAAGAAAAGGTTAATGCTGCACAACGAGATACCAGAGCGTTGCCAAGGCGAATGCAAGGCTGGTGTTACACACCTTCATAGCGACCATTCTCGTTCTCGTAATCCATCTTGGTGAAGTGGCACGGTCAGATTAGGTAGATGATAGTAGATACTGGTGAGGTATGTCGCCGATAGAACACCGTCCGAATCGACGTTGGATTGTAAGTGATGATGACGGTGGTGGTGATGTGAGGAGGTGAGAAATGCAAAAGGCAAGATTATGATAATTAAATTTTTAGCACTGCGCGCTAGTGCCGATTCGGCCACGGTGATTAGTCGTTCACTACAGTGGGATAAAGGTGCTTCTCATGTGGGTACATGGGTACAACGATGGATGAAGAACGCAAGTGAATAGAGGAATTACTGCACGTGAAAGGATGTTTGATGTTGAGATAAACTACTGTTCTTGCCTTAACCTTCCAACGCCATGCACGACACTTGCTGCCTAGCAATAGGCTCAATATTTTACGTACAAAAACCCCTTGGTCTATCGTCTGTTTCGTCGTCGCTTCGCATTGTAAGCCTTTCTCTTCTTTTCCGCAGCTAACGCAGCCTTTGCGGCTAAGTCCTCCTCTACGGTTGAAATTCCCATCTCTGTGTCACCATGGCCGTCCACCAGGCCAGACATCTCTTCCTCGTCCACTGTAGAATGAAAATGTTAGCACGTCTTCCTAGCGCAGCACATTCACATGTTCGTCGTCTCCGCTGCCGCGACTTATGTCTTCGAATCGAATGATGAGAATGGACTTTGCGAGAATACGTACTGTCACTTAAATCTTCACTCATCGCCCTTACCAATTCTCTCCCACTCCACTGCTCCTCTTGAATCCTTGTACCCTCTGGGCGAAAGTTCTGCATATACCAGGGAACACCGCCATCACGAGCTGGAAGTGGCCGCTCGTCTTGTTTGCGCTTGGGGGAGATTCGTGAGCTATTTCCCTCCATCACGTTTCCTAAAGGCTGAGCATGGCCGTTGAGGACAGGGACGTCTTCAATGCTGGCAGTGGATCGTCGCGTTCGGCCACCACCCCTTAATGCAAGCTTGGGCTGAATCACACCATTCGTGATAGGAGTATGGCTCGGGCTTTCGGTCGACTTCGGCGAGACGACGCTCGAAGTCAGTCCATTAGTGAGTCCTGCCCCACCAAGCTCTGGTGATGGGTGACTTGGGTCGTCGTGGTCTCCGTTTGCCATTGAAGAACCGACTTCCATCGATAAACTCTCATCCAGTATTGCATTGAGTCTCTCTATCTCGGCTTCGGATGGAATTCTAAGCAGCTGGCATTCATTACGCACTGCTTCTTCGAGCGAAGCTTGGACGGCTTTGACGAGTCTCTTAGCCAGTGCCTTTTTGGCTTTTAGTGAGCTCTGCTTCAGCTTGTGTCCATCAGTGTTGTCTGATGTAGCTTGACCGTCACCTTCAGCTTCTGTCACCGGTGCGTGAAGAAAATCAGCTATCAGAAGGCCAAGGTCCCTGGTAAAATCGAGGACACTGATATAAAGCCGATTCTCGAGCTTCTGTCCCAGGACGAGGAGACCACCCTCGAAGTAGCCCGTGCTATCGATCCTGGATGATCAACGTTAACAGCTGCCATTGGGGCCCAAAAGAGATGTACTTACGCTCTTGCTTTTTGCAAAATCGGGGAGAGTAGTGCGCTCGTAGGAAAGTACACTGTGTCTACAATCTCTTGAAGCAACTTGGCATCCTCAAGCTTTTCTCGCTCCCGATCCAAGATCAACGCGCACATCTTCTGAGTCTTTTCGACCTCCTCGAGCAGCGTTTGAGCGAAATCGATCCGTCTCTGGAGACGGACGCCCCCAGCCGCGCCCATACCCACGAAATTGCGCCTCGGGATCTCCATGGAGGTGAAAGTCTCCATCTGAAGCTGGAGCCTTTTCAGCAATGCGGCCCCTCGTCTGGCCTCCCGTTTGAGCGTCCAGTATTTACAGACTTCCGACGCAAAGTCTTTGCGCTTTTGGATCATGAACCGCGCAATGGAGCTTTCTACTGAATTGTAAAGAGCTTGCGGTATGACGGGGGCGCCTGAAGGTAGTTTCCACACAATCTTGGGTGGCTGTTGTCGATTCGTATTCTTGGTGCCAAGCTTCAGCGTGATCTTTGGGGTTTTCTGCTCCTCCCCAGCGCCTTCACTGAATGGGTCTTGGGGCGGTGGGGGTATCGCTGTCAAAGCGGCTTGCTGACTATCCGCCCATAATCTTCCACGCATCGTGCAGCGATAATAGTCCATGGCCTGGATAATGGCGTGATCGACATCATGCTCTCGACGCCATTCCGCGGGGACGTGCTTGTCGCAAAAGGCTTTGAGTACACTAGCATCGAGACTGGCAGGTCCCCCATGGGTTGATTTCATCTTGAGGAAGAGTCTGGCGCGTCTTGCGCATGTCACATGGAAAGCGATATAGCAATTCTTATTCCCACACTGTATGCAAGCACCCATTCTTTGCCGGCAGATGTAACAAGTCAGTTTCCACCGCTGCTTTGGTACCTTCTCCACTTCCATCACTGGTTCCATGAAAGTTGTATTGCCTATAGAGACCTCGGGTATCCAAATTGCGCAGAGAAGGTGAGACCATCTTGATGCATTGGTCTGCTTGAAAGCGCCATCCGTATTTGGGCAGAAGATGCAAGTTGGTGTTCCGCGGCCAATCAATTGGCATTTACGACAAAGCCATTGGCCTTCAGGAATGAATGGTACCCCGTAGCATTCTTGGTGCACCGCGAGATCGCAGCCATCGCAGAAGACGATGGCATTGGTGTTTTCACAGTCGCCGTCATCGCATATCGCGCATTTGCTATCTTGTTCCTCTCCAGGAGCAGCAAGCTCTCCATTGACGGCAGCGGCTGAGCTAGAACGGGGTCGATGTGTCTGAGGGGGTTTAGGATTAGGCTTGGGTATTCGCTTTTCGAGCGCGTGCCACTCCTTCTCGATCTTTGTCATGGTAACCTCGAAAATCCAAGGCTTGATCTCGGGGGTATTCTCCTCCTTTCGAGTTTCGTTGTAAGCTTCCAGCCAGATAGTATCTTGTTCGTCCATGTCGTACTCGACTCGGCCGACGCCAAAGGGGCCAATACCCGTGCCATCGTCTTTATCATTGTGTTTGGTCTTCAACACCAGGTCATCCTCAATGTTTCCCTCGGTGACCCGGAGCATGGCATTTGGCCGAGTCCATGTGCCACCTTTCTGAAATCCTACATTGGCCATTGCTTGATCAACGAACTCTTCTCGGTCCTCAAATTTGGCATATGGATCCACTGGCCTAAAGGATGGTTTGGGTAGAGTAAGCTTTTCCCTTGGATTGAAGCCGGGCGGAGGTACAATCTTGGGCATGTCGGGTGAAATTCCAATCCCTTTCAGCATGGAGCCTGGCCGACGGGGTGGTCGTCCTGGGCGTCTCTTCGGAGTGATTGTTGGCGTGGTGGGCGAATGCAGGCCATCCAAGGCCAAGGGAGTTGGTTGATCACCTGCATATGTAGGCATGTCCGAACCGACACCGTCCGCTAGCCTGTGTTCGTTGATGCCATTCGGTGTATTCGGGGTGGAGGTGGAGGATGATTTCGTGGTCCCGTCGACCTGGTGGGAACTGAAGACAGGAAATCTGGCATCGATGTCCAGGTCCTGATGGAATTCTTCCCAGCCCCTCTCTTCTCGTGGTTTGAATCCGTCGCCATGCACGACAGCTGCTGCTGCGGCAGCAGCGGAGCTGAAACGAGGTCTTGCCGGCATTCTTTCTCTGCGACTTTCTCTCCTCGGACGTGGGGAGGGAACAGGCTGCGCTTCATTGATCAAGCTTTCGCGGGTTGGTCGTGCTCTTGATCTAGCATGAGTAGCTTCTGGATGGACTTCCTCTAAAACTGGTATTGGCTTATTATTCCTTGCGACAGAGCGCGCTGAACCACCAGGAGCAAACTTTCTTCTCTTGGACGGTGGTTCAACTGCGGTCGGGCTTTCGCTGGGGGATGCGCGTGGGATAGTATTTCTTGTGGATCTTCCGCGCGTGTGTAGCTGCCGAGGTGTTGAGGAAGGGGTAGGTGCCATATCGCTAAGCAGACGCGGCTGTCTCGCGTAAGACACGATCTGATTGACTCATCTGAAGATGACTAATCGCATTAGGGCAGGGGACACCTCTTTGGCAGGGGCGCAGGAGTGTTGTGACTTCGAAAGGTTCGAAACAACAGCACCACGTGGGCCTCGTATCATGTCTACGTGATTGAAACGAAGGTGAAGTCGAAGGGTCGATGCATGAAATGACGATAGGGCTGAAGCTTTCCTCTTTTGGGCAGCTTTTGATTGGCCGATCGGCCCGCTTTTGACGATCTCCGCATGCTTCCTTCACTTCTGACTTCCAAGACTCCTTAGCCGAACACGCCAAAATGCGGCTCTTTCCTTCCTGAAACAAGCATCGGACCATTGGTCTTTAAGTCCTTATTCTCTAGCAGTCATCTTGAGAAGCGCATGTTCGGCTCCTCCCACACGTAGAAGAACAGCAATCTTGAGGCTTCTGATCTGGAAGCAATGTCAACCAACGCCTGGTCTAAAAATGGTTCTCAACCCAGTCAACAGCCATTGACCAACTCAAGCTCATCTACAACCCAAAATTCCTTCAATCCTTCCACGTTCAATACTGCAGAAGTCAAGGAAATGCTGGCCCAAGGTTGTCACAGCCGATCGCTTCATTATCAATTGTGCGCTAAGAGGCCGATCAGGGTACAATACCATAACCACTGAGAACAAGGACAAATTAACCTATTCGGCGCCAGCAACGCCCGCTCCTGCACGTCAAGGTAACTTCTATTTCCTAGCATCGTTCATGATGTGACTCGTGTTTCGCAAGCTCAAATGCACTTCTAGTGCACGCTATGGCCAATGGGACCAACTTCCTGCAAGACTTTGCGCGCCAAGTAGCTGAGCTGCAGCAGAAGGCGCCCGAAGGTCGAGGGGGTTGAAGGCTTCTTAGTAAGGGCCTACGATGTTCAGCAACCCGAAAGCACACTAGCATCTTGCAAAGAGAATGTCAGTGGCGCGGGTCATAGAATAGGTAAGTTTCCAAGGAGGTATCTCTTCGGTGTCTTATGACATTGATTATTTTAGCATCAAGAGAGACCATCCATCTCAACTTAGATCTCTGTCTACTCTAGCTTCAGCTTCTCAAACTGTTGTACACTCGCATCCAGAACAGCCATCTCGCTTTGCGCATCTTCCAGTCTCCGTTTCTCGGCCTTTTGCGCTTCCTCCTTCATTTTGGACCAACCGTCACCGTCGATGATCTTCTGTTGTTTTTGCAGAGCCTCGTTGGCTTTGTCTCGCCGCTCCTTCGCTTTCTGGATTTCCTTATCGATATCGACGCGCCCCTTCACCACGAGATACACCGCTCCTGAAGCACCCACAGACTGCGGGATACAGCCTGCTGGATCTGCTTCTGTCTGTGACAGCACGTCGATGCTTGAGGTTCCCTGGGTGGCTTTACCTCCTAGCGACTTGATTGACCCGAGCTGCTCCTTGCAAGTCTTGAGCGCTTGTGTCGTGTTCAGCTTGATGTGTACTGCCGCGCCTTCTTTGATGTCATACTCAGCAGCCAGACTCCTAATTGATTTGCTGACGGCAAGAACAAGTTCATACGCCTCCTCGCTGGCTTGGTCGTCAAACTCTCTTTGGTATTGCGGGTAAGCTGCTTTGACGATGCTTGGACATTGGTCACCAGGCCTACGTGGCAGCCTTTGCCAAAGTTCCTCAGTCAAGAAAGGCATGAATGGATGGATCATCGTGAGCCCACCCTCCAGAGCTGTGTAGAGAGTTTGCTGTGCAGACAGCCGCTCTTCGGTACTACCATCCTGAATAATGGCTTTCGAGTTCTCAATGTATACGTCGCAGAGATTATTGTACAGGTACTGGTATGAAGCTGAAGTGGCGTCCGAGAATTCTCGACTTTCGAGCGCTTCGTTGATTTCCGCCGCAGTCCTTGTATATTTATGCAGAATCCATTGTTCTGCAAGAGATTCTGTACCCGTTTTCGTAGCAGTAGGTAGGGGTACGAAGTCTGAGGGGATCTTGCCCAGCACGTACTTCGTTGCTTGGTATATCTTGTTGCAGAAGCGGCGATAGCCGTGCATCACTCTTATATCGAAATTGATGTCGCCGCCTGGACGCGTCAGCTTCTCAATAAGTGAAGAGAAGTCCCTCAGAACTTACCACCAGTCGTGTAATTGATCAAAGAGAAGCGCAGGGCGTCAGCACCACATTCTGGTATACCGTCTGGGAAAGATGATTTCTGGAATTTTTGCGCTGTCGCAAGCTCTTTCTGATCGAGATTGCCAACCAGGAGCTTACCATTGAGATTGTCCAGAGTGATACCTTCCATGACATCCAACGGATCGATGACGTTGCCCAAGGACTTGGACATTTTCCTCCCCTCCGAGTCCCTGACCAAGGAATGGCAGTAGACCTCTTTAAAGGGCACGTCGCCGGTGATTTTCAGCCCAAGCATAATCATCCTAGCGACCCAGAAGAATAGGATGTCCCACCCCGTTTCGAGCACTGAAGTAGGGTAGAAGTTCTCCATGTCTCTAGTCTTATCGGGCCACCCCATAATGGAGAATGGCCACATCCCCGAGGTGAACCAAGTGTCCAGAACATCTTCGTCCTGTTCCACAAAGACTTTGTGGTCAGGAAATTTCGCATTGGCCTGCGATTCTGCTTCCTCCTTTGATCGAGCGACGACCCAGCGATCGCCGTCACTGGTATCTTTCGGCTGGCCTTCAATGTTTACGAAATACGCTGGGATCTGATGACCCCACCACAACTGTCTGGATATGCACCAGGGGTTGATGTCCTTGAGCCAGCGGTGATACTCCCTCTCCGCAGTGTCTGGTCTGATTGTGATTCTGCCATCTTGAACCGCTTTGATGGCGTCATCCGCCATACCTCGCATGTCCATCCACCATTGAGGCTTTAGGATAGGCTCTATCACATCCCCAGATTTCTGACAGATAGGAATGATCATAGGATTGTTCTCGGACTTGACGTATAGGCCTGCTTGTTTGAGGGCATCAACAACTTTGTACCTGGCATCATACCGTTTCATGCCTTCGAAATCGCCTGTCTGGTCGTTCGTCATGCCGTCGTCGGTGAAGATGTTGATAAACTCAAGATTGTGTCTCTTGCCTATCTCGAAGTCTGACGGATCATGCGCAGGCGTGACCTTCATTGCGCCAGTACCCAGGCCTTCCTTTACATGCTCATCAGCAAAAATGGGCAAGAACCGGCCTTCGATGAAAGGATGTCTGGCTTTCTTGCCGATCAGATGCTTCCAACGCATCTCGGTCGGGCAAACGGCTATGCCAGTATCACCGAGCATTGTTTCTGGCCGTGTCGTGGCAATCTCTATGGTCTCCTCGCTGCCTTCGATAGGATAGTTGAGATGGGTCATGACACCGAACTCAACCTTTCGCTCATAACCTGGCACGGTCATCAATGTCCGACCTCCCAATTCCTTGTTATCAATTTCTAGATTTGAGATCCCTGTGTTGAGCGCCGTACACCAGTTGACAAGCCGGTTCGCTCTGTATATGAGGCCTTCTTGGTGCAGCCTGACGAACTGCTCAATGGTAGCACGCGTGTGACCTTCATCCATAGTGAACCTTTCCCTTGACCAATCCAGTGACCCACCCATGCGCCTTATTGCATTATTGATGTTTAACTTCTTCTCCTCCTTCCACTCAAATACTTTCTCAATAAACTTTTCCCTACCCAGGTCATGTCTCGAGATGCCTTGCTTGCGCAGCATCTTCTCAACCACGGTCTGCGTGGAGATACTGGCATGGTCACAACCAGGCACCCACAGCGTAGTCAAACCTCGCATTCGGTTCCACCGTATGAGCGTATCCTGTAGTGCATTCGGTAGGGCATGGCCCATATGCAAAACTCCCGTAACGTTTGGAGGAGGTTCCGCAATCACAAAGCTGCCCTCCTTCTTGACTTTTCCATCTGACCCTAGATCAGGCTCGAAGAACCCCGACTTTTCCCACCATGCGTACCATCCGGACTCTACGACCTTGGGGATGTAAGCCTTATGATAAGGGTCATCTAATGATTGCAGGACTGGGAAATGTTAGATAGGGTTCTTACAAGCAGCTGCCCTCATAGTGGTAGTCACATACTCTTCTTTTCGCCAGGCGGTGTTGGCTCATGATATGGCGGCAGTTGGTCGGCTTTGGACAGCTCTGGCTTTACTTTTTTCTCTTTGTTCTTAGATGCACTTGCTGCATCAGGGGCTGTAGCCGACTTCGCCTGCTTCTCATCAAATTTCTTCTGTTTCTCTGCCTTCCTGCGCTCTTTCTCGAGCTCTTTCGCGCTCTTCACCTTGGCTCCGGCAGATTTGTCTCCATCGTCTTTGCCGCCCTCATGCTGGCCAATGGCATCTGATTTGGATGCATCTAGAAGCGCTGATGTGGTAGCTGAGGAGACTGGAGGTGGTTGGCCGGATGCAGGTCCTGTCTTCAAGCCTGGCGCGTTGTGAGATGCTGCATTGAGCGCCATTTTCGAGAGTCTTCTGGGTACGAAGAGGTGGGTAGCAATCCGGCGCATAGGCCAACTCAAGGAAGGTGATTCACATCTACCAAAATTGTTGAATCAGAGCTCCTATGACAGAAGAGCTTCGAAAGTGGGCAAGTGAGAACGCTAAATAATTGGGCAAATCACGTGCGGGGGGGACCGCCGACAGTTTAACCATACAAGCCATACCCCTTTTACATCCCCTCGATCTGCGCAAATCTACGTCGTTTCGCATTGGGGACGTTCAAAGGCATTGTCAAATCATGTTGTTCATGTCGCTGAAGATGACGCTCTACCGGATTCAGCAAGAAAGCTGCCTTCGTATCATGCAATGGTATCACGTAAGTCGTCAAATAGATAAACCCTTTCCCACTCCCACCCATCCCATCGGCCAACTCCGCGCTCCTAGGCTGGACATGATGGTCGATTGGCTTGCCTCTGATGACTAGACGGAGGGGGCGTGTTGTTGTGGATGTCGTCTCGCGAAATGGGCACGTGCCAACCCTTAAGTCAACATGGTATGGTTAGATCCTGCAGCCGCTGCTCGGACAGGGCTAAAGTAGGGATGCGCCATCGCTTCTTTGGCAGTCAATCTCTCCTACCGGTACGTCAGTATCGATTTAGTCGTCAGTGGGACCTGGCTGTAGATTTTGGGGAACACACCTGATGGTCGTACCGCAATAGCTTGTCTAGGAAATCAATAGCATCGCTACTAACAAACCTCTGGTTCTCCGAATTGACGAAACCATGCCAATTCTTCTTTGGGAAGCGCCCGAGAATATCGTCGTACTGGGTGTCCAGGTCAATCTCATACTTATCGAGGTATTCGAACAAGTCTTCCGTCCCTAGAACTTTGGCAATCTTCACCAGCTGATCCGAGTTGCTGTTCCCATGAAAGAAGGGTTCTTTCCGGAATATCATCGATGCAAACATGGCGCCAAGGGACCACATGTCCAGCGAATAGTCATACTCTTGAAAGTCCACCAATAGTTCGGGTCCTTTGAAATATCTCGATGCAACCCGGACATTGTATTCCGTGCCTTGATGATAGAACTCCGCCAATCCCCAATCGATCAGGCGCAGCTACCAGAAGATTAGTATGGGATCAAGCGGTAGCGGCGGAGATTTCGTACCTTCCGCTTGTCGTGGTCTATCATGACATTATGAGGCTTGACGTCTCGGTGCATGATGCCTTTGCTGTGGCAAAAGTCCAAAGCCTAGAACAACCTGTCAGCGCTCTTGGTTCAGTGGGGAAGGATGCTGTCTTGGTTCACCTTCAATAACTCAAAGATGTAATAGCGCACGTCAAAGTCAACGAACTTGGGGTACAGGCTTCGGAAATCGGTATTGTTGACGTACTCAAAGATGAGCGACGGCGTTTTGCTTTGCCCATCTCGGACGACGTCAAGGAGGGCAACAACGTTAGGACCCCCAGACAGGTTCTGCAGTATCTTGATTTCACGTTTTATCTTCTTCTTCTTGACCGGCTTGAGGACCTTGATGACGCATTTTTGGTAGTTGACGACGTTAATTCCTTCAAAGACCTCCGAGTATTTCCCTCTTCCTAGGTACTGGTCAGGGCAAGCTGGTATGAAAATGGCACATGGGGTATCGTAATACCTATCTTGCGAACGACCTCATAGTTCTCCAGGACTCCCCAAGTTATGTTCACACTATCGTAGTCCCAATATGACTTGGGTTTGTGCTGGTTGACGTCTGCGTAGACTCGAGCCATTGCGCCTGTCTCTCAGGGCTGTTATGCTCTATGCAGGGAGGGAGGATTGCATGTTGCGCAGATCGAGAAGGTCTATGCCCAAAGGGTAGGGGCAACAATCGAGCGTGAATGATATAGATAGCGAAGCACTGTGATTTACTGACTTGTCGAAGTGGCCTGTCGAACTAAAGTGGGTTCAGATGCCCGCAAACTCCCACCACAAGTTCACCACCGCGGCTACCGCGTCTAAAAGCTACGTGACTATACTGCCAACACTTTACAATTCCTTGTCCTTTTGAGTGTCCAGGTCGCGCCATTTCTTTCATCGCTTGGGTGGCATTTAGTTTGCCCAAGCGGTTGAAGAATGCAATTATGTACTATGACCTCAATGTTCCGTACACTTTGGTTCAAGCGGACTTGCAGCCAACGCTAGCCTTTCTTTCTGAGCGTGAGCAGTCATGAATCCCCACAATATATTCTCCTAAAGCTGACGCACTGTTGCTATCCAGTCGGTTATTCTACAATCGCGCTCAACCATTCAATAACTGGGAAGGTCCCAGCAGAGATCCGCAATCCTATTCCATCATCACTTCCGTTCGCGGCGCCATCCAACCTGAAGATCCTTCGTCGCTGTACACTACATCTTTCAGACACTGCTCAGAACCACCGCCTCTCGCAGCTATCTCCGGCATTTGATATCTTTGCGCTTAGACCAACGAACGAAAAGGCTTTGCAGCAGGCATGTCATGCCTTGGAATGCGATATCATCTCCTTGGACTTTAGCCTTCGCCATCCTTTCCACTTCCAAATGAAGACAATGAAAGTTGCTTTAGATCGAGGAATCAAATTTGAAATCTGCTATGGACCTGGCATACTAAACGCTGACGGTGGAGCATCAAGACGAAACCTGATTGGGAATGCAACACAATTAATCAGGGCAACTAGAGGACGTGGAATAATCATTAGCAGCGAGGCCAAACGCGCCTTATCATGTCGCAGTCCAGCGGATGTGATTAATCTGGCGGTGATGTGGGGTTTGGACCAGGCACGAGCAGCGGAGACTGTTGGACGCGAAGCTCGGAGTGTGATCGCGCAATCAGAGATGAAGCGAAAAAGCTTCAGATGTGTCATTGACGTGGTATACGGTGGTGAGGAGCCTTTGAAGCCGCTAGCTGCCCGAACTGCAGGCTCGGATTCATTGCAGAAGGGCAAGAGGAAGGCTGATACCTTGGACGACCACGACTCATCCCTTGAAAGCTCGCCAAAACCAATCTCGAAAAAGGAGCAGAAACGCCGGGCTCATAAAGCTAGACAGGAAGCTGCTAAGCTCCAACAGCAAGACAATTACACTGCCAATCATAAAACTGCAGACGTTCAGACTGCTAAAACGAATGGGGAACCAGGGTGAGCTGTGGTGTACAAAGTAGGCACTTGACAAGAAAGGCGCTGGGTTAGTCCTCATTCTTATCAGGTAGACCCTCCTCTCTGGGACAGATCGCGCTCTTCAAGAACATTGCTTATCGGTCCAAGAGACCCTGGATCATGTCACAGCGCAGGGATCAAAGTTGCCCATGGACAGGATTAGAGACATCGTGGTGAAGATAACGCTAACGATCATCCGGCTGCGCTCTGGCACACGTCAACGTTAGACCAGGTTGAGACTCCAGCGCATAAACCTGTTGCGTCGGGTCAGCAGTGAGGCCGGATCATATGAGAGAACGAATGTGTCCTCCAATGCAATTCATCCACAAATGACAGATGACGCAATGAGGGTTCCTCGGTTTATATCAGCTAGATCTCGGGCTCGGATGAATCTAAAATCTGAAACTTCATTTCCAAGCCCCACCAGCCCCACCATGCTGACCTGTTCAGGGGAGGCTTAGATCAGCATGATTGGTCAAATTGACGCGCTGCCGCGATATGTAAGCATCAGTGATAATGACGCTTCCGTATTCGCATTCACTTTCGTACCTGAAGCTGATCACATCATGCGGCCTTGCAACTATTGCGGCAGGGCCTTCTTTCGACCAGAGCGTCCTATATAACAGCTCAACCTCTTACGCCTCGTTCATTCACACATCACTTTCTCCAGACATCAGTGCGGACAAAGATTCCGAACATGGAGGTCCACGCGCTTGATGACTACTATTTAGCAATCACACTCCTCATTACGATTGCATACCAGCTCTTCTTCTTCTCCATAGCTTTCACTTTCAAGTTCGATAAATTGACAGGTACTGCCCATCATAGCACCATTGCATCGGAACAACATCTGAACTCATTGCTTCCCAGATTTTGCCGGTGGCACCAATTTTGTCGTTCTTGCCATCATCACTCTTGCTTTCTCAGGCCATCACAATGCCCGTCAGATTGTTGACTCTTTGTTCATCATGGCCTGGGGTGCGCGATTGTCTGGCTTCCTCCTCTTTCGGATCCTCAAGACCGGGAAGGACGATAGATTTGACGACAAAAGAGACAAGTTCTTTCCATTCCTGGGATTTTGGATATTCCAGATGCTTTGGGTCTGGACGGTGTCTCTACCCGTTACCATCTTGAACAGCCCTAGAATCACGAGATTCAATCAGCCCAACTTCGGTACCGGACGAGACATCGCCGGAGTCATCTTATTTGCTATTGGCTTCTTCCTGGAAAGTGTCAGCGATATTCAAAAGTATATATTCAGGAGCAAGCCCGAGAATAAGGGCAAGGTGTGCGATGTTGGCCTCTTTGTCTGGTCCAGACATCCGAACTATTTTGGAGAAATCATCATGCAGTTTTGTGAGATGAGCCCAGATCAAAGTCCTCAAACCAAAGCTAATCCTTGTCCAGCTATATTCATGATCGCCGTCTCACCAGCTGCGTATGGCTATGTGCATGGTGGTGCATACAGCGCCCTCTATGCATCTATCCTGGGGCCGGTTTTCCTTACATCACTGTTGATGTTCCTGTCCGGGTTGCCGTTACAAGAACGTCCAGGCGCAAAGAAGAGATACGAAAGCGGGAATCACTGGGAGTCATTCAAAACCTACACCGAACGTACCAGCATCTTGATACCCTTTCCACCCCAGCTTTATGTGCGGTTACCTACCATCCTAAAGAGAACCATTTTCTTGGAGTTTCCAATTTACGTCTTTGACCCGGCGAAACACGCTGATCAAAGCAAGGTGCAGCAAAGGGAAGCAGAGGAGGGTAATGCCGCGAACAGGTCTGATGATGAGTAGCAACAGAACCATGATTGACATATATTAATGCCCCACATCGAATTCATCATTCTTCCTCCTTGTCTGTCTCTAGACCCTTCGATCACGAACCGTTCTCTATCCCTTGAGCGTCTTCTGTACATATTACTCCGTACTTTGGAATGTGGTTAATGTTGACGTCATGCACAGCCACAGGAAGATGTGGCTGCCACTAGTAATTTAGCTCGCTTTGGGAGTCCGTTAGGCGGAGATGTTGCGCTTGCCCTTCAGAAACCCATCATTCATTTTTGTTTGTTCATAGACAGCCTCGCACGTCATGCAAAAACTTGCTTGTCAAACGTTCTGACACAATCGAGATCGCTTGTTAATTTGCTGGTCCTGGCAGGCGACCCTGGGAATCGCAAGACCCGCTCTCACCTTGTGCGACAGCGCTTGATGGACTCCTGAACAAAGCTTTGTGATTCAACGTCGTTGGATCATGACACCAAGGTGAAAGGTAGTTCTCTCAACCCTTCAAAGTCTTCGTCACTCTCTTTCCGGGCTAGCGAACTTTCTTCATAACTCTCGCCCAATTCTCCATTCGCCCTCTTGCCATTTGCCTACCATGGAGAGCAAGGACGTCCTGGAGAGGTCCAAAGAACTCCAAAAATCGCTAGCAGCGAACGCGGGCTCCGAACACATCCTCCGCATCCTCAACGAGCTCAAGACGGGCGTCAAATCCAGCGAAGAGATCCTACGCACCACACGAATCGGCATCGTGGTGAACCGGTTCAAATCCCACAAAGATCCCAACGTCTCCCGTCTCGCGCAGGAGATCATCAAGAAGTGGCGCGATGACGTGGAGAAGCAGAAAGGCGGCGCCAGCCCCGCTAACGGGGTCAAGAAGCGCAGCCCATCAGGCACAGCTTCTCCGGTGCCAGGCACCACCAACGGGGTCAAGTCCAGCAAGCCCGACGTGCCGCTCGATCAGCGGGACTTCAAGAAGGACAAGGTCAACATCAGCAAGACCAACCAGTCCACGAGGGACAACTGCATCGGACTGATCTACAACGGGCTCTGCCACAAACAACCAGATCCCTCATCAGACATCCTGAGCGTCGCCGTCGCAGTCGAGAGCGCGGGCTTCTCCCTGCTGGGTCCCGAGTCGAACGCGGGGTACACCACCAAGATGCGCTCGCTCTACATGAACCTGAAGAACAAGTCGAACCCGAAGCTGCGCCGGCGGGTGCTGGATGGCGAGATCACGCCCGAGCAGCTGGTGAAAATGTCGACCGAGGACCTGAAGAGCGAGGAGCGCCGCGTGGCCGACGATCTGCTGAAGAAGGACAACATGAAGGATTCGCAGATGCCGCAGAGCGAGAAGAGCATCAGCACGGCCATCAAGTGCGGGAATCCCAAGTGCAAGGATAAGGGGTTCACGGTCGCGTACACGCAGGCGCAGACGAGGAGCGCGGATGAGCCGATGACGACGTTCTGTGAATGTCAATCGTGCGGCCGTCGTTGGAAGGTGAGCGACTATTCGTTCCTGATGAGATGGCGGAGACTGATGGCCTTAACCAGTTCTCGTGATTGTTGCTTCGAGCCGATCCGCGGCCCTTTCTGGCGCGAAGAAACGTGCGTCTGATATTTTCGGTGTTTTGGTGTTGGACGAAGGAATGAGCGAAGGTGCATGTTCCAGGTGTTTGGCGTGAGGGTAATATTCCCAGACGTGGTAGCATTTCGATAAAGGGATTTCGCTCTGGCACTTGGCGCTTGATAATCAACTTGCAAGCTTCGTAGCAGCGCAGCAATAGCTAGGGTCTGCGCCGTTGCATGGAGTGGGCATATTTGCACGGGGATATTATGCTGACAGAGCAACATCAATGGAAAACATGCAGACGCTTAGAACTTTGACCAAATTCACGACAATACAGAACCGTGAAAGCAGCAGTGTGCAGCGCAAAGCACCTTTTCAGTGCCTTATCGCGTATGCCTACGGTCTTTGAATGACTTGACCTTTTCGCTAGCTAGGTAGATATCATAAAGGAGCTATTCTGATACCTAAGGAAGAGCTCCGTTAGTCCAGCGTGTGCTGATAGCAGACGAACAGTATCACAGTCAGCCAAAGGGGAACAGACGGGACTCACCAGCTCAGCATCGGGTTCTCCCCATTCGCACACTGCGTATCCTCCGTGTACGCCCACCGCCGCAGCCAATCGGCATGACTCGTCACCTTGGTCAACTTCCCCGTCACCGCGCGATACAGATCCTCCATGATGGCAAAATCGGTGGGGAACAGGATGTCGAAGTACCCCTGCATCACATAGGGCGTCGTCACCGGCACTGTCCGGCGCTGGAACCGGGTCTGCACCACGGGCGCATTGAACCCCCTCACCGTGTCCGGCAGCGAGTGGAAATCCGAGGTGACCAGCTGGTGCAGCGGGAAATAGGCGTGCAGGATATCGAAGAACTGGAGCAGGCGCGTGGGGATGAATTCCGGGTCCGTCAGGTTGGGCGCGAAGGGCAGGTTCGCCTTCAACCGGCGCAGCCAGCGGGATTCCTGCAACGGGTGGCTGAAGGCGCGCGAGCACGCCGCGTGCCGCACCTGCAGGAAGCGTGAGGCCACGGCTTCGACGTTGGGGGTGTAGAATTCGAAGAAGTTGCCCTCGCCGTCGATGAGGACGGTGCCCTGCAGCGGAGTCTCGGTGAAGGGATCGTAGCGGATGCTGTCGTGCGGGAAGTTGTCGAAGACTTCGAGGGCGAGGAAGTAGCATGGGGCGGGGACGTAGGTCTCCCAGGAGAAGATGGAGCGGTTGATGATTTCGACGTGCGAGGTGTGGCCGCGGGAGGAGGTGTCCCGGTGGAGTTGGCTGGTCTGCAGGGAGGCGAGCGCGGTGGAGATTTCGATGACTTTGAACTTGGTACGAGGGTAGACGTCCGGGTGGTAGTCGCGGATGTAGTCCAGGATGTTGAGCATGAGGGTTCCGTTGCCGGCGCCGAGCTCGTAGATTATGAGGTCGTGGAAGGGGTGGTGGGAGAGTTTGTAGTTGGTGACGAGGTAGCGGGCAATGGCCTCGCCGTAGTATGGGCGAAAGAGCTCGGTGGGGGTGTGCCAAAGCTGGCGGGTCTCGTTACAAGATTTGGCATCCAGGTCATTCTCAAAGGCGGTATATCGTTCGCCCAATTGACGATGAAATTCTGGTTCGTCAGAAATGGCGTTGAAATCGAAGGGCTGGCCTGGCGAGAAAATGGTTGCTTGTTTGGGAAAATACCCATAGTTCGGATTATAAAGACTGTCTGAAAGTTCTGATTCAGCATATTTCATCCTGGAAGAGGGTAAGGATGGAGACCTTCTATAAAATCCCTGGTCAACATCTTCACCCGCCTTGGCCTTTCCCTCCTCCCTCTCAAAAGGTGCGCAGTCACCAGAGGCGCCTTTTCATACTCTTCGAGCTTGTCTGGAGGAAGGATCTGTGTCCGCTGCTGCCAACTGCTTTGGGCTCGGTCATTAGGATCGTGACCATCCCTCCCACCCTTGTAGCTTCTTCTCTGTTCATGATAGGTGGGAGCTGGTCGCAGGGAGCTTGGCCGATGGTAGCGTAAAGTAGCACAGGTCTGATGGGACAACAGGCGACGAAGGATGATTCCCAGAGCTGGAGCTTCCATGACTACAACCACAGTCTGTGAGCCTGAAAATGAAGTGGTGCTCGAAATGGCGGCGGCTCTCATGTGCATTGTGGTCGTTTTGCGTCGGAGCTGCTTTGCGGGGAAAACGACTTTAGTGCCCACAAATATGACAGACAACCTTGGACGATTTGTATCATATATTGCCATTTTGCTACAAAGAAGTGTCTCACCATGGGTATGCCGCTTTGATATCTTGATTGATACGTTGACGGTGAGACTTCTTACGAAACTCTAGCATGGTGCCCTTTATCCAGATTTTGTTCCATTGAATGAACAAGATAGTTCCACCCGTGGATTGAATGGCCTCATCCCAGTTTCAACGATTCTGTGCCTTTTCTTGCCGGAGAGCTTGAGAGATTGATGTAGGCGATGGAAAATCGACCGAGACTCTACGCAACGGTTGCATTCGTGGCCGGTGTCTTGGTATGCTTAGGCTTCAAGGACCTTTACCCAGATCTTGAGCGCAGATATAGGAGGAGATATGGTGTCAGGAAGACACTCACCGGCTCATCGCCAGCACTTGACGATCAGATTCATCTAGAAGACCATGAAGCGTTCGACTGTCAAGACGCAAAGGCGTCCGATGTGCCGGTAGGCATTGAAGCTTGCATTGGGAACACCCCCCTTTTCAAAATCAAGTCGTTGTCCGAAGTTACAGGTTGCGAAATCCTTGGGAAGGCTGAAGTATGCCTATCCTTGTCCAGATCCTATGCTGCACCCGTGCTGAGTGATTTGCTTCAGTTTCTGAATGGCGGTGGCGGGAGTCCGAAAGATCGGGTTGCACTTAGCATGATAAACACGGTACAATATTCATCCCTTGTTCAATCCATACGCTAAGTCTCTGTTGAGGCGGAAGAACAAGGGCTCTTGACGCCTCTTTCTGGGGATACCATCTATGAAGGAACCGTAGGCTCTACAGGCATCTCTCTTGCGACTGTATGTCGAGCGAGAGGATATCTAGCACACATGTATGATTCATTGTCCCAGCTTCTATTCCTATATTTCCATAGCTTCTTAGCCTCGATCTTCCCCTTCCTGTTTTCTGACATGGTTGAAGATGTATGCCGTCCGATCAAGCAACAGAAAAGTCCGAACTACTCTTGAAACTCGGGGCCATCGTCGAACGTGTCCCACCGGCGCCAATCGTGGACCCAATGCATTTTGTTAACAGAGCACGCACGCTTGCAGCAGAACACACTGCGGACCCTAACCGAGTGGGAAGGGGATACTTTGCAGATCAATTCGAAAACGCCGCAAATTGGCATGCTCACTTCACAGGAACGGGCCCTGAGCTATATAGGCAGTGCCACGGCAAGCTGGATGCGTTCGTTGCCGGTGCTGGCACTGGTGGAACCATAGCTGGTGTAGCAAGATTTCTCAAGTCCCACTTACCTCACTTGGATGTTGTGCTAGCGGATCCTCAAGGCAGTGGACTATACAATCGAATCAAATACGGCGTCATGTTCGACACCGTGGAAAAGGAAGGTACACGGAGAAGACACCAAGTCGACACTATTGTTGAGGGGATTGGAATCAACCGCGTGACAGCCAACCTAGAAGCAGGCAGAGAGCTGATTGATGATGCTGTCAAAGTGACTGACGAGCAGGCTCTCAAAATGGCGAGGTGGCTTGTCGAAAAGGACGGCATTTTTGTGGGCAGCAGCGCAGCAGTCAATTGTGAGTTGGATTGGTTCAGCCTCGCGAGATTGAGTTCATCATCTCACATATACAGGCGTTGCGGCTGTCGAGACCGCCAAACACCTTGGAAAAGGCAAGAGGATTGTGACCATACTTTGCGATTCGGGCAGCAAGCACTTGTCCAAATTCTGGGCCAAGGCAGGAAATATTGGGGGTAAAGTGGATAGCACATTAGCGCATGTCATGAGCGAATCAATTCCAGAAGCCAGGGTTACGCAGATTGAGACAGATTGAACTCCTGCCAAGATCGATAGGTATTTTTAAGTCTATGTACAAGTGAGAGTCTGTGAGCGCGGCTATGCCGAATCTCATCCAAGCTCATCGTCACCGCAGGTGGCCAAATCGGGAACAATCGATTTGCGGATAACAACGCCGGATCTGACGGGTTTTGATTGACGTGCAGGCTTCCCACTCGATAGATTGAGGGTCAAATCATCATCACTGTCGTCCCACAGCTCTGACAGTGTGCTTTTTGTCGCCGATTGTGGCTTGGGAGTATTCGCCGAGGGGAGCGAGTGCCTCTGCTGCTCATCGTACCGCTTTGTATTGGGAGTCGACTTCGCAGTTGGCGTACACGGCACGGTCGGAGAATCGGATGACGCCGGGTTCATCAAAGGACTGTTCGAGATACTTCGTCTTTCCGTCACCCCATCTGAGACGATGAAACTGGGAACAACCCTGGGTCCAAGATCAATGTCGGTATCACGATTAGTGTGCACAACTTCGCGAGCTGGCTGTGAGTCAGGGATCTCCTTTATCTGCTTTCCACCCAATCTGCCCGATTTTCTGTCAATTTTGGAGGCAAGGATCATGTAAGGCTCTGGATCTTCCTGAAGAACCTGAGATCTTGCTGTCTTATCCAATGCATCAGCCTTGCCGTCATCATGCAAGAAAGATTCTTCGAGGCTTCGACAAGGATTATCAGCATGTCCCTTGCGCAATGGTATGACGACTTTGACGCCACAGCTTCTAAATCCTGAATCCTGTAGACCTTTATGATCTATCTCATTTCTGAAAATCGGTGGCGCGGAGTGGTTCTGGACCATAACAAGGCTTGGCCTTTCGTCATCTTGGGGTGCCCTCTCACGATCTGGTGAGGATTTCTTGGACCTTACGCCATTGGTCGACAATATTTGGCCAGACGCATGAGCATTCAGAACCTGTGGTGGAGTCCCTGAGCCAGGTTCGAGTTGAGGCTGTGAAGAGAGAGTGAAGTCACCATCCGGGACTTCTCTTACGACCGATCCAGAGTCATACAAATGTTCCTTCAATGGAGGCGGTGGAGACAATTCCTTGGCTGGTGAGTTGGGGATAATCACATCTTGCATATCTTCAATTTTGTCACATGCTCCAAAACGTTCCCATTTCCGCCGCCTCTGACGTTTTGGTCTCCTCACACAGTCGTAGGTCTGTTCAATGGGAGGAGATGATTTCACGGCAGGCGGAAAGCTGTCGATAATTTGGGTGCCGTTTTCCTCAAGATAAATTGGAGAGACTAATTTTGCCGAAGTTGAGTTGTCCAACGGAGGGCTGCGGCTTCTGGTTGACAAAGACCTAGTAGAAGTTGGAGATGCTACTGCACTTGGGACGTCTTTGACTCCTTTTGTTCTCTTCCTATCGGGTTCATGAGGGGAATCAGACGGAGTCGGGACAAGGCTAGGTCCAAGTGGATGACTATCAGCAAGGCCCTTTTTGGTCGTACTTCTGTCTGCGTCCCTGGCAGAAATGCCATGGGAAAATTCCGGCGATCCCAGCTCGTCGCTTTCTGATTGACAGGGCGAAGGCGGACGAGACATGATCTTCCTTTGCCCATGTCTCTGCCTTTCTACGGACGGGGCATTAGCACTGTGCGGAGCGTTGGTTGGCCTTCCCAAAATGAGCGCTGGTGAACGTCTCGGGGTGATTGATATCTTGCGTTTCGTGGTTATCTTCCCATTTGAATGCTCCGAGTGCGGGCGCGTAGCTGGGAGGGCATTCAATCTTCGGTGAAAGTGACGCGGAGCAGTCCTTGGCAGCTCTGGTGTCGCCCACGTAGGACTTACTAATCTATCATGTCGCATGATGGCTGAACGTGGCAGGAGCCAAGGATTGGGGCGCACGGTTGGATCCGGCTGGAGGGAGTAGGATGCAGTCGATCCTGTATATAGCTCATCCTCGGAGTCATAACAAAGTCGGAGAGGACTGGCGTTGGCCAATCTCGGTGTAGGAGGCTTTTTCAGGGCGCTCACGCGAGGTGTGATATTTCGAGAGTCTGAGGAAGTGACGCCCGTAAAGCAGCCGTCTTCGATGACATCGTCGTTGTATACATCAATCGTAGATCCAAGGGTGCGGTGCTCCTCGGATTCTTCGCTCTCCGAATCCACGTCCGACCCAACATCATGCCCAAAAATGTCGCATTGATATCCCAAGCCGGATACATGGCCATTGTCGACGACTATCTCCCCAGTCTCGAGATCAATTTCGTCGCCGACGCCCTCAAAGTCCTTCTCATATTTATCAAATATTGACTCGAAAATTGACTTCAAGCGCCTATCGTTCTGCGCTCTCCTCCTTCGTAGCTCGACATCCTTGATCTCGGGTCTGGCGAGTCTTATTCTCTTGGCTGGGGGTTCATGTCCTTGGATTCGGTACATCTCTCATGCTTGGAAGATTAAAGACGTGAGCGCGTCCTGCAAAAGGCGTGTGTTTGCGAACCGGCCGAGTTCGGAACTCCGATGACCGAGGGACCGCCCGAGGGCTTTTCCACTCTAAGAAGACAAAGCAGATACTACACTTCGCCATGAATTGTCAGAACTGCAGAAAGCCCCTCAAGCTCGATAGTACGCTGCAAGACCTTGATCCTGCTTCTTTCGATCTTCTCGCTGGTCGGTAGCTCTCCAAAATCTAGACTGCGCGTGACACTTGCTCACAATTTCCTCTAGGCTCCGCCGGCCACTCTGTAGATCCCTCTATTCCCCCAACAAGGCTCCCTTATGCACTCGAACGCAAGCACACCTACGATGAAGCGGCCAAAGATGCCTCATCACCAGTCGTCAAGCGCATCATACCTGCTGCAAAGCAGGGATTTCACGCAGAGCGCGCTATGGCAGCGTCGACCAAGGCAGGGCGGAGGGAGGACCCATCCATGTCATTTGCCATGCTCACAGACTCGGAGGTGATGCCGGCGCGGCAAGCTGCTGACAAGACTGGCGGTTCGAATGCAGTTCAGACAGCTCAGGACCATAATGGAAAAGACCAGGCCCCTCCCACACCTCCCAACCCCTCGGTTGCAGAGCAAATTGAGTCTGCAACACAGCTGTTTGAGATTCTATCATCTCTTTCCGATATTGACCATCCCATATGTACCGAGTGTACGGAGATCATCCTGAGCTCCCTCAAAAACCGATTGGACGCCTCGACAAAGGAAAGAGACGCCTACATCTCCTTTCTGAAGACCTTGAAGAATTCTGCGCCCTCGGCATCAGAGGTCTCCAAAGCACAAGCAGCCTTGAAGGCTTCGAAAACGGCAGAAGCAAAGGCATTTTCTGAATTGCAGGCACTGGAACAAGAGAAAGCCGCGCTTGAGGAAGAGGTCACAAGTCTTGAAGCGGAATCTCTGGCTTTAGACGAGGAAGAACAATCTTTTTGGCGCTCGCGAAACGCATTCTCCCTTGAACTGTCATCATTTCGAAATGAACGAGATGCCCTCAAAGCCGCGTATGAGCATGATGCGCAGCAGCTGGAACAGTTGACGCGGACGAATGTTTACAACGATGCACTCTACATCACGTCGGACGGTACCTTTGCCACCATCAACGGTCTCCGCCTAGGTCGGCTGCCACCAAAGCACAGCGTCGACTGGGCAGAGATCAATGCTGCTTGGGGCTACGCGGCGCTTCTTCTGGCTACCGTGGCAGACAAGCTGGGATTCTCTTTTCAAAGACATAGGATCAAGCCAATGGGGAGTAACTCTCGGATTGAACGGGAGGAGCAGCAATCTCCGCAGCAATCAACAGTACGCAGCGTACAGTCGCGGGTTCTGCAGGACTCAAAACCAAAAGTGGAATCACTTGATCTATTCTCGTCAGGTGACATGCCACTGGCAAAGGCTGTTTTCCACCGTCGCATCAATGCTGGAATGGAAGCCTTTCTGGAATGTCTTAGGCAGCTTGGTGAATTTGTTGAGGAAGGAAGCAAAGACACGCAAGTATCGCGCTCACCCAGATTCGACAACCCGAGGGAGGTCCTGGGGGCTCCACTGGGCATGAAGTTACCGTACAGGATCAAGAAAGACAAGATTGGGAGTGAGGAGAAAGGCTACGTGAGCATTCGACTCAATGCAAGTAGCGACGCTGAATGGACGGATGCCTGCAAATATACATTGACTTGCTGTAAATACTTGTTGGCTGCCATGGGAAGGATACTTGACGCGAGAACGTAATGATATGATACCCCATATAGCAGAAAGAATAAATGTACTCCTCAATTCGCACAATTTCCATGCTACAGTCGCAGGACTATCCAGCAATGCTGCCTGCTTCAGGCTGCGGGCACCGCTTGTGGTTCACGTCTTTACTACATTGCACAAATGAGTCAATAGAGGTCTTCAGAGTGGACGTGCAACAAGCAGTGTAAAAGGTCAGTACTTCAGAGACCCTGTCATAAGCATCGACAGTAGTAACAGTTACTACTATTCCTTTTCCGGCTCTTCCTAAAGAAATGAAATGGGTTTTGGGTTCATCATTGAGAATGTTGAATGAAGAGAGATGCGGAACCTGACGTACCTCGTTTCTCATGTGGACGGGTTTTCCTATATTACAATATCTATTTTGGATAATCTTTGTCGTTCATTCCAAGACCAAGGATAGTGACCGCCAAGAGTTGAAACATCACGTGATCATATCTTGTTATCGATAATTCTATGCCTAGAATTCCGAGCATGAATCTCGCTGCTCTTCATCCTATCGCATTTCTAAACAAGTCTCTGTATTACTTTTGAACGAATTCTTGTTTGAAGCCGGGTTCGACGTGAAAATCTACCCTGGCTGCATCATGGTGGCTCTCACGCCCTGACACTGACTACGAGCTGTTGACAGCCTACAAGCATGTTGCACATGTGACCCTCAACTTCAGCCATGGCTGCCTTTTCCACTGCAGAGGCAATTCTCTGTCGTTCTTATCGAGGCATAGAGTATGCAGTGCGACATATGCAAGCGTCTACCCAGTAGTCGGCTTCCCTTCAACTGCGAACTTTGCGCCCAAGCCTTTGCTTACCCATCTCGACTCGCTCTGGCCCAGTCGCTGTTAAAGAATGAGGCGCTGGAAGAAGAGGTAGCAAGCCGTATTGATGGCGTCAGTAGCGGTAAGAAGCCGGCGGTCAAAGCGAAAGCGGCAGAACCTGATCCAGCTTGCGTGATCGGAAGAGCATCAGCGGAGCAGGTCGTTGCAACTGAGAGGGCGAACCTCGCTTCAGACCACGTTCTTCACTTGAGGTCGGAGATCAAGCAGATGAGACTTGATATAGCAAAGAGGAAGGCCAGGCTTCAAAAGCGTCAAAAAGACCTGGCGACTAGTAAGAAAGAATTGACCGAAGCCCATTCAAGCCGGCGTGAGACTGTTCAGGGCGAGATACGAGCTATTCAACGCAGCTGGGAAGACCTCCATCAACAGACCATCCAGCAGAGGGTGGCTCACTGCACACAAACGGCGAGGCTGTATAGTCTACAGCAGCATAAGAGACGAACACGAGCCGGTGGCAAGGACCTTTATTCAATCGGTTTCGTGCCAATTGTCGATCTACGAGACCTAAACGGTACGCTATAAGGTGCTATTTCGTGTGCTCAGACTGACTCCAGAACAGGTGCATCTCCAGTCGAGCTCTCTACCACACTGCTCCATCTCGCCAATCTGGTCCACTTGATCTCTCATCACCTAGCCCTCAAACTCCCCGCTCAGATCATCCTGCCTCACTCACAGTGTCCATACCCCCTCATACTCACACCCGTCTCGTCATACAAGGGAAGACCAACCACAAAGCCTACTATCAAGCTACCTCTAGCCTTGAATGCCCCTCACAAATCCTCAGCGCCACAAGCTCGTCCCCTCTTCCTCGAGAAGAAGCTCTCCTACGCCAAATCAGCCGACCAGGCCATCTACTCCCAAGCGGTCGAGGGGATGACGCTCCTAGCCTGGGACATAGCCTGGCTATGCAAGACACAGGGTCTGGACGTCGGTTTGGATCACTGGGAAGATGTCTGCGCCATGGGCAAGAATCTGTGGCAGCTTCTCCTTGCTCCCACTTCCAGACTTGCCATCATCTCAAGGGACGCAGAGAGCTCCGCGAGTACTCCTGCCCGTCAGCAGCTCTTGCGAACGACAACCGCAGAGAGTATCCCTCCTCGAAAGGAGCGAGACCTCAAAGACAACAGTGCGGACGCCCCGCCGCCACCACCACCACCACCACCCGGCTTCTTCTCCCACGGCACCGCGGCGGGATATCTGGCGGCCGAACCAGGGGTGGCGTACATGTCCGACTGGAAGCTGCAGCGCCCCGTCAACATCATCAAGAAAGTGGAGGCCATGCTGATCGCCGAGCAGACGGGTGCCGGGTGGGAGATCCTGGAGGGTGGGGAATGGGACGAAGAAGGAGGCGAGCAGGAAACTGCTGCTGCGCTGACGGCGAACCATCAGAACGGGCATGCACCAGCACCGACGAGGGTGGAGGAGACGGGGATACTGGTGAAGCCGGTCGTGGTCGGTGCGGATGCGAGAAGGGACTCTGATAGGGAGGACGAAAGGGGGAAGGGAACGAGTGGGTGGACGAAGCTGAAGAATCGATAGTTGGTTGGATTTCCTATTGGCTGGCCTTCAAGACATTTTCCTACCTGATCGACTGCTCATTTTCACATGCACTTGCGCTCAGTATCTTACCCGGTCAACAGTGTCGCTCACTTTTCGCAGCAAATGCACCAACATTCGATGATTGTGCGATGATTTCCAATGGGTATAAAGGCAATGACTGTATAAGCATCTATGCGCGGTAAGTCCCCACGGCTCATGAATGGCCACTACCCAAGCTCTCGAATGCAAAAAACGCTATCGCTGCGTGCGCTGTTGTGTAAAAAAAGCCTGCCCCCTTATGTGTAAATACAAAATATCAAATCCTTCCTGCTCTCCTTATCTCACTTCCCCACCATCACCTTCTCCTTCCGCTTCACCCCGCCCTCCAGCGAATTCGCGCGACTCTCATCACTCTCCTCCTTCGCCCCACCGAGAACACTACTCAGCGTATTGACACGACTGTGCGCCTCGATCTGCTCGACCGGTTTCTTGAGGATGGGTTTCAGGTACACGCCCGGCAGGTACCCCACGCTGTGATCCCGCGCCCGGCACTGCCACCACTCGCTCTCGTGGCCCATGGGGTCGGATCTCGACAGCACGGCCACGATGTCGTTCGCCTTGACGGACAATTCCATGCTGCTGTTGGACTGCAACGGGTGGGGCTGGTCGGGGGGCGGGTAGTCGTAGAGGACGCGGCAGAAGTCGAGTTTGGAAGGGTCGAGGGGGAGGTGTTTCTGCTGCGGGTATTGGTCGGGTGGTAAGGGGTGGCCGTCCGGACCGAGCATCATTTGGCCTTCCTGATGCGGTTGCTGTTGCTGTTGGGAATGGGATTGGGCGGCGAGGCTGCGGATGAGTTTGCTCATCAGGTAGGGGAGGCCGATTATGGCGGCTAGGAAGATGAGGAAGGGTTTCTTTGAGGGGGCGGGTTGGCCGTTGGGGAGGAGTGATGGGCCTGAGGAGGAGGAGGAGTGGCCTTGGAAGGAAGCGAAGGCGGAGGGGGTGAGCGATGTGGCGTCTGCTGGGGGAGGGCGACCTGTGATTTTGGCGAGGAGGGTTCGGAAGTAGCGCATGAGGGTGAAGATGCCTAGGATGGAGCCGAGGGTGGTTCTGAGGGTGGAGAATTGTTCTGCGACGGATATCATTGCTGTTGAGGGATTGTAAGCATCGAATGTCTGGAGTTGCGAGGGTGGAAGAGGCCACTCACCGAAGAAGCTCGAATGGGTGGCCATGTAAGTGCTCTCAAGCATCTGTGCCACACCGCCGAAGGCTCCGACTAGGTTCTCAATAATCTGAAAGGTTGCCTGGGTGTTTTGGCTGAAGACATTGGTGAGGCTGTTGGGGTCGTTGGGATCGCCAGGACCCATCATGCCGCCTTGTTGCCCATACATGCCGCCGCCAGCACCGTACATACCGTTCATACCCCCGTTCATGCCCCCGTACATGCCTCCGCCACCATACATTGAGCCATAGCCGCCTCCGTATCCGCCGCCACCAAATCTCGAATATGGGGAAGAATAGGACGAGTAGGGCGAAGAACCATAAGCGGAACCGTAGCCTGAGCCGTAGCCTGCATTGGCAAACCGGTTTGTGGAGCTATAAGGGGAGTAATTGGAAGCGGTACGGTTGACGACAGTGCTCAGAGAGGAGGATTTTGCAGGAAGAGATGGAGGCTGATTCGTTGATACTGCTGGTGCTGTAGATGCTGAAGGGTTTGCGGTAGATGGAGAAGCATTTGTCGAACTTGAAGTAGGAATGGAAGAGGGAAGATTCGCTGCGGCAGAAGTACAGGCTCAGCATGGGTACGAATCAGTGGATTACAAGCGAGACTGACCTGCACCGTTTGCCCTCTCCCAGGGCTTGGGTGGTGAGACCGAGGCTGATGCCATATTCGTTGCAAAGATCCTCAAATCGCCTCACACAACATGGATGTCGGCGGTGATCACTGAGCAAGGGCGAGAGAAGCAGCTACAACATACAATCCTTGGAGTGCGGATTGTGGAGGCCGAGGCTGATGGCAGTGGATACGCAAATCTAGTGTTGAATAGAATAGGGGGGGGGAGATCCAGACGAGGATGTGACACTCGAGGAGGGCTGGCTGATGTCAAAGCATAACCAATCTCATTAGATCTTGAGATCTTGCAGCGAGAATCCTTTTCATCCTAGAGCCGTTGACGTCCGCCGGCTGAGAGGACCGAAGAAAAGCCTCGGCCCCACAATGGCGGAGAAGATTCACTCTTGCCCCTTCAGGGTCAAGCGCCACCACAGCGGCATCAGTAAGATACAATATTAATATCAGCTTACGACTGGAGATCATGTACAAACATCCAGTGAGCCTAGCACGGGGGAGCTTCGCATCAGTAAAAATCAATGTTCAAATAGCTTCTTGTGTGAAACACCATGGGAGGATGAGTCTGTCGTGATGCACAGACAAATGACTACCACATCGTAGTGGACAAGTGCTATTCTCGTTGCACGACACCCTCCCCTCCCAATGTGAAATCGCTGCTTCCGATTCGTTCCATTGCTCCTGATAATCACCTTTCGGTGCATGAAGGCTGCCAGCGCCTTTCTTGTTCTCGTCCAGGCACTTCTTTCATTTAATGCCGTTGGATCATTTTTATCCAACTCTTTTTTTCCGTCAAGTGTCCATTCGAAAGACACTGCTCTTCTCCTTCATCCAGCCTTCCACCATCTCGTTCTGTAAAAACGCGCCAAAGCTTTGTTCTCCATCGAGCACCTTGATCAATGCCACCTCCCTGTCACCCGCAAACACTACGGCAGCCGTGATGCTATCGCTGGTAGGTCGCTCGAACCAGTCGCTGCTCCCTCCAGCAGGAGCCATGTGTAGTGTCGACTTGCATCTTGTGTCCCCACTATCCAGGACCTCGAAAAGATCGAATTCACCGCAGCCCGAAGTCCAGCAACTGCATTCCGGATTGGTACCGTATTGAGACGTGCGAGGGATCTGGGCATTCAGAAGCCAAAGTGCTGGCATATTTCCTTCAAACGATGAGCTACGGGTAAGTGGCATCGAGAATTTGAACAGAAAGATCTTTCGGTCTCCGCTGAACCCGTCTGTCGAGCCGCCCACTGGTCAGTTCCGAATCCATTAGCTGAGTCCTGCTTTTCTCAACTTACGGTAAGCCACGCCGCCAGGGCGCGTGTAACCACATCCACCATCACTGCAACTCTTATCAGACATCAAAATTACTTCGACATCGTCTTCGATCATGGTTTTGTTTAACACTTGCGACGAAGCGGCCCCGGATTGTCCATCACATGCTGCGTAGGACAATGATGCCCCAAATCTGTACGTCTACCTTCAGCAGCTTGATCTAGCTAGGGGTCTACAAGCAAGGGTGCTTACGCCGGTCCTCCAGCCGCTGTTCCGGGTATACCTGGGGTCCCTCCAAAATGGTTGAGGAAGGTGACACCGTGTGCACTTCCTGAGTCAGCGTCATAGTACGACTGACGGCTCCAACTGTTCACACTTGTTGTTGAATCCTCACTCGGCGAGTCAGGCGTGGATTTGGGCGTCAGGGGAGTGATTTTCGAGCCGGGGCTGTCATACTCTACTGTCGTGGTCTCTGCCTCACTTTGCATCACGTCCGCAACAGTCGCATAGGTCATTGGCGCGATGGTCGCGCTGGCCGGTCCTGCGTATTCATTCGTCCACTGCAGATTTTTTAGCATGAGCAAGTCAACGTATTCGAAAGGGAGAGCGCTTGGGAATGCTTGATGGGCTCCCGCAAACGCAATCCAGATTCAGGAACATGTTGGAAGGCCATCACTGCTCCAAAAAGGCCACTTACAGATACTGGTCTACCATCCATGGTGATCTGAACGATGTCGCCCACACCACGATTGACAAGTCGAGCCTCATGCTCTCCCTTGTCTCTGAATGGTTCTTGAGGTGAGGGAGCGTGGAGGTGCCCATGACCCAGATGCCGACGCGCATGATGCTTGTGTGCATGATTGGGGAAGTCTCTGTTGCGCTTGCGATGAGGTATTGAGGTACTGTTGATGGTGTAGAAGGCAAACCGCTTCAACAAGAGCGGGCCACGGAGATGTACGGAAAGCTGGTAGGTCTCAAGGTGAGTGTTGCGTGTCAATGACCATGATTGGGGAGGCTAACATCTTCATTCAAAGGACTCAGAGATCCGGAATATTCGTATGTCTCACTTGAACATTCACCGGTATCTGCATTCATATCCGTGACTTTGTTATAGTAGCCTGGACGAGGTAGATCACAGGGTCAGTACCGCACATTCCAGCCTGTAAGAGGCAGCTAGAGTACAGCATTTTGCTTGTACATGCTGTGGAACCATGACCCCTATCTTCCTACAGAGGTCTTACCATTGCCAGGGAAATTGCTGTATGAGATTGCTTTCACTTCCGAGCAATACCAATTGCCCGAGATTTCTTTTGCTGAGCCATCAGCACATTGCTGCGACCGCGCGAAGCGAGAGTAAGAAAGTATTGAAATGAGAAGAGCTGTTGAGAACATCATTGCAAATGACACAATGACACGGGTTACGCTAAAGGTATATGGTCTTTGAAGGGATCAAACGAGTGTGGGCATCTTGTGAAATGCTGAAGGCTTACTGTAGATGCAGGACAGTGAAGGACTGAGAGGATGAAAACAAACAAGTGATCGAGGAGGTTGGTGAAAAACGCGCACTAATTGCTTCACCATGTGGTGGTGATGGATCGCGACTTCCAGATACGGCTTCCTCAACACATCATGACAACAACCGCGTCCTTATCTGGGATCTACCCCACGACCTTTCAACTTTCACCAAGAAGACATTTCATCAAGAAGACACCGGAGTACGCTCAAGGTCGACAACACAGCTCGTGAAACAACAGATTAAGCATATGTATGTAAGATGTACGCACCAAACACTACCGAACGGATGATTTGATTGTTTTCCTTGCTCAGCAAGACCAGGTTTGGACGCCAGCGCTCGGGTCATACCATTCAATTTTCAGTGTCCTTACAAAAGAACTTACCCCAACATCTTGTCCCAGACAATTTGGCATGCCAAGAAATCCAATTCAGTTCACTTCCCCTCGTGGAGATCCACGTATGAAATAAGACAAGTCCAAGATATACAAGTCGAAAGATGTTGATAGATGGCCAGTATATCCAGAGCTCCCCAGGAACGACTTATAACACAGATTACTTTCCAAACCGGTTGACATTATCGTATCCCCACCAAAATCGCTGTCTGTAATCAGTGATGACGTTCACAGTCATCGGCAACTTGCTTACCTCGAGCGTGCGGCAACCTAACCGAACGTGGCCGTGATGTGGAAGGGGCTGGAGTCAATGGGGCCCATAGCGCACTTGCCGCTGGAACCTGGCTGGACGGGTGAGTTTTGCGAGGAACTGGTGTACACACAATTGGAGTTGGTTGAAGCGTCGTAATTCGGGGCCGTGATTGTCATGGGCACCTCTTGCGGAGATCCACCGGGAGTGCTCTTGATGTCATTGTATGTGACCATGGACACATCATAAAAGGAGCCGCTCGTGCCCTTGTCCTGCGCATCGAAGTTGGCTTCACCCACGTTGCAGTTCGGAACACCACCGTTGGTCGAAGCTCTACCCGCCCCCCCATACGAAAAGGCGACCTGGGAATTGGGTTGCACTGTGAACACGGTCGATTTGCCGTTATCCAGCTGGAAGGTGAAACATGGGGTTGTCATCATTCCATTCATGGTTTGTTGGTCCGCACCAATCTTGTTCCAGAGCCAGAATTCGGCTTGATGACCCATATTGTTGGTGAAAGTGATCGAGTACGAGCCCGATGACGAGCAGGAGGATTCTGCCTTCATGTTGCTGCAGGCAGCGCCAGGGGAGCCCGTGTTGCCAACATAAGTATCCTGTTCGTACGTGGCCCGCTTCAATTTGTTCGCAACATTCACACAGGACAGGCCTGAGTTACCGGTGCTTCCACCGGTGCTGCCGCCTCCACTTGAGGGAGTCGCGGATGGGGCCGCCGAAGAGGAAGCCACTGAGACTGGCACCGCCGAAGACGAGCTTGCGGGCGATGACTGCTTGTTGACGGCAACCTTGTTTTCCGCAACGGGCGCGGGCGTGCTCCCGGGCGTGCTCCCGGACGTGCTCTTGCCGGCGCACATGTCGTCCGAGTGACCTTCAAGGTAGACTTGGGTGAAATTGATACATGGGTAGAGATCTGGATTGTTCCACCCTCCAGCTGGCGCAGGCACGTCTCGCTGGCCGAGCACATTTCGAAGGCTGAATTTATGGTGGCGCGCATGGCGGTGAGCAGGCTGCGCCAAGGCAGGGCCCAGTGCCAGGGAGGCCAAGAGAAGACTTTGAAGCTGCATTGTATCCCGTCGATGATGTTTTCTCTGCTTTGGTTTGAATGTGTACTTGTTGGTATGCTATCGGACTGACTGATGAAGCAGGCGTTAGTAGAGGTTTTGGTCAAATGAGTGGCAGCGACAAGCGTCGCAGAGAGCAACAGCAGAGAGCGACAACGAACAATGACAGTACGTGTCAAAGATCGACTGGAAAATGTCCAGGGAAGGCTTAAGTAAAGATGCAAGGGATCGAACGAACAGGATCCCGAGAAAGGTGAGCGATATATGGCGGGTGTGAAACGACAATGAGGACAATGTCCTGTTGTCGGTCGATTTGGAGTCAGAGGGCCAGAACAGCTGACGGTCACCGATGGAGTCGGTCGATAAAGGATTGCACAAAGAAGGCCGAAATGAGCTATCAACAAGACTTACTTTCACCGTCTGTCTGTTATCGTGTTGGTATGCAATGCGCGTCGATACTGCCAGAGTTCAAAAAGAGCGACGGAATGCAACAAGGCAAGATTGAAGCAATAATGATGGTAAAAGAGTGACTTGGTGAACGTGGTGTCACCGATGATAGGCAAAGCAAAAAGACAGCGAAGGATGAAGGCTGAACAAAATACAAAGTGTGGGTGATGAGGTGGTCAAAAGAAGAAGAAATGCTGAATTCACTGAGCCACCCAATGGGATTCCTCACACTCACGGCAAATCCAGGGGGAAAGGACTAAGAAAGGGGAGACGATGGTACTAAGCTGATTGCGGCCTCTTAATCTCAAATTAGCTCCTTGTGCCTGACCGTACCTTGGGGCGAGACGCAAGATCCGCCAACCCGACAACTTTCCAATGGTTTGCCCAGACTTGTTTTAAGATTCTCAAAGGCAAAAGTAATATTGACTTGTTGAGACCGTGCCTGGGACCGACTGGATACCTTCCAAATTAAGCACGAAACGCTGCCCTTCCCAGACTCCAAGCTATCGACGTCGGCGTCTATGGGCAGCGGCTCGTCTGGAGATCTTCACCCTTCCATTCCTGAGCGATCATGCGGGTGGGAAGACGTGTAAGTGTAACGCTGGTGCGATCACGATCTAACGGCAGCAAAACCCCTTACGTACGTTGAAACTTGTTGTGAAACTTAAGCGCATCAATCTTGCGATTCCTCGCTGTTGCTTACTATTACTTGCGCTTAACGGAGATGATACTTGCCGTATCCATCCAGCTGGTGTGGTGCCGTGTATCAGTATGTTTTTCAAGCAAGGTATAAGGTAGACACAACGTCGTTCCATTGTTGCACAGGTATCTGCACTTCATTTCTTTCCACTAAAACGCTGTACACGTACTTTTACATTTCATTGTTGCCAATAGTACCCTTACAATTCGCCGTGGGTGGGCGCAGCACTTGGCTCTTCACTGGGGGCACTTGGCTCTTCGCTGGTGGTGTTGGGTTCTTCGCTGGCAGTTATCTCTTTGTCTGCTTGTTCGGAAGTCGTCTGCTGGCTGGTCAAAAGACTGTCCGGCAGCTTGCCCTTGCTCCCCTCACCAAAGCGGATGTTGTCAATCCATGTCTCAACAGAAAGACTATCGAATTGGCCGTCCTCGTACCGCCTGAACCAGCCTCTCCGTCCATTGACAGCAACTAGCTCTATCTCCTGATCGCTATCGAGCTTGAGCGATTCGCGCAAAACTCCAGACAACGCGTTGGACGTGGGTACCGAGAAGAAGGGGAAAAGGTTTCCTTTTCGTTCCCTGTGCTTTTCTGCAATTTCTGCGAGACTTGCCAAAGCTGTACCCGAGAATCCCTCCAAGGCCCCCTCAGAGCCCTCAGCTGCAGCTGGAAGAAGAGCCAGGACACATGTCGATGTCTTTGCTCCCAGGCACTTTGCCTGTAAATCTTCCCTGCCTTCAAGACTTGGAATCGATTCAGATGGAGTTGGTACCGCAATGGGTTTGGCTTCAGGGGTTACCGCGGGCTCTGGCGATTCCGTAGGTTGACTATCATCGGATAGGGTCTCTTCGGTTGCTGAGGCGGCCGCTGATGAAGCTTCCGAAGCCTGTTGAGAGGAGGAGACCGAGGAGAAGGATGAAGCATCCTCCTCTGCGGCCTTGACAGGTTCTGCCTTGTCGTCTGTTCCCATGACTTTTTGAGCCTTTTCTTTGACTTTCTCCTTGATCTTTTGCGCTGCTGAGGGAGACGCATGCTGGGATAGGAAGTCCTTCATCGCAGCTTTCGTGAAGGCACCATCGTAGACCACAGGCTCCTGTGTTCCCCCAGGCAGGACAACAATGGTTGGATATTCCAGAACGCCGAACATTTTGCTGGCTTCCTGTTCTTTGTCTCTGATCTGGGCAACGTTGATCTGTCCCAGGAACTCGTTTGCCAATACCTTTGTCATGGCACTTGTTGGGCCTTTGTCGCTGAAAAAGATTGCCTTGGCCGTGCTGTTCTCGTGCTCAAGCCATTCTGACAGGGTTTTGTCCATCACCCTCTTGACGTTATTTGGAATCGCGCCTTTGACGGCCTCAATGATGTTGGCCGCCTCCCGCTGACCCTGATAGTCTTCGATGATCGGCTTGCCGGGCTTTTTGGAGGGTTTGACAATCTTCAAGGTTGGGAAGCCCTTGATGCCCAGGGAGCCGCAGAGAGGCTTGTTTTCCTCATTATCGCAGTCAACCGCTGCAACTTGAGCGAGATCTTTGAGGCTCTTGGCTGCTTTCTCATATTTAGGTTTGAGATTCTGGCAATGGCCACACCATGGAGCGTAGAATCTTGATGGGGTGTCAGTGCTGTGCAAATCCTATCGGGGCTCTGGCTAGCAAAGCTTACTCGACTATCTGCAATAATGTTAACAAATTCTCGAGAAGACTACATGGATACAAAGATGCCTACCGAAACCTGATTCGACTTGGATATGAGCTTGTTGTAGTTTTTTGCGTCAACTTGAAGAACGGCAGAATTCTTTGAGTACATGCCCTGGCCGCTGGCGGCGATTGGGAGCAGCACAGCCGCAAGGGCAGCCAGAACACCGTGTGTCAGCATCGTGATCTATAGAGAAAAGCTTAGCAAGATGTATTTCATTCTTGGAAGAGTCTTTTGAGCTTCTGAGAGCTTCAGGACAGCTAAGCACCATGCACAGAGGAAAGCTGTCCTTACACTTTTGCGGGGAAGCGTCGGACTTAATGCAACGGGCCAAACATCTGTAAATAGACGTCTGCCGTCCGAGGATCACCCTACAGCAAGAACAGGCACCATAATCAGCTCATGCAATGATTTTCGACTCGTATTCGATGCCATCATATTAGCGGCTCTTAATTCCAAGAGCTCAGCTTCCTTTCACTCGAAGCCTTTTTAACCCTTCGCTGTGTTTCTCCTAGAAAAGCAATCGTTACTTCTTCCGAATGGCTGCAGCAATTCCTCCTGCCTTGAAGGCGGCCGATATCGCAAGATTCGCGCAACGCGCTGGGCAGCTAGAGAAGGCACGGCCAGCAGTAGCATATTGGTGTGGGTAAGGTGAATTCGACTTCGCGAACATGATGTTGAGCAAAGGCTAGGCAACTACTGGATAGTGGACCAGGTCATCTCAAAAGGCCTTCACCAAGCTGATGATGACAGCAAAAGCTATACCATGCAAATGATGGATAAGTTGGAACAGGTGATGTGGATAACGTTGTTCAAAGGTCATCACTAATACTGGGCTAGGCCAAAGCGGACTTTTCAGAAGATGATGCCATCGTAGATGACATCGCAGGCCACGCGTATATTGAGCAATTTGCTCAAGAGACGTTTGAACGAGCGGATAACGCCATGAAAGCTAATAAGGTATCCAGGTAGATCTACGTCGCCTGGTAATCACTTCCACTCTTGCTAACATCGTCGTGTAGGCAAACGGCAGATACTTTTCAAGCTGCTGCTACCTTCTTGGAGCTTGGCCAGATTTGGGGTACCCTCGACTCGGAAACGACATCCAAGATCAAATTTGCCAAATACCACGCATTGCGCATAGCGAAAGCCATTAGGGCAGGCGAGGACCCAAATGCGTCTAATCCTGTCCCCGAGCCATCTCCAGTCGTGGGAGCTCAGCATCTAGACCACATTGATTCCGATGTACAGATACTGAATGCTGGTATCACGGACGCTGCAAGGAAACAACCCTCGGTGGAGGAGGTGCCTGATGATCAAAGCTTGCATACCGCCAGAGACGCACCAGCACTTTCACCTCCGGATGAGAATTACTACCAAACATCAGCAGCCCCAGAAGTCTCTCCGCTTGAACCGTCAAGCGAGGAACAAAAGCCGTCAGACAGCACCGATTATTTCCCCAGCGTTCCTCAAGGCGTTGAAAGACCGCAGGAAGAGGATCGACCCGACGTAGCCATGCCGACGAGCAATCTGACCTTCGAGCAGCGTACTTCTGAGCCGGACTTCCTACCTCCTGGCTCTCATCCTAGTGCGCTGCCCTTTGCTCGTCCACCAGCAGTAGATGGGGATCAGAGTCCCACTGCAGTACCTCATGCTTCTACTTTCCAGCCTTTTGTCCCTACTAATGTGCAGCCAACGCCACATCCTGGTGAACGAATCGAAAGTAGAAAAGGTGTCGTGCGTCCGCAAGTGATCAATCAATTGAAAGATGATGAAGTGTCCGTCGCGGCAGCCCAGAAGCACGCAAAATTTGCCATTTCGGCATTGAACTTCGAAGACGTAAATACAGCAGTAAAGGAGTTGAGAGAAGCCCTGGAAGTGCTTGGAGCAAGTTAGAGAGGTGAAGCTCCTCGCGAGTGATGAGTGTATTTTCTGTGCTAGTTTTCAGACCCTTGGGTTCTTATTTCACACACCTCCACCGCTACACCACCATCATCTCTTGATGATGATTCTTTATCACCGTGACAACGCCTCCTTTTAGGTAAAGGACTCTAGCCGCTAGACCTTCAACTTCCTCTTCCTCATGATTGTGAGTAAACACACAAAGCTCGGAGGTAATGGCAAAGCCAATGATGCACAGCACAATTGCATGACCCGTGGAAGTTCGAACACTTGCAATTGCCGCAGAGTCTTCTCCTCCAACGTTCTCTATGGAGACAGGCCATATTCATGCTGGCTGTCAGGAGAGTACGCCAACATGGAGAAGTAAGCCCCTGTTTCTTCTCGAGTCGTCTTCAGACTCTGAATTTGGTCAGGTGTGAATACATACCAAGGAACGGTACGACAGAAGCCATCAAAAGTTCCTGTAATGGCATCTGGCCAAATTCACGGTCGACCAGGTATGTCACCACCGAGTTTCACTTTTTCGAAATCGAACGGTGCATTGAAAATTCATGCTTAAACGTCCATAGAAAAGGAATCGCCATCTAAGTACAATCTCGAAGATCGTCTCGATGCTGCTACGAATACGGCTACACTCCAAACTATGAAAGCTTTTCCTCAGAGCCACCAAAGCCCGAGCGCTTCGAAGACGAAGCTTTCCAACACCTCGACCTTGCGATCCTGGGCCAGTAGTGATTTAATTAATCTGTGCGATCCGTTGGGCTTCATCAAGGGCCCAATCAGTACTTCGACTCGACAACATCTTGCGCAGGCGATCAACAGCTGTATAGACACGCCTGATGGTAGTCCCTTGAACGACCGTGGCAAGATGAACAGCAGTGAAAGGCTTGCGAGGAGCTTCCTCGAAAGATACGGCTCGATTTTCTGGGGACCCCTAAATAGAAAGCATCTGAAGGAACCCGACAGTTCAAAAGGCCTGTTATACGACCGTGATGCTGGAAGGTTAGTCTCGATACGATCATCCTTTGATCCAACAGGCCGTCGTGCTTAGCTCAGAGTTCGGCTTCAGGTTGAGCAACGCACTTGAAATGATCTTTCGTGATCGTCTTAGAATCACAGATCACGGCGAAGTTAGCTCTATGAAAAACTCCCATCAGGTCCAAGCTGATTGATCTGTTCCAGGATCGAGGGTCTTTCGGGGCCATCTCAGCAGCCGCGAACCAACCAGAGATGAAAGCCACGCCCAAGACCGGCAAGAAGTATAAGCAGCACAAAAACATAGAAAGTGTACACAAAGGCAAGGAAGATACTTCATCTCCACTAATATCACGATCAAGCAAACCACCAAGCGCAAACTACAAAACAGCTAAGCAAGACGACGACGGCGAGGATGAAGAAATTCGTTCTTGGAATCACCTCCTGCCAGAAGTTTTGGACGAAAAGCTAAGACCACTGAAGAGGAAGTCAATGCGCGTGCGTAGCTACACCGATGCCGAAATAAGTGGCACCCAGTCTGGATCAAAGATTGTTCGCGACATGAAAAGACAGCCGTCTGAATCTCCCGCTGAGAAGCCTCCTGCAAAAAGACTCAAACGCGTCTATCGGCGAATGCCTACATCGCAACCACCGCCGGGCTTCCAATCAACAACACCGGATAAGAGCAGTCGAAGTAAAAGGGAAGATGCCAGATCCCTTGAAAATGCGGAGGAGTCTTCCGAGACAGACTCGAACGTTCCTCTGGGACGCATGGAGGGTCGAACGCCGAAGAAGACATTGCTTACTCCAGCTCCTACTGAGGATAAAGAGGTTGCTTCATCCAGAATCACCATCACGGTAGACAGTAGTTCGGAAGACGAGCGTCCAAGTCAGAGTTGTCAGAAAGGTGGTAATGCTTGTGGAATGGAGACCGGGCACAGCGCCCCCCGCATCAAGTTCGAGGGAGGGTTACCCACAGGGCATGGCATTTTGAGCCCAGAGATCTGCCAGAAGACGACGTTACTGGTCATGGCCGACCATGAGAAAGACAAGGCTCCCATCACCATTGCCCTCCCTCAATGCAGGAGCTCAGATGAGTTGTTCGACAGCCTTGTTCGCGAGTCCGAGTTGCCGAACGATCTCGCCCGCAAGGTCAAGAGTGTCTCCGTCACGTTCAAATGGAACGAAAAGAGGCTCAGACTTCGCAAGCACCATGCTGAGGATTGGCAACGCTTTCAGAAGGAAGTGAGCCAAGGCTGGGAGTCTGGAGAACTGGGCGAAGAGTGTGAGGTGGGGATGATGCTTCATATCGGTGGCTAAGCACCTAGCGGAGGCTTTGCAGAAATGATACGCACACTTTGGGAAAATACCCATGTTCCTGTCCTGAGGAGGGCCGTTGCTCCTAATTATGTACTCACTTGTTTGATCTGCTGGACGCCGAGAGAGGCTAGCGACACTTCAGGGGGAAGTCGAATACTGAAGCTGAGGCTTTAATACTGGGAGAAGAACGCGCATGCTGGGGAACAGTCTTGCTGCTGGAGGTCAAGGTCAGAAGTAGAAAGGGGTATTGCATGAATATGTGCACGACACACAGCAGCGTGCAGTAGAAGTAACCAAGCAGTAACCCTGAATACATACCATTCATGTCAAATGCATTACCATTCCTGATACAACCGCGGCTGCTACCGGTTGAAGAACCTACTAAACACACTGCCGGCTACGTTCTTCGCCAACCCCCCCGAGTATATCGCACTTGACGCCAGAGTCGATGCTTGACTAAATTTGTCACATCTCGAAAACGCCAGGGTGTTGGTAATCGTCAAAATCAAAGCGATCACTGGAGGTTCTGTGTGAGCGGGAGGGCACTCGGGAGGAATTCAGAGCAGTGATACTGACCGATCAAAGCCAGCCAAATCGCATTCTCGAACCTCACCAGCGCGAAGATGGCAAGCCCCACCCACAACGCGGGCTGTGCGTACAGCGCCAGCCAGAAGAATCTGTCCACAGAATACGACTCGTCAGCTTCGAAGATTTCCCCCAAACACCGCCATTTGACAAGCACATATGACGTGCGCCTGCAACAAGCCAAAAAGCTACCAAATCGAATGTCCGGCGACTCGCCTTTTATCGGTCGCATTCTGCGTGACTCCCCCATCGGCCCCGCTCCGATCCTGACTCTCGAAGACCCAATGGCTCTCCCCCGTGGCCGTGTTGACCTCGTTCCACCACCTCAGCCCGACCAATCTCCGGCCTGCAATGTTCTTCAGATAGTAGAAGTCGGCGGCGAGGAGGAGCATGGTGATGATGAAGATGAGGACGCTGTGGAGGTTGAAGTAGGATTGGGTCAGCGAGAAGCTTTGCTGATCCGACAGGGTGCCCAAAAGGTGCACGGAGTGGGGACACGGGGAACGCACAAGCTGTTGGTGAAGATCCAGAGGCCGAAGAGGTAGACGAGAAGGGATGCTGGAGATGGAGATCAGTGCGACTGGTGCTACAACTGAGGTGAGAGCGAGGTTGGGGCGTACAGATGCGGAAAGCGAGGAAGAAGAGCAAGGTGATGGGGTGAGAGCTCAGGCGCCAGCTCAGGTCCCCCTGACGAGGCTCTCGCACCTGATCGGCCATTGTGAAGATCGGAGACGATTGATGTATGGACGAGAGAGAAGATGATCTAACAATGGCCCGGAACAAGTCGCATTTCTAAGGAGAGAAGGACGTGAGGGCCATGTTGGCGCGTCGAAAGATCAATTGAGGTAAGAAAATTGGTGAGCTTTTGATGTCGCTGAGCTGTCCCCGGGAAAAAAAGTCTTGGCGTTGTTTGGCCGCGAGGCCCAATGGTCCAAACCGGTTGCAGTGAGACATCCTCGACCCATATAACCCCTGGTCATTCCCTCCCCCTTCGCTTTCACTTCATACCATCCTTTCAAGGCTCTTCTGCTGCACATCTTTCGATTATCCAGAGCTTCTCATGTATCTCTGAATTTACAATTGGTCACGTAAGGTCGCCATGGGCTACCTCCTATGGAAGCGACAAGACGACATCGATGGCTCCGACTGGACGACAAACGACGGTGACAATAGCGTCGATGACAACGATGAGTGGACGAGCTACGATCCCACAGCTGATGCCATCAAATGGGCCGTGGTTGGAGCAGTACTCCTGATCCTACTTCTTTGGCTGGTAGGGGGTTACTACCATGCCCAGAGGAGGATAAGGAGGGGACAAGCACCTCTGGCATATCACAGGGTCCGCGAGGGAAGATTGTGAACTTCATACAGCAACATGCTGATGATTGATCCTTAGTTCCTTGTTCGACGTCAACCGCGAGCTCACTTTGCTCCTCGGCCCTATTTTTCGGAGCAGCAGCAACCGATGTATGGCCAAGAGTATCCAATGCAACCATACCCTCATTCTTGTCCCCCCCCGGGTGAGCAAGCTTCCCAACCTGCGGGCGATAAGCAATGCTGACCCCTCTAGCATATAATGCCGCCCACTCAGCTCCTCCCGCATACGTACCGCCTACTGGATCGTCGAAAGTCGATCCTGACCAGGAGTATGCAACACATCCAGCAGGACCACCACCAGGCGCAGTTGATGCGGGAGCATCGTCATCCGCAGCGATGCAAGATGTCCCCTTGAATCAGACAGCTGCCAAATCTGAGACTGAAGACAAAAGGGCCAGCTTCGCAGCACGGCTGAATCCCTTCAAAGGAGGGTCTTCCTCCCAATGAGAAAGGCCATCACCCACAAGAACTCATCTCATTCCTCGTCCATCAATTCCGGAATCTTTGTGCGGCATCATCTCATGACGGCCTCTATCATCAGCTACTATATTCGGTATTTTGTGAGGCTGGATTCGGCCTTGAGGGTCGTTGCCAATGTGGACTAGGTGCGTGGTGGAAGGATTAGATAGATCAGCCGATATCCATTGCATCTTCCTCGGTTCTAGCGTCCAGCATGTGATCACCATCCACACGGATATCCTTGTCGAGCGAAGGTATACCATGTGTGTGAGGCTTGTTTTGAGCTGCGTCATTCGACTCAATCCCCTGAGCCTGTTTCTCACTCGCCCTTTTCCTGCTCTCGAGGATGGCTTTTCGCACACTATCCTGGTTCTCCGGAATGCTGATGGAATGAGGTACTTCGTACAGCACCATCTGCTTCCCCTGTGCCGAAGGGTGTACATCGCCCCTCAAGACATTGTTGGGTATCTTGCCTAGCTTCTTCTCAATGTCGGGGAGGAACACCAGCTTCTCCTCCTCGGCCTCAATGTTTTTCAGCTCAGCATCGAGGTTGTGAATGTACACGCGATTAGGGGTATCGTCGAGCAGCATAGAGTCGCTGGATGGGGAATAGGATGCCGCTGGAGGGGTTGGTAGAGGCGCGGACACTGGGACGTAGAGCTTGCCATTTTGCTCTACAAGATACCGTCAGTCAAACACTTTTGTCAGAAGTATTATATTTGGCAATTCTAATCTGTGACTTGACTCACCAAGATTGAGAAGATCAAATCTCTTCGCAAGACGTTGGTCGTTCTTCAAATCATCATCCGCCCGTCGCTTTTGCCCATGCGGAGCTTCCACCCCCGTCCGCCCTCGGCCATTGATTCCCATTCTTCCACCTTCCATCTCCAGCCGGGCTAACAAAGGATTCTTTTTGACTTTGGCGGAGCGGAATCGATGTGTTAAACAATATCTTGCATGAGGACAGACATAACACACGCATGGACGCATGAATGCGAGGAGTGAGAATTGGGCCAAGTTGCGGAGACCTGGGTCGCGCCCCTTCGAGATTCTTCCACCACCACCACGGTGCTCCAAGATCATTTTGGTTTCAACACCCACACCAGGTCCTTGGCTCGAGGCACTTCAGCACCCCCTCGCCCAAAATGAGCTCTGACGAGCAATGGCCGGCTGTGCGCGTACGTAACACGTTCCTGGACTATTTCAAGAACCATGGCCATACCTTTGGTGAGTCAACCACCCCCCACCCCCCCCCAAGTCACATCCTGGGATAGGGATGGTTATACTGATGGCCAGCCAGTACCCTCCTCTTCTGTCGTCCCTCACTCGGATCCAACGCTCCTCTTCGCCAATGCTGGAATGAACCAGTACAAATCCATCTTCCTCGGAACCGTCGACCCCTCCTCCGACTTTGCACAACTCAAACGTGCAGTCAACTCCCAAAAGGTCAGCGTCTTCGAGCGACTCCGTACTCGTGTACTCAGACATTGACAGAGGTAGTGCATACGTGCTGGTGGGAAGCACAATGTAAGTCGCAGACGTGAAGTCCTGCTGCCCATCTGTGCCAACTGATGAGTCACAAGGACCTTGACGATGTGGGCAAGGACAGCTACCACCATGTAAGGTGCTCTCCTGCTTTACTGCTCTTCCAGTTTCTGACCAGGATTGTGACCGACAGACCTTCTTCGAGATGCTGGGCAATTGGTCCTTTGGCGACTACTTCAAGAAAGAAGCCATCCAATATTCATGGGATCTTCTCACCAAAGTCTACGGGCTCAATCCGGATAATCTATACGTGACCTACTTCGAAGGTCAGCCCGCCACCGGTCTCGACCCCGATTCTGAAGCTAGGGATATATGGCGCTCCGTCGGTGTCGCCGACGACCACATCCTTACGGGGGACATGAAAGACAATTTCTGGGAGATGGGTGACCAAGGTCCCTGTGGCCCATGCTCAGAAATCCATTACGACCGGATAGGAGGCCGGAATGCCGCTCATTTGGTTAACCAGGATGATCCTAATGTGCTCGAGATCTGGAACAACGTCTTCATACAATACAACCGGGAACCTGATCGGTCTCTACGGCCATTGCCCAACAAGCATGTTGATACCGGTTTGGGCTATGAGCGGTTGGTGTCCGTCCTGCAGAACAAGATGAGCAACTACGATACCGATGTTTTCACACCTTTGTTTCAAACAATTCAGCAAGTCACACATGCACGTGAGTATAGAGGTAAATTCGGTAATGACGATCCAGATGGCATCGATACAGCCTACCGAGTAGTCGCTGATCATGTGCGGACTTTGACATTCGCCATCAGCGATGGCGCCGCTCCAAATAACGAAGGCAGAGGCTACGTTGTCCGAAGAGTGCTCAGGAGAGGCGCTCGGTATGCGCGAAAGTATTTCAATGTGGACATTGGAGACTTCTTTGGGAAGCTGGTGCCCACCCTTGTGCAGCAGATGGGGAACATGTTTCCAGAGATCAGGAAAAAGGAGTCAGAGGTGATCGAGATCTTGAAAGAAGAGGAGGAGTCTTTTTCAAAGACGTTGGATCGGGGAGAGAGGCAATTTGACATCTTTGCCCAGCAATCGAAACTCAAGGACTCGACAAAATTGCACGGGGAACTGGTTTGGCGTTTGTATGATACCTTTGGATTTCCGGTAGATTTGACGAGGCTGATGGCGGAGGAGCGAGGCCTGAGCATAGACGATAACGAGTTCGAAGCCGCGAGGTTGAAGGCGAAAGAAGCCAGCAGAGGTGAGAAGAAGGCCGGGTCAGACCTTCTTAGATTGGGCGTGCACGAGCTTGGCCAGCTGGAAAAAATGAGCGACATCACCAAAACCGACGATGACCCCAAGTTTGGAAGAGGCATTGTGAACGCAACGGTTAAGAATGTCTTTACGAAAGGCCGGTTCCTTGAAAGCACGCGAGATATTCCCGAGGGAGAACAGGTCGGCTTGCTTCTGGATCGAACAAACTTCTACGCCGAGCAAGGTGGACAGGAAAACGATACTGGCAAAATTGTCATCGATGGGGTCGCCGAATTCGTGGTTGTAGATGTGCAAGTCTATGCCGGATACGTACTTCATACTGGACAAATGACATCCGGTGCCCTCTCGGTTGGCGATACAGTCATATGCCAATACGACGAAGATAGAAGGCGGCCCATCCGAAGCAACCACACCGGCACACATATTCTCAATTTCGCACTCAGGGAAGTTTTGGGCGATGGCATCGACCAAAAGGGCTCCCTGGTCGCCCCCGAAAAACTCCGCTTCGACTTCTCCCACCGCAGCCAGGTCTCCGACGCTGAGCTCGAGAAGATCGAAGACATCTCCACATCGTATATCCGCCAAAACTGCATGGTCTACGCCAAGGACGTGCCCCTGGCCACAGCCCGCGAGATAGAAGGCCTGCGCGCAGTCTTTGGAGAAGTCTACCCAGACCCTGTGCGCGTTGTCTCGGTCGGCGTCGAAGTCGAGGACCTGCTATCCAACGTCAAAGACCCGAAATGGCGGGAAGTCAGCATCGAGTTCTGCGGCGGCACGCACGTGCAGAAGACGGGTGATATCAAGGACCTGATCATCATCGAGGAATCCGGGATCGCCAAGGGGATCCGGCGGATCATCGCCGTGACCGGGGAGGACGCTCACGCGGTCCAGCGCCTCGCCGAGGACTTCTCCGAGCGGCTGAATCGGTTGGACAAAGTGACCCCCGGACCGAGTAAGGAGCAGGAAATCAAAACCACCCAGGGCGATTTGAACACCCTTACCATCTCCGCCATCACCAAAGCGAAACTCCGGGACCGTTTCGCCAAGATCGTCAAAGCCCAGCTGGACGAGCAGAAAGCGCAGCAGAAGGCCGAGGCGAAGAAGGCGCTCGATGCCGTGAACGAGTACTTTGCCAGCCATGAGGGTGCCCGGACGGTGGTGCTGAAATTGCCCATCTCGGCGAACGCGAAGGCGATCAGTGAGACGATCAAGCATGTGCAGACGAAGATCAAGGATAAGACCGTCTATGTCGTGGCTGCGGATGACAGCGCCGACGGGAAGATCATACATAGTTGTTTCGTGTCGGAGGTAAGAAACGCCCACTCCTCCCCCCCCCCTGTGACCATTACCTCTTGCAAACCTCATAACCTTGCAACGTGATTTGGCATGGCTAATGGACGACGTCACAAATGCACAGGATGCCAACAAGAAGGGCCTCGTGGCGAGCGAATGGACGAACAGCATCTCCAGCATTGTGGGAGGGAAGGCCGGGGGCAAGGGCCCCACAAGCCTGGGCAATGGGACGCATCCGGAGAAGATCGATGAGGCGGTCGAGGCTGCCATCAAATATCTGGAGAAGTTTTCGCTGTGAGACTCTCTCTCTCTCTCTCTCATTCACCTTCTCCGTTGAAGGCTGTCGGAGGAACTGGAGTGCCGAACTGCATCAACAGCTTCCCAGCGCCACAAGGGGGGTTGGGGCAGTGGACGTCACATTGTTGCCGCATGCGAAGAGTGGGCATGTGCGATATGTTGCATAGCATAGATGTTTGCAACTATCACGGGACTCGCTGTGAAATGCATCACCAAAATGCCCCAATGCCGCATGCTGATCCAAACACTTTGCTTTTCCCATCCCTTCTAATTTATCCTAGCTATGCATCACCTCCGAAAAACGCTTCGTAACCATGCAGATCATCTATGCAAGTAGTTGTCGTCTGGCCAGTCATTTCCACGGGCTCCCCCCCCCCAACTTATACAAACAAAAAATATGCCGATGCATGATTAGTAAAAAATGGGATCCTCGGATATATATATCTGGCCCGTCAATCCTTCTCCTCCACAATGCCAGCCGCGCGGTTCAAATCCTGGCTCTGCCGACTCTTCCGCCGGCTGTCCGCGTGCGCCCCGGCATCGCCGTTCCCGAGATCCTGACTCCGCCGACTCCTTCTCCGCTCCTCCCTGTCGAGCTTCTTCTGCGCACCCGCGACGATATCCTCCTGCCGGTTCTTCTCCTCCTGCTCGAGCCCGCCCTTGTAGGTCTGGTGCTCCTTGCTGAGCACCTGGTTGCCGATCGCGAAGGAGGCCAGCACGCCCACGGCCGCGATGGCCACGAAGAAGATCCAGATGTCCCGCAGCGATTCCGTGTAGGCCTGCCTCACCACCGTTTGCTGGTCGTGGGGGAGGGAATTGACCAAGCCCGTCGACGCCCCCGCGTTACCGGCTCCGAGCGCCATGGCCGTCTGCGGGGGGAGCGCCGCCCGCAGCATGTCCTGGTGCGCGGCCATGCGGTTCTGGAAGATGACGCCGCCGATGACGACCGAGATGGAGGTGGCGAGGTTCCGCATGAAGCCGAACATGGCCGTCGCGGTGGCGATGTCGCGGGGCGCGACTTTCGTCTGGAGGGCGATCAGGGGCGCCTGGAAGTTGGGGCCCACGCCGAAACCCGCGATGATCTGGAAGGGGAAGATGCGGCCCCAGGTGCGGGTGGCGGGGATGTCGGTGTAGAGGCCGAAGCCGATGGCCATGAAGATCATGCCGAACCAGATCGGAGGGAGGTACTTGCCCGTTTTCTTGATGAAGATGCCTCCGACGATGGAGGTGAAGGACAGGGACAAGACATAAGGGAAAAGGTAGACGCCGCTCAGGATCGGGGTTGCGCCAAGCACCGCTTGGAAATACAGGGGTAGGAAATACGCGCCGGAGATGAAGACCATGCCGTGGATGAAGCAGACGACCAGGCAGGCGATGTTGGATCGGTACTTGAACAGCCGGAGTGGCATCACCGGGTATTTGGCGAACTTCCACTCGTTGACGAAGAAGAGTCCGATCGTGGCGAGACCAAATACGATGAGGCAGATGGTCGGAGCGGAGTTCCAGGGGTAGGTGACGCCCCCATATTCCAGTCCGAGGAGGAACATTACCGTTCCTCCCGATATCGTGATGACGCCGACCCAGTCGATGGCTTTGAGTCCAGCTATCACCGGAGTCTTGGGTACATCGATGTCGAGAAGGAACAAGATGATGACGAATGCAAGACCGTCGAATGGGACTTCAATCATGGTCAGCACGAACCTTCATTGGGGAGACGTACAACCTACGATTGATGTAAAAGCACCATCTCCACGACACCTTCTGGGTGAAGACACCTCCCAAGACAGGTCCGAGGGCACTGGCAAGACCCCATACACCTCCAATCATACCAAAATACTTACCTCGATCCCTGCAAGCCCACATTAGCTGGGCCATCCAAAGGTTCGAAGTCCTTATGAAAATATGCCTACCTCTGGCTGAACAGGTCACTGATACAGATGTTGGCCAAGATGATCAGGCCTCCGCCTCCTATACCTTGGATGACTCGTCCTGCGAGCAACATTTGTATGTTGATACTGAGAGCGGCGATTAAAGAACCAAAGAAGAAGACGGTATTCGCTAAGAGCAAGATGGGCTTGCGACCCCAGATATCACTGAATTTGCCCCAGGTGGGAACAGAAGCTGCCGCTGCGAGAAGAAAGGAGGAGCCGACCCAGGTGTAGTCTGCTTCAGAGAGGGTAAAGACTTCGGCGATGGTGGGGACGGCAGTGGTCACGATTGTCTGGCAACTTGTCAGCCAACAAAACCATGGAAGGAAGATCAAGGATCTTACGGTGTCGAGGGCGGCAAGAAACACAGCGATCTGTGACAATTGTCAGCCATTTTGATGACCCTTGAAGGGTGTCGCAAGCTCTGACGCACGCATAACGAGGCCATGATCAGGCCGGTCTTGAGGGGGCTTCTCTGAGGTTCTTCATCCTTGACCTCCTCCTTTTCAGGGGCAGCCTCGACGTCGGAGGGGGTGGAAAGGTTCTCGTGTGTGTCAAGTTCATGCTTGTTGGGCGCTGCGTACGCAGACGTATCGTTTGCGGTTGGTGGTATCGACGTCGACGGCGCTTTGGCCTGGTGTTCTTCGACCTGAGATGGCGGATCGCCCTGAGCTGGGTCCATCTTTCGATCCTCGAGCGGTACACCGACGGAGGGCGCCGAGCACGGAAATGTGGGTGACTGTAGGTCTATGGGCTTATCGAGGTAACCTCATAGCACAAGATTCATGGGAAGAGAGACGGCATGATGCGTTTCACTGGCGACTCATTTATATCACAATTGTGCGTTGCGCAATCAGGGTTAAGGAGAACTTGAGACTGGCGATGGAATAGGAAATGCATTAAATATATTTACGAGTAGATCTTGGCGCTAGGGAGATCTGACGGCATCACGGCAAGTGTCAGAACTTGTGGAGCCGGCCGTTTGCAGTTGCAGATTTGCAGCTTTCTCGGCTTTCGGCCAAGCCCCAAAAGTCCGGCTGGAGCCTCAGGCCACTGAAAACTAACCCACTATACGCTGATCATGCTTAGGATTACGCAGCGGGTGATGAGTGGCCAAAAATGGAATATCAAAGTGCGATCAAAGGGGGGGTTAGGTGGAGAAAAAGGTGAAAACAAACTGCGAGCAAAGACCATGGAACAGTCTCAGGAAGGAGAGCATAGTGTGACGAATGTCGGTTCGCCCCGATAAGACTCTGACATACATCATTTCCTCGTCATATGGCACGGTCACGCAATGCCCTGAATTCAGAATCCAATATTCATGTCTTGACCCGCTTCATACTCGGTTCCTGCCCTTCCCCCTCCGGACTTTTGCGCTTCCTTTCAGCCTCGTCTTCTCGACCAAAATTCGGGCCGTTGCTATTGACCGGCGTTTGGAAATTCAGTGGGCTCGGGAGGATGTTGGCGCTTTCCCCGCCAGACCGGCCAAAGCCCCACTCCGGGTAGAATGATGATGGCGACGGAAGCAACCCATCAGCGACAAACCTTGAAGGCAGTGCTGATATAGGGGTGTCCTCGTTACGATTCCGCTCGAAGGCTGCGTTGTTATGCTGTTGCGCCCCAGATGGCGGCAGCGGTCGCGCAAACGGATTCGGCGGCCCTGACGCTCCTGCACTCAGTATCGCACTTGCACTAGGTGAAGGAGGTGGCAGCACGACCCCAGTGCCTGATGAATGACTGTGTTCTGTATTCGTTTTGGCCGGCGTCTCATTCTTGCTTCCTGATTGGTTCTTAGACGACTCTTCGGTGCTCTCCGTTTCAGATTGTTCTTCCGGAATGTGCACCTTGAGCTTCGGTCTTTTTGCACCTGCCGCACTGTCGGTTCTCATCGGGGGTACGAATTCGCTGGAGTTGGTCCTCCGAGGTACGGGTGTTTGTTGCTGGGGTCTTGCAGGTGGCGATGGCATCTTCGAAGGCTGCTGTGACTGATTGTCTCCCATGTTCGAGCGGGACGTCTGACTTTCGCTCTCGCGCTTCACTTCTGTCCTGCTGTCCGAATTCGTCTTCCCGGTGCCCCAATGTTGCGCGAGCAAGGACCGACTGTCATCGATCGGGGTGAATATACTTCGGGACTTCGTTGCTCTGGGTTGCTGCAACCTGTTGGATTGATCGTCTTGCGTTCGCTGCTCTTCAGCTTGTGGCGGAGACGGCACGTTGGAAGGCCCGTCTGGCTGGCGATTGATCTGCTGTGGAAACGCAGGAGGAACAGACTGGCGTCTCTGCTCATGCATGAAGGCGTGTTGTGCTGGGTGTTGCATCTGGTTGTAATACTGTTGCGGCGCAGGATTCTGCTGAACATGATGAGGAGCAGCTGGCATGCCCTGCGCGGCTGCGAAATTGTGTACGGGGGGAGTGCGCATATATGTGTATCCGTTGGCATTGGGTGCTTGGCTGACTTGTTGGAGATGAGATGGCCCCGGGCCGAGGTTGTTGCTCCCTCGTCGGATCCCGTGGCTCGAGCCTGGCCTTGAGATGATCTGGGGCTGTGGGGTATGCTGTCTCTGGTGGTATGGAAGCCCATTGGGTATGGGTGGAGGAGTCGCGGTAGCCGCCCGTATGTAGCCTTGTTGCTGCAGATGGGGAGGAAGGCTGCCCTGACGCTGCATGCCATCTTCCATGGGTGGACTACCCATGTCGTCATCGTCGTCGTCATCCATGCCACCACTGAAATCGCCAGGCCCTTTGTGCTCATGTGGTCCTTGATACTATCTCTTGAATCAGCATTGCCGGTGGAGAATGGACTTGCGCGGAACACTAACGTATGAGAATCTTTGGATGGTGTCATTGATATCCCCAGAAGAATATTCATAGAGCTTCTTGTTGTGGCCGAAGATTATCACGGCAACGTCGACGGAGCAGAGGACTGAAAGCTCATGTGCCTTTTTGAAGAGACCACCTTTGCGTTTCAAGAACGTCCTGTATGCGGGATAGTCAGCATCAACATGCTCTCAGTTTGAGCACCAAGACAGAGTGGACTCGAAGTAAAAGTTTCTGCCAGAACGCTCGAGGTCGCCCAGCGTCATTAGAGGTGGTGCAGGGCAAGGACATTTTGCGCGACGAACAAGCAGATTGGGCCAACGTACACGGAGCGGTTCCTGTCATCCTTGATGGCCTTGATCTCAATCTTTCTGCGACCCATGATCGCGGTGATGGAGGAAAGGTGGAGGTGTTCAGGTTGCAGGACGACAGCGAGAGTCTTGTGAGGATTCGGTGGTCCAGCCCGGGGCTTCTTGGGGCTGAACAAGTTTCAGGTAGAAAAGTATCGCAAACGGTAACGGCTGAGATGTTGTCGCCGACCGCTGCCTCCTTTTTACCCCGATCAATGGAGCTCTCTGAATTCCAAGATGGTCCTTGAAAGCTCGAGGTAAATGCCGATGATATTATATGCAAAATATTTGTGGTAGCTGCAGTTCATGATTCTATTTAAAGGAGCAACCACGAGAGTGGGGAGAAGGCGAAAAGAAGACCACAGACTTACCTTGACACACCGACTAAGCATCCTCTAACTCACTTTGGGTAATTATGGGCTTTTTATATCCCGACTAAATGACCTATTCTTAGCTGTGGTGCGTCTCAGCGAATGCCAGATGCGTTTTGCGCGAGATAATGACCAATCAGGGGCGTCTGGGCCTTGGCTGTTTTACAACATATATTCCGCCGCCGGTAGCATCGAACGGGCCATTTTCCGAATATCAGGAAAGGTCTAAGGCTTTCACAGACCAAGTGATGATGCGTTGCATATCGGTCGTCTGTGCCCAGACTGAGTAAGGTATGAGGGAGGCGGATTGGGGGCCGCGGGTTCTTGAAACGTTCATGGCTATAAATGATTGATGATGACTGACAGCTGCCGTCAATTGAGTGATGGTCAATGTTGCATGCAAAAAAGCCGAGGGTGCGGGCCTGGCAGACATCCTGCTCGAGGCCAGTCCGGTTCTTTGTTTCATCAACCACTTCGAATGGTGTATGTATAGATTGGGAATGATGCCCTTCTCTTGCTGACCCATAGAGTTGGGGCCGTTGGCTCATGTACCTGCATCGTGAACCTTTCTACGGCAGGGACGGTTCGGAATCATGTTGTGGAAATTTCACAAATAGGAACAAATTACTACGTCACAGATAGAGCATCGCTTCATGTCTCTCGTTATTATAAGCTTATGTGCGATTGACATGCAGATGTCCAGCGGTTTGAAACGTTCCCGACCTTTTGACATGAACGATCATCCAGATCTAGATATCTCGCTCAATCACCACAATGTGAAGTATGATGGTGGTAATGATGTTATCGTTTGAAAGAAACAAATATGTACTCCATTCCTTCCACGACGGACAATGTCTAAATGCCTTGCACCCCTTCTGACTCACGAATTTCAAGTCAGCCTCTGCAGATTCGGCCGACGTACGGGCCCAAATGAGCGTGAAGAGGCCCAAGCCTCGACGAATCGCCCATCAGGTAACACCGCGATCGTTTCATGTGGAAGGTCTCGAACTGGCGTGCAATATTTTACGAGCCCAATTGGATTCTTCCGTCCTTTTCACAAATGTTCGCAGACAGATGATGATATGAGAAGGTCATTGGGAAGTACAGAATGCTTGAGATGCGAGCTGGGGGAAGAATTTATTGAGCTGGCTGCTCATCAACGCTCTTTTGCAAGGGTCTATATGTCGTCGATAGAGATATCGGTAGAACTATGCTTGAAGGCATCTTGATTAAATCAGATGTCAGGGTTTGACACGAGGTAGCCAGCTCTCAATTGCGGCAAAAGGACACCAGAAGGTAATTCAAGTGGGGCTCTATACCTGTGGCCTCCACGCGGGCCTACTGCTGATTATGAATAGAAGACGTCAACACCAGGCACGTCGATGCAGGGCGGGCGAGACTCGGGGATTTTGCGTTGCGTACATTATGTGTGCTGTAAGGGCGGATTGGGTAGTCCAAAGATCCATCTTGGATTCTTGATCTCGGGTCCGTGATACTCGTAGCGATTGGCAGCCGCTTGCCGAGGCAGCAAATGGAATTTCACGAGATGCAGTCGAGATATCGGAGTGGTCAAAACTCAAAAGGGTTCAAATCATTGATTGAAATGAGTGCTGTAAACCTGTGAGGCTAGTGCCTTGGCTTGGCTGGAAAGGGCGGCTTGAAATGTTTCGTGGGCGGGAAGCCGCTACTTAAAACACCACGCACCAATCATCGCTTTGCACCGCCAGTCCCACCTCCCAAACGCGTCCGGGTCCCCTGACATTGGAGAAATTAAAGTATTCCCGTAAATTGCCATCACTGACTTGCTCGATACTGGAGGACGAGAAGCAGAAAATGCAGCGAGAGAAATTGCAAGAAGGTGCGACGACATGAAGCCTCCTTCCCAGGATAATCCTTCATATCATCATCATACGTGATCTGCATCATTGGCTTTATCTTCAGCATGCTCATCGCCAGCCGTTAGGGATCCCAGTTTAGACCTGCACGTCGATCTTGTACCAAATTCCCTGTTCCAGCGAATCTACTTGTGCGCTGGCCACCCCTATCTTCGACGACTACCTGTCCAGCATCCAAGGTCCAGAATACCACGAGGGTATCGACCACGTCCAGATACGCGTACCCTGGCCGGCGATCGAGATTCGGACAACAGGCTTCAACCTGAATCCTGCTTTTGATACTACCGCTCCCTCACCATCCTACAGCATGCTCAGAGATCCCAACTCCACCGCACTACGAAGTTGATCTCAGCATCATGGGATTGTTTTCCAAAGCTTTCAAGAGCAAGGATGGCGGCAATGGAGCCTCCAAATCCAAGAAGAAGCCTGCTCCAACCAACGGCGTTGTGCCTGCCCCGCCGCCCAAGCCCCACTGGGACGATGCTTGGACCCGAAAAGAGGTCGAGCCTGAAGAGATTCAGGACTTGCTGCGGGCATGTACGATCGAGATGAAGTCAAGAGGTATGGTCTCTCCCATCTCCCATGTGACTGGATCGACTAGCTGCTAATTTAACCAACAGCCCTGGACTTGCCTTTCTTCCTATTGCCTTTCAGGCCCGCCTCAGACCCCAGCGCCGCCCGCACCTTCGTTCGCAACTTCTTCAGCATGGACAAGGGCGTACATCTCGTGGGAGAGCGCCTGGAGCAAGAGTTGATGCTGACTGAACCAATGGTCAGTGCGCCACCCCCACACTACCTGGGTCGCCCCTGACATGTCTTAGGTGCTGAGCAGTGTCATGAAATGGTGCTGGAGTCGTCTCGCTGGCGGCGTAGTCTCTTGGGAGGCCTATGAGCTCTTTCGGGTGGGCGAACAAGGTAGGCAGCCTCCGGTGCCCTCTGGATCCTAATTCCTGACCCCGGCCACAGATTCCAATTTTGCTCGGGATGCCTTCGCCACTTTCATTCCTCTCAGTGTGGAGTCAGACGCTCGCACAAGGATCATTTTTGATTTCTTCGATCTCATGGCTGCAGTGGCTGCACACGGAAAGACGAATGGCATGGCTGGGCGCAAGCTCTCGCGCTTCGCTGGTTGGTGGGCATTTGAACAAGTGGACACCAAGAATGGGTTTGATGGCGGGTACAGATCATGGGCAAAGTACACAACAGCACCACGACCGGAGAGTGAAACATATTGACAATATTCAGGGCTGCTGACGCAACGAGTCATCTGTTTTTTGCGTACCTCCGATCCCTCTCGCCTGATTCCGTCCGAGGGATCAATGGCATCTCGGCCTTGCCATTGTCGCTGCAGACGCTCGTACAAGAGACACGCTATCCCCCCGAACAGGGACCGTATCAAGCTACTTCCAAGGTTGTCATGGTGGTCGACTCTGTTTCTCCCACCCCGTTCGCTCTGCTTCGTCGGGCGAAGAATTTCGAGTATCGGGACGAAGATCGCGTGCTGCAGGCCTTCTCCAGCTACGAAGATCCTGTTCAAGCCCTGAGTGACGAATGCCGCCGAGTCTTGAAAAGCATCTCCTCCATCAATGACTCCGGTGTCTCCACCACTAAAGCTTCTACGAGCCTTGGTGATGCATCATGGTCCAGGTTCGAAGACCTTGGGTTCGGCGCCATAGGTGAATACGATGACGAGCCAGACTCCACGGTTGGTCGGACCCGAAAGCCTCCCCAAGGATTGCGAACCGCACCTCAGACTAAAAATGATGATCTTGGAAGGCCAACGACACCCTCGTGGGCCGATTTTCTCAGCTCTGGTTTTGCGAACGAAGCCTCCAGTCCTGGCCCGCGACCCTTGCTACTTCCCCCGGACAAGATCCTGCCCCCGATCAATCTGGATTCATCGCGAGTCAGAAGTTCCCAATCTCATGTCCGAAAAGGCGACGATGCTGATCTGGAGCCGGGCGAGCTTGCTAGTATCAATGCCATTGAACTGGATGATGCTTTCTGGTGGGTCTGGATCACAAGTCTTGCTGGTGAGGAGACCCTGGGCCGGAAAGCCATGTTTGGACGATGCGCCCTGATCGAGACTACCATTGGAGGCGCATGGCTCTTGATTGAGGAAATGGTCCAAGGCGCTGCTCCCGAACCGGAAATGGGGGCATACATCGCGGAGAAGAAGGGCCGATTCACTTTTGGGAAGAGAAGGAATGTTTCCCGCACGAAATCAATGGGACGAAAGACACAGCCGCCGAAGTTTGAACCGTTGCAGCAGACAAGCCAAGCTTCACCAGCAAGCAAAACATCTATAGGACCAGACCAGCATGCAAGAATCCAGGCTGCTGCTGCAGCATTGCAGGAGAAGCAGAAACAGCAGAATGGGGTGGACGACATCAGAACCCCACGAAGAGGGCGAGGAGGCGACACTATGTCTACAAAGACAAACAGCGTGTTCACCTTGCAGCCGGTCATCATGAGCGAAGCTGCTCCGGCAATGAAGTGGGCGAACACGTATGACAAGAAGGCAATCCGTGCTGCTTATCTGGGCAACAATTTCGCCGGGAAAGGATCTGCGTCCGATCTTGGAATCTTTGGAGCAACGACCCATGGCTCGATCACGCCTCAGCCGCCACCTCCTATATCGAAAGATGCCCCTCCAGTACAGGATTATGGATTTCCACCAGAAGAGCGGAAGCCCGATGCGGTTCCTTTACCCGCTGAGACGCCAGGGGAGAAGTTGCAGGCTCCACCGGATCCTCCGCCAAACATCCCCTCAGCCCCCTTACCAGTTGAACCTTATCGTCCGGCTGGCAATCAGGCGGCTGCGGATGCTGCAGAAGTCCCTCTGCCGGAACGTGGGAACGATGTGGAAGATGCACCATTGGAGCAGACCATGACCGTCACGGACCCGCGACCAAGCAATCTATCCCCACAGTCTACGCCTGAGAGCAAGCGAGGCGGAAACAAGCTCAAGAAGAAGGATGGCCGTAATTTCAAGGGGCTCTTCAAAAAGAAGACTCCTGCACCCCCTCCGGCTGGTCCATCGGATCCATTGGCTGCTGCTGCGGCTCGGGCAGCTCTCAGCCCCAAGCCTCAACAGCAAAGCTCGACCTCGCTGACCCGACGTTTCTCCCGCATTGGACGAAAGGAGCATCCAGCGGACTCCACCCCACCACTTCCGGGACTTGACTCGCAAAGAAATGGTCTAGAGCCACCTAGAGTGATCCAGAATGGGGCTGATTCCCAGCTCAGTCTGTCCCGTGTCGACAGTAACGAGGAACGTCAAGCGGACACAGAGTTCCACAAATTCGACCAAGGTCCTCTCGACCAGCCTGCGTTCGCGCCGGTGGAAGACACACAACGTTCAGAAGCTTCTGATACGCCTACGATTTCCCGCCCGTCCACATCGGAGCCGGTGGGTGCTCACTACGATCCACCCGTCTCGAAGGGAGGAGAATACGAGCCAAGTGTATCAACCACGAGCGAAGGCACGCAGCTCAATGGGGCCCCTGAAGACCGATGGGCACAGATCCGCAAAAATGCGGCAGAAAGGGCGGGCCGGGATTATGAGGATCAAGTGACGGCGGGCAGAAAGAGCGTTGAGAGTGAAGGAGATGGCGATGAGAGCGGGGAAGAGAGTAAGTGATGCACAGGTCCGGATGATCATCAACTGCATGCTAACACCAGGCCAAGCCATCGAAAGCAGAGTTGCCCGCATCAAAGCCCGGGTTGCGGAGTTGACTGGCAACATGAGTCAAGAACCTGCAAAGGCGTGATGGCAGAGCTTGGACGGAGATTTCCTTTTGTTCCTTTCCTTTCCCTGCCTTTCCTTTCCTTTCGTCTGTATTTGATTCCCCACACGCAGCCCGCGAGATACCCCCAACTTGAGCCTTTGAGCAGTCGCCGGAGTTTGTGCAGAATGTTGACTTTGAGCGATGAAGATGGAATGGTGTAACGATACATATACCTAATCAGGGGGCAAGGGAGGATTTACATTCCGCGGTGAGGGAAGTCATTGATGAGCGTGGATCTGGAACTGGCGACCGCTCCATTTAGGAAGTCATTTTGCTGGCTGGCTGGGTCCTAGAGAAAGTAATACACGGAGGGACGATCATACTGAGGGTGGCCAGATGATGAGCAACACATATGCAACACAAAATTCATGTTAAGTATTCCCGGTGCCACAATCGCTGGATTTCTGATACAGAGCAAGCCCCTCTCGTATCTATGATGGATGGCGATGGTTGACCAACAAGTTCATCAACGAGGACACCTCTACTCCGCGCAATCATGAAAACTCAGTCAGATGACTCTATACCCATTAACTCCCCCAAATCTCCTCCTCCAAGGATGCCAACCGCACACTGATATTTCATCGTTGCCGCAGCACTTCTGGTGGCACAATGTCAGCCAAACAAATGCCCTCCACAACACACACCAAAGACGCATTCGCGCAAACGCACGCGCACACAAACTCACCCGTCAAAAACTGCTCAAAGCTCAGAGTAATGTACCCATCGCGATCCTCATCGTACTTCTTGAACACATCCGTCATGCGCTTCAGGACGATGCAGCTCTGCACGAACAGATCGAAGCTCATCCTTCCCTCGCCGCTCTTGTCGTAGGTCGTGTACAGCATGTGGACGAAGGAGGGGGAGAGGCGGTAGCCGAAGGCGACGAGCGCGTTGGTGAATTCGTCGAACGAGATGTTCCCGGAGCCGTCGGCGTCGAAGCGGTCGAAGAGGGCGCGCCAGGCGGCGAGGAAACCCCAGAGGCCGCTACACATGTTCCGAAGAAAGAGAAGGGAGTCAGTGAGTTAAATCCATTGTTTTCCCGGGTATTTGCGCAACGAGAGGCGATCGAGAGTGAGAGAAAGAGAGGGGGGGTGGGGGGGGGGGGCGCTGTTGAGGGAGAGATTCCGCATCACGGAAAAAAAAGAAGAAAAACAAGACTCACCAGAACTCATCAAAGTTGATGGTCCCGTTCTTGTCGACGTCGAACATGCGGATCATCATCTTGACGGTGTGCGGGTCGAAGGCCGAGAAATCGCCGTTGACGAGCGCGCGCCCCAGCTCCTTCTCCGTCAGCGTGCCCGTGCCGTTCTTGTCGACCGCCTTGAAGAGCGGGAAGAGCGAGGCGTCGGCGCTGCTGTTCGCGCTCGGGGGCGCTGGCGTGGGCGGCGGGCGTGAGGTCGGTGGAGGACGGCCTTGCGGTGGGGGGCCGCCCCCCTGTGGTGGTGGGGGACCTTGCTGAGGAACTTGGTTGGGGGGGAAGGAAGAGGCGTTGTTGTTGTAGCCGTAGCTGGCGTTGTTGTAGGAGTTGCTGCTGTAGGAAGGGGCATTGTGGGGGGAGAGGCGGGGTGGGGGCGGGGAGTGAGGATATTGCTGCTGCTGCTGCTGGGCGGAGGGGGGTAACGGGGGCTGCGGTTTGTTCTGGTACTGTTGGGCTGGTGGTGGTTGGTTGTATTGCTGTGGTTGTGGGTTTGAGTAGGAATAAGGGCGCGAGGGTTGGGGAGGGTGGGAGTTCCGGTGTGGTGGGGGATATTGCGATTGCTGAGGTTGCTGAGGCTGCTGAGGCTGTTGAGGCTGTTGGTGCGAGGAGAGTATTTGCGCCGCCTAAGGTTCTCATCAGTGGACGCAAGCAATGAGGTGATCATCTCTCCGGTAGTACCTGCTCAGGTTCTGCATGTCTAGATTTCAGCTCATGTCAGCCAGGGTCAGAGGTGGAGGGGCAAAAGTTGTGGGGAAAGGCCACTCACGCGGGCAATGCGTCTGGATTGTACCCGTGATTGTATGCCATGATTGTGGCAATCTGTCACCGGCTTCGAGAATTCAACGGAGGTGAAACGGTGGGAGAAGTAGCTGTTTGACCTCGACCTTATGGATCTCCTGCGGCGGGATGGAGCTTGCACGACGGGGCTTTTGGCGCCGGGAGGATACTTCTCCAGGCAGATTGCGCCTCATCCTCAGCGCCCGGACTCGTCTTTGGTTTTCGTGCCATTTGCCTTCCATTACTCGCAATTGTATGATAGACGGCTACGTCACCCTTTTCGTGACTGCCGCGTGGGAGCGAGTACGATGCTCGAGGCTGTCAATCAGCCGTTTGTAGGAGACTGGAGCCGTCGGCCACTCGGTCTTCTACAGAAGCATGACGATGTCGATCTACAGCAATTAATGCACCCGCACAGCGACCAACATCATTTCCTTGAATGAGCTGTCGCCGCTTCGCCATCAATGTTTAACATAAGCATCTTTTGATGCCAAGACCAGGAATCACCCATTGCCTTCCCTCGGTCTTTCCGCTGCTGCAATATTCGCGCTCAAGGCGCTCCATTGCTCGAGTGAATGGAGAGATCTTCCCAGCTTGCTCTATGACCATGTAGTGACAGGATATAGACGACCAGGGCGGTTGAGAAGATATCTTGATCAGTGCCAAGCCACTAAACCCAAAGTAATCACGATATCTTGTCAGATGCTGGAGAGAGACGTACGAGGGGTAGTATGCCTTCACCTACGGAAAAGATCTTCAGGGCAGAGTCACGGAATATGAAAAAACAAGTCATCAGAAGGACAAAAACAAGAAGTAACTCCCTCGAGCCGGGATCGAACCAGCGACATCACGGTAACAATAATCCATTACAGCCGTGCACTCTTCCAACTGAGTTATCGAGGGTTTTAGACTCGTCTATCATTATTTATAATAATATATAGCAAGATTGATTCCACGTAAAGTGTCCGAATACTTCCCCACATCTTTGTTTATATCCTGATCTCCTTAGGACGGCCTTGTCTGTCCTTACGGTACCTTTTAGCTAGTCATCTGGTATCCCGGTTGGCTCTTTCCTTCACCCTAAAAATCTCCTTCCTTCAACCTGAAAATCTCCTTCCTTCAACCTGAAAATCTCCTTCCTTCAACCTGAAAATCTCCTTCCTTCAACCTGAAAATCTCCTTCCTTCAACCTGAAAATCTCCTTCCTTCAACCTGAAAATCTCCTTCCTTCAACCTGAAAATCTCCTTCCTTCAACCTGAAAATCTCCTTCCTTCAACCTGAAAATCTCCTTCCTTCAACCTGAAACACCGCCACCAGGTATCGACTTGCAATTTCAGCGTCATCGGCTTCTCCCTTTTCTCGAGATGGCATTCCGTGAGGTATCACAATTCCTGGTACCGAATGTTACTTTACAACGGAAGACGTTCCAAGTATTCGGTGAAAGGATCCAATGAACGGATATTGGGACATGAATGCTCTACCCGGTAACCCTTGAAATGGGCTGTCTGGATTTCTGCTGCGCTTCATGTGCTTCAGACGCCTAAAAGTGGGCAAATATATATCTACGAAGTCCCCTCTCAAGGAGATGACACACATCAACCCATTATACCCATCCTCACAAACTTGAACTTCCCATCCAAAAGTCGCATTGCCGAAAAAAGGGAAGAACGATGATTTAGTAGAGTTTGTTCGGCTTCCAAAATCCGTCTAAACCATCACCGACAACAAGACCAGCCGAAGATGGCTCCCGCCTCTGCATCATCCTCCAGTTCAAGATAGGGTCTCGGTGTTGCGTCCGTTTGTCTGGCGAGAACGAAACAGCTGCGGGTGATGCCATTGGTCTGTGAATATTATTGGCGAAGGAGGATCGAACAGAACTGGGGGAGTGGTTCAGCAGTGAAGGCGCGAACGTCTCATCGTCAAAGGACGGCTGATCCGCTGTTTGAGTGGTCGTTGCTCGATATAATTCGTCTGATGAGGTTACTCCAGGGCTGGCGAGGCTTTTAGACGGGTCTTCGGCTGCAGCAGGGAAGTCTCCATACATCTCTTCAGCTTCTCTCTCCTGGGATCCATTCGCTCGATCTTCGGAAGTACCATTGATACCAGGTCTTGAGTACATTCCGGAGTACTTTTGGACTTGGTCCCTCGGGGTCTCCAGGAAAGGCACACTGCGCCTTAGAGTTTTGAGTTGACCTCTATTGAGCCAAGGCATTGGATGTCCTTCACGTTGACGGTCATAGAGATGCCCATACATGTTCCACGCGTTGCGACTATCTGCTTCTGACGTCTGCGGCGTTGCTGGGTTCACGTTACCTGCCCTGATCGAGTGAGACGGATGTGACCTTTGTTGAGAAGATAATCGCGAACTTGTGCTCATTGAATGAGGCGGCCCGTGCTCGATTCCATGGGAGCAATTCAGATCAGCTCGTGACCACTTGAAATCCAGGTTCAGAAGCTGAGGACTTGTATCATGGCTCTGCCGAGCTGGTGATCTGGTGTCTGTATCTTGGACACCCCCTGGGGGAGGTGATTCTTGCCCTCGCCTTATCGTTGGATCGCTGTGTCGTACATGACTTTCCTTGGAAGTTTTGACGGTCTCATTCACAAGAGGAGCTTTACATTGCTCTAGTAGGAAATCGACGTAATCTCCTGTCCTGTAACTGTCTGGCACTGTTGCCAGGGATGGGTTGCTACCAATGTTGTCTGTTGGCATATTTTCGCCTCGATATTTTGTCATCGTAATGTGCGCGTCTGAAGACTGGGGCGCAGGTTGCTCTGTTTGAGTCTGAGCCTGGCCGACAACTCCAAGCAAGCGTTCGTCTTGACCTCTGATGTCTCCGTTTTCGCCTCTGTCTTTCCTCACTTCACTTTGCTCAGCATTTGAAATGGGGTGGTGCCCTCCAACGAAATCGCTCCTGGCTTTTCGCCGACTGATGCCCGTTCGAGAGCCTTGCGACAGTGCCGCTGGACTAGACTGATCCTGGTGGTGGACATCTCGCCTATCAGATACTTCGCCTTCATTTCGAGTTGGAGGAGACTTTGGAGATGTCCGTAATGGTGGCCTGGCGAATACCATCGGGGTCCTATGATTCGTAACCGGGGATCTGTGGATATTGCCGTTATTTGCTTGACGTCTTAAACTAGATGGTGGCGTACGTTGACGCGTCTGAGACCAGCTGAGATAGCTTGTTGACTTGGTGAGCGACCGTGGCCCTCTGTCGTACGTTTGAAACACAGGGGTAGTCACCGGCTCTCTGGTCCTTTTGATTGGCGATGATGACTTGTGCCCAGAGCTGCCAAAGCCTAGGAATGGCGTTTTAGGAAGCTCGATCAGGTGATCCGATGAAAGTTGCTGGTCGTTGCGTGAAGGCAGCCTCGAGTATTGATCGTGGTCTTGGACACCTTGTCTCCTACTAAAAAACCTTGATACCTCTGTGTTCTGATCGGCTGCTTTAGCCCCTCGTCGCTTGGGATCTTTCGCCAGTGATATTCCATTTCCCACTGTGTCGTGTGGTCGCGAGTTGAGGAAATTCAGCTCCGAGAACGCAAGATCAGGCACTGACAAATTACATGAGCAAGTATTTCGAGTATGAGATAATCAGGACTTACAAGCCCTTCTTCTCTTCGGAGACGACGCCTTTCCATTGGCGAACAGACCAAGGTGATGAGGACCTTTCAACTTAAAAATTCCATCAGCGCTGGGAAGATTGGTCTAGATTGGAAAGAGACACCGTACCGTGAGTCTTTCTTGCGGGACGTTTGAAGCTTTAAATTCATGAACGAGGGCAGCCCCAGTCTTTTCGGCCCTTCTTCGCTTCGTCGGCTTTCTCACAAGGTCATGCCCTTCCTCAGAGTGCTCACCAGTCCGTCTAGCTTCTTTTAGCGTGAATCTGTCATCCCGAGTTTTATGCCTTCGTCTCCTTCTGTAAGACTCACCCGGCGGCCGCGAGCGAGGTAGGTGTGCTGGTGCAGATGGACTAGGTGAGTCAGAGGTTGCCAATTTCTTGCGCTTCTTGCCTCTCGATAATTCCGGGCTATACCGAAGATCCTCATCTCCTTCGCTGCCGCGAACTGCCAGATCAATGGTAGCGGCTGGCTCTAGCGATGGGCTCTTTCTCGTGTCTGTCCGTCTTCTTTTCCTTGGGGACTTGATATTGTCTCTTTCTTCTGCTGGGACTCCTGACTCGTATGTGAAGTTGCGGAAAGGGGCTTGTAGATCGGGCTTAGCAGCTGATGTGCGCGCCGTGGTATGACCAGCTGTATCTTCAATTGCGCTTTGCCAACGTGGTTCAACGTCTCCCGTGATAGAATTCTCTTTCCGTCGTCTCTTAGAAGACCGAGTATAGTGTAACTCTCTCTCGTCTACGTCCTTTTGACGAATAAAGCGCCCTTGGACGCATGGGTCCTTCGAGGTGGCGGGTTGTGTCTTTGATGTAGCGAACAGCCACTGTTTGATTGAATCTCGCGGGGACTTTCGATCTTTGGCCGGCATTCTTGACTACCAGGTGGACAAATGCAACTGAATCGAAGATAGCAGAAAAGCAAATGGAGCCTTGGGGCAGATCTTGCGAAGAAAGGCTCGATGTTCGATTACAGGAAGGATTACGTCCCAATACGGAAAGCGCGACTCACATTGCCTGCCCCAACAATTCGTACTTGAATACAAAGAATCAAGCATCGGTGGAGCGAGAAGCTTCGAATCCAAATGAAATCCAAGTCTAGGATGACTTGGATCGCTCAAATTCAATGGTGATTTGCATAAGTACTGCAATCCGCGATATATTGCACAAAGAGATGAAACAGCAGCTTACAGCTAGAGCATCCAATTGAGATTGAAGCGGTTGTCTAAGTCAGCAGGAAAGGCTTTGCAAGTAGACCTGAGATCTACCTATCATCTTCTCGTAGAAGCTGCTCATCTTTAGACCATTCCTCAGCCAATGGCAGCCCATTTCAAAATGACCTGTTAATCCTCTGGTGACTTCTCATCTTCGCCCTTGGTCGGTGCACGTTCGTCGGCTTCATGCTCGGATGCCTTGTGAGACGCGACTTCTGCTTGCTTCTCAAGCGTTTTGTCCCTCTTCGCCTTTCTCCAACGGGGTCCATATGTGCTGAGGACCCAAAGACTCGGACTGAAGACGACCCAGATGAGAGCCCAGAAGGTGTAAGTCCACCCAACTGTCATCTTGTTGAACATTGGCACAATGACGGCCGACGTTCCAGCACCGAGCAAACATCGGAACAGATTATTCGCCGCGGTTGATGCAGCAGGGTTGCCTGGATTCAGATCCAGCATAAGAATCTGTGTCACTTGGAAGCCTGCCATTACTCCGTAGCCTGTGAAAAAGAGGACGACCAATGGCCCTGCAAGATTGGTTTGGAAGTCAAGGACCCATCCATACGTTATTAGTCCTGCACAGGCGAAGTACAGTAATGGCATAGCTACCACGAGTCGGGCTCGCTCGACTGGAAATTCCGACAAATCTTGAGCTCGATTCTTCACCACTGGTAGACCAGCTATTTTTGCATGGCGGCGCCAGGAAGCGTCAACCCATTTGCCGGTCGTGAATGCGGAAAGGATGCTGCCGGCACCGAAAGGTATGAAGACGAGGCCAATCTTGATCTCATCGAAGCCATAAGTTTTACCGAATTGGGAGGGGATTCCGACGTTGACCGCGTAAAGGACCGAAACAACCAGTCCGCTGCAGAAGAGAATGATTGCGTTCTCTTTGTCGAACACGACCATCAATGTCGACAGAGGGTTTGGTATCGTCACCTTGTAGTTTTCGGTCACGTATTGCCTCTCAGCTTCTGACACTTCCACGCCAGCTGCACGCCTGTGCCTGTCTTTGATGATGCTTGTGAGAGAAACGCTTGCGAGCGGAGGTGGGACAGAGCCATCACCGACCACTTTGCGGCAAGTCTCCGGAAAAAAGAGGACCACCGGAACAAAAATGACACCGGATGCTATGATGAGGAAGTAAAAGATCCATTCCCAACCGCCGTACTGGGCGAGGATGCCTCCAAGAATTGGACCTACGATGGGCCCGACAATAGTGGCAACGGATGTGTAAGCGATGTATTGGCCCCTCTCCGCACTCGTTACAACATCTGCGATGACACCCTGCGCCAAGGCGACGGTACCACTGCTTCCGGCACTCTGGAGACACCGTAGTACCATGAGTGCCGCGTAGCTTCTTTGGAAAGCAAGGCCAAAATTGGCAGCGATGTAGATAACATAACAAGCGATGAAAGCTGGCCGACGACCTGCTCGGTCCGAGAAACCAGCGATGAGAGACGGAGCAAGACCTTGCAAGATCTTTATGAGGAAGAGACGTGAGTACTGGTACTAGTGCTGTTGAATGAAGGGAGATGATATAACTGACCATGAATGTAGTCACCGTCAGGTTGATCTCAGAATCGCTGACATGTAGATCTGCAGCGAGCTGATTCAACGCTGGAAGATATATGGTTGTGGACATGGGAGAGAAGACAGCGCTCAAGGATGCTGTGAAGACAATTGCCTTCTTTTCCCATGGCCTGAAGATTGAATAAGGTCGACCAGTTTCGACTGCCCGTTCGCTTTGTGGTTCAGGGTTGGGTGCGGTTTGCCCCGGCTGCGTTTTGTGTTGATCTGGTTGAGAGCGAAGCTCTCCATCCTCTGCTGCCATATCTGGCATTTACCAGAGACAAGAAACTTACTGCCGCCTGCTCATCCACAGGGCCCGTTGCTGGATGCAGGATGCCTGGAGAAGACATCGCGAGCAAAAGTGAGTGGCAGATAACGACCCGTATGACGGTGTCGCTCGTAGCTTCTATGAATCCTGTTGAGGTGCTGCAGGACAAGTGCACTGTCCATCGCTGCATGCCTAATGTCCGAAGTAAGAGTGATAGCGCCACGGAAGCCCGGCAAGAATCCGCATGACATCCAATGAAACAAGCAGCACTGAGCGGGCACTAGGGCCTAGAGACAGGCGCCAATGCAGGAACCGCTGTCTCGCGTTGAAAAGACTGTAAATCCGTCGAAAAACCCGATAGTGCAAAGATTTTGCATAAGTGCCACAAAAAGGGTGTCATTGCCGCAGTCATGCAGCTATTGACATCAGTGGAGCCTCATATCTTCGTTTTTGATCAAATGTATGTTCTCAAGTCACATTACGCAAGTGACTGTCGAACGTCCACCTGGCATTCATTTCCCATATCCATAAATTGTCATGGCGGAACTTAACCCTCATTGCTGTGCCAATCCAGCAGTGACTGTAGATTACAAGCCCAAGGGAAGCTACATTGAAATCGCAGGCCTCCACATCTGTAAATAACCCGATTCGCTGTCTTTACATTTGATCAAGACCTCACGCGTTGCTCCTGCGCAGATGAAATTGCTCCTAATGCGTCGTCGACTCGCGGTATCATCGCCATCAACGATGTATTTGGCATGGCTTCCCAGACCCTTCAGGGGGCTGATCGTATGGCATCTGCGGTCAATGCGCGTGTCATAGTGCCCGACTTTTTCGATGGCCATCCCTTGGACATGTCCCTCTATCCTCCAGACACCGAGGAGAAGATGGAGGCCGCCAAGGCATGGCGCGAGAAGCATGGAAATACCGACGAAGGTTTGAGTGCCCTCATGCGTGTGAGAAAGGCGCTGGATGACAAGTATCCGACTGTCCAAAGTTGGGGGGTCTATGGCCTTTGCTGGGGAGGTAAGGTCGCAATCATGGCAAGTGGCCAGGATTCCGCATTTGCAGTCTCTGGTACTGCACATCCTGGGTGGGTTTCCTCTGACTACAAGGACCAGCCAGCGTGCATTCGCTTATGAACTCTATAGCCGCATAGAGATTAATGATGCTGACAAGTTGACCATTCCTCACATCGTACGTGATTTCTAAAAGGAGTCTTTCTTCTCAAAGATGTTTAGGGGCTTTTCTAGCAATATTGAATTGGAATCCAATTCAAAACCTGCCCCGATTGCCTGATTGCGAAACATGGATGAATACTGATCCCTGAAAATTCATGTAGTGTCTCTTCTCCCAGAAGGATGCAGCACCAGAGGTCGTTGAGAATTATAAGTCTATTCTGAAAGCGAAGAACAATGTGGAAGTGGATCAGTACAGCAACATGCAGCACGGATGGATGGGCGCCAGAGGCTTTTACAATGGCGAGGAGAGCGTCAAGGAGTTCGAGAGAGGGCATGTATCCTGTTGCACTTACTGCATCTCCGGCTGACTTAGGTGTATAGGTACGATCAGTTGGCGGCCTTTTTCTCCAAGCATCTGAAATAGCTTTTGACTGAGATCGACTTAGAAGACCTATTTAGCATAGCTGATCCTAAGTTGTTTCTTCCCCAGAAACCTGCACTCTGCATGATCATATCATTGTTTCTGGCTTGACGCCGCGAAGGTAGCGGGGATGTTCGATTTGCCAAATCTCACAGCACCGAGCCCACATGAAGGTCAAATGTCCACTATCCTGCCTTCAAAAATGACTTGTCGATCTCTGGGTGGATCATAGACCAGATCCTCAAGGCTGAGTCGCCTTCTCTGTTTTGAGAGGCGGTCATCGCTTCCGCCTTTCGACTGATAGATGATCAGATCTGCTCGGCCTCCCACTTCAAACCCAGTCTTAGAGTCGAAGCCAACGGCTTCTCTCGCACGAGAACTGACACATTCGAACAGGCATTGCACATCAGCTGCAGTGCCAGCCTGATATACTCCCACACCTAAGCTGGCAAGCGCGAGAGGATCGCAAGTACCCTGGGGAGTGAAGGCGTTGCCGACGTTGTTGATGGAAATGGCCCCCTTGAGGCCATACTGCTGGATCATCTGCGGTATTTGCAACGTCCCACGTGGACGCTCACCACCGCCCGAACCGTTGGGAGGCTTGCCTTGGATGAACAAGTCTGACGTTGGGAGGCCGACGAAGTAGATGGGGAGGTCGTTTCGCTGTATGATGTGGCTGAAATCTTGCCATTCCTCCCTTGAGAATAGTGTGAGCCTCGTGCAGTGGCCCAAGACAATCGTCTTGTCAGTCTTGGCCTTGCGCCAATCCAGCTCGATTGCAAGCGCTATGACATGTCTAGCCATGACCGGCGTGTCGACGTCAATGTTGTAGTCCAAATGGAAGTCCAAATGCTTGTTCAAGCGCTGTGCAAGCTTCGCCGTCCATTCCAGATTCTCCTTGGAGTGCAAGTCCGAGACTTCAACGTAAGGAGTCGACCCAATCGCTTCAACATCCTCATTTGAGCATGCCGTCTCGAAGAGACGTCTGTTCTCCTCTGCGGATGGACCAGAGAAGAGAGGGTCTTGAGCGAACGCACAAATCTGTATTCTACAGCAGTGCGCAAAGTCGCCCTTCACAGTGATTGCTGCATCCAAGCACTTGAAGCCAACGGTGCAATCGATCTCGATGAAGGCTCGCATGTGAGTCACTCCAGCTGCCACGCTTTCAGCGATGAGCCTATCAAGGGCCCTCTTGCGTCAGAAGCCAGTTTCTTTGCACGATCTCAGGGATACGGTACAGAAATAGTCGAAGGACCATTGCACCTACCACTTGGCCCTCCTCAACAGATCTTCCATCTCAAACCTTTTCTTCGCTTTGGTGCCAATGTCCATGGCTTCGGCGAACCCACCTTTTTCCAGTCGCAAGTCTGCATACTTTGGGTCACTCGTCAAGAAGGCTTTGTCGAGATGTACGTGGGCGTGACATAGACTCGGCGTCACCAAGTGACTATCAACGTCAATAGTCACCGGCTCACCGAGTCCTTGTGTATTAGTGGATTCCGCATGTTCAGTGATCCCGCATATTCTGCCAGATTTGATGCTGATGTCATGAAGCTTCTTGGGATCATGGTGATGGCTCGCGACGATTCGGCTTCCTCGAATAGAAAGCGTTGTCTGGCCTTCGTCTGCCGCTTGACCTACCATTGCTTGTGCATACGATTCAGAGTATGTTGGCTTGATGAAAGGCGACAAATGAGCTGACAACAAGACCACCAATGGGGCACGTGACCTGATTGTTCCGTAAAAATGAAGTGCACAAATGATGCCTACATGCCCCTTGGATGGTTGATCTACAACATAGCAATCACACCTCCAGTCACGGATTCTCAATGAACTAAATCAAGTGTATATATTGAAATTCCCACAAGAATGTACAGAAAGTCTCAGCAAGGACTCCGTCCCAAAACTCCTCCGATGAAGCTATCCCATACTAATTTGGCACAAAAATATGAATTATGTCGATGCAGTTTCTATACAGACGTAGTAAAGGTAAGGATTGAGCGCCGTCGAAGATGCCAAGTCGAAGATGCCAAAATCGATAATCAAATCTTACCGTCCATTACTAAAATATGATCCTTGATGCTGTTGTTGGTCCTGCATGTTCCCATTTTGGTAATATCCCTGTGACTGCTGTTCATATGTCGGCGTACGACGTGGTCCAACAAGTTGTCCCGCACTTGGCGGAGTCCACTGCTGCTGCAGTGGATTTTGGGGTTGTTGATATTGAAGTGACGGCTGCTGCTGCTGCAATGGATGTTGAGGTTGTTGATATTGAAGCGGCGGTTGCTGCTGCTGATGACCTGGCACATTCCAGCCATAGTACTGGGACTGCTGCTGAGGACTCGGCTGGGCGTGATACTGAGTTGGCGAGGGTGGGTACCCGCCTGGCATGGCGTACTGAGGCTGCGGAGTGGTAAATTGTTGAGTCGGCATGGTGTACGATGATTGTCGCTTTTGCTGGGTAAGATGCTGCTTCTGAGCAATGGCTTGCTGTACCATCTGCCCACTGAGACCTTGCTTCATCTCCTGTTTCTCTTTCTCCCGAGCTTCGATCGCGCCCACCAGGCCGCCACCCTGAGAGCCCGTGTTCTGGCCCTTATTTCCCGCCATGTTGATGAGCGGAGAGCCTGTGACACGGGCTACATGTTCCTGTTCCCGAGCGGAAAGATTGTTGGAATAGTCAGCAGAAGAATACATTAGATTAGAAGCAGTGCGCGACTGAGGCCGAGAAGGTATCTCATTTCCATATGACGAATGTCTTTTTTGCAGCTTCCTTGGACCAGACTTTGTGTTTTGATTCGCCCAATCGCCTGACGACTGGCGTGATGTCATCGGAGGGGTGGGTGAGGCGGACTTCTGGCGACCATGGGCGTATATTGGTGTTACACGACTGGCAGCGGCTCTTTGCTGGACAAATTGCTCTGGCGTCAATGAAAGCCTCGGACTGGGACTGCTTGCCCCAATGCGTGCGCCGGGCTGCCAGACGATACTTCTTCGGTTGTCATCCAGAGGAGAGGTGCCCTGAGAATGGGGTTCTGGGGTCATCAAATTGCGGCTGGGAGACGGTTCAGGAGAATCAAGCTGCCTCCCGGCAGGCTGTACGCTCAACGATGGGCTCGCACTCATGGGACTGTCATCACGGGGGCTAGGCGTTGGAGTGAACCAGTCTGAAGAGTTCGCCACTTGATGGTTTGGCTGCGACAATGAGGGAGCGGTGTTTGGACGATTGCCTGTTGCAGGATCGAATCGTTGCGTTGGGCCAAAATCCACCAACGGAATTGCCGCGCTTATTTGGGGTTCTGGAGTAGCTCCAGGACGGTAGTGAGCATCTCCAACTTGAACCGCTTGGGGCAATGCAGGCTCTGGAGTCCCTACGGTCTTCAGAACCCCCCTCCGAGGCTTCTCAACAGACCGCTGAGACCTCTTGGTATCTGTGGACTTTCGAGTGCTTGCGTAATCGGGCGAGACGGTGGACTCGTTGTCGTAGACGCTCACATCGTCATCTCGTATGCCCTCTCGACCACCGCTTGTCAGTGAGTTTGCGTGGTCAGAGCTAAGAACTTGGGCGAGTGCATCTTCGTCGATGTAACGATCGTGCAGACTGTCAAGACTATTTTTGGCGACTGGCATCGGCGGCTCGGCACTTTCATGCTTGTACGGTGTTGATGCCGGTTTGGGGGGCGAATCAGCCCTTGACAAAGACGTTGGCGTCTTCACTGGTACGGGTTTCCTGCTTATGCTTTGACCAGTGGTTGTTCGAGAAGGCGATGGCCGGGATTGGCTCATTGGTCTAGGTAGAGGCTTTTGAATATAGGACGGAGAGCTCGGATTAGGTGAAGCAGCATGATTATCCACCGCCGTGTAAACAGCATTTGCTGACGGCGACTCAAGAGAAGGGGAAGGAGCAGAAGCTTGCGACAAGGGAGACACGGTCCGTGAAATTGAACCTTGCGGGCTTAGTAGATCGTATGAGTTCATGAGAGGCTTATCCTTGTAATAGGGCGGCGAAAGAGCACCGGACTGGCTGGAGGATGCCGAGGGTTTCCGAGATCCAGCATTGATCGTGTTGGGATAGGCAGCGGTTACTCGTGCCATGCCTTCAACAGAAGTTGACCGGTCAGCAGTATTCCCCGTTTTTCTGGTTGAAGAGATTACCCCACGTTGTCCTTGATCCTCTGAGTTTCTTCCACTCTTGATAGATCCGCTGTTCGATCTCCATGCTGCTGCCGCCCCTGCCGCTGCTGCCGTTCCCCCGACCGTTGAGTTTTTTCCAGCATCAGCCAGTTGCTGCAATGTGGTTACAGAGAGCCTGCTGTTGGCCCGGCGCATATCCGGCGACACCCCTGGACGTCTTTGAGGCCTTGCTCCAGGCTCATGTGAAAAGGCTGGTGGAGCAGCAATTTGCGATGGCGGTTCTGCAGGTCGTAGATCGTGGTGCTGGACTAGTCCGTTCGTGTTTTCGATGCTCCTCAGTCTTCTCTCGCTTTCAGAGCTGCTCCGATCTTTGGTAGGCTCGAGCTCAGCAGCATATCGCTCTTGCATCTGAGCCTTTTGAGCGGCAAGACCGATTGGAACGCCGTGAGTGGGCGGCGTGGGAGCTTGTTCAAAGGCCTTCATCGGAGGCGGTGGCGCTTGTTCATATGAGGGCCTGCCGGATCGGGAAGCCTCATATGACGGCCTTGACTGCTCGTACGATACCCGTGAAGGCGAGTCACTGTAGTCTTTCCGATCTCGTTGAGATCGTCGGTGTTGCGGCTCGGATGCTGGGTACACCGCGGAGAATGACCTCTGATGCTGTGCTTTAGGCCGATTGGGGGTAGCCAAAGGCGATTGGAGCACGGATGCATCTGGAGGCGCAGAGCTCGTATGCGGAGGAGGCATGGGGGGGGCTTCGTCTCTTAGAGATGGCGTAGACTTGATTGAAGCCCCGTCTTCATAACGAAGACCTCCACCACGGGATGGGAGGCTATTTCGGTAGCTTCTATAGCTGCTGGCGCGACTGCGCGGTCTGCCATTTGTTGTCATCCTGGTCATCCTCGCAGAAGTCAAGTCTTTCAACTTTCTGCGCCATTCTCGCTCCGTCCAATTCGAGCTGCCCTTTTCGTGTATGAGTCCGGCGACGTCCAAGATTTCGAGATAACCATAACGCTTCTCTTGTGGAAGCGCGAACATCAGACTCCGTGGGTCCAGAGTGTCTGCAATCAACCTTGTCGGGCGGCCGTACAGTGCGAAAATATCGTAAAGGGGGAAGAGGTACCGGAGCATCATTTCGAAACCGCTGACTGCGGGATGGACCTCTGGCATCACAAAGACAAAACCTTCGTTCGTGATGTCCCGATCGGAATGGATCGTGATTGAGCCTTCGACCTTAATGAGCGTGGACTGGTCGATGAGAGGCTTTGACTGTGGATATATGGCGTAGGCGGAATAAGCATCATTGATCGTTGCAATGGGCCATGCTTTCTTTGTTTTCTTGGTATCATAGAACTTGATGTTGCCTTTGAGCGGCTGTACTCGCTCGTACGCCGACTTCTTCTTAAGTTGCTTCTGCTGCTTCTGCACGTCCTTCTCGTCCGGAGGTGTGATGACACACCAGCACCGTCTCCAAGGAGTCCCGGCTCCGAAACGAACCCTAGTCCAGTCTTCATTCTTGATCCTTGTCCGATCCATGATGACCTTGATGTTGTTCAAAAGCTTTCCCTTGCCGGCGATCAAGGATCCGGTATAGGCTTCATGTAACGTCGCGTTCTCGTACATTGCCAGCCTTATAGCAGCCGTCCACTGGGTAAGAGAGTGTAAGGAATTGAAATGAAGCAGATAGCGATTCTTGCCGGCGGTCGATACGCTCAACACATTTTGAAGGGGCTGAATGTCCACCGAGCGCGTTGGGAGTGTTTCGATCTATAACGAGTTAGCCGTGAACCTGCTTGATGGATATCTGGCACGTCAGACCATCTTGATTGAAGCGTCAGCCAAATTGATGAATGTAGGTGCTACTTCGCCGTCCTGGCCGGCGGCATCCAGAGCTGAGGCATCCCAGAGGGAAAGCACCGTTCCAACGAGCTGAGCAAAAGACTCGGTCCAAGACCTGTCAGCATTGGGGCGTCCGTCTGTCACGAGTCAGATATGCTTGGGTGGATGCAGCCTGTCAGAGCCTACGTGTGTCCAGGTCATTCAGCTTCAGAAAGTAGCCTTCTTGATATAGCTTATTGGCATGGCTGTTGAGAAAAGTAAAGATGGGCTGCAGCTCAGGGATGGTATCTTGAGCGATCTCCATTACGGGAGGCTGATAGGTCTGAACCATGGACATTGGTCGAGAAGATGACCGCTCTGTTCTGGTTCTTGGTCGTGGAGACTCTTGTGCTGGAAGTGCTTCATGCTGAGCTGACGGAGCCGAGGGTGCTTCTGGTTGGGATTGCAGCGGTGGAGCTGTCTTCTCGGCTTGACCTGAGAAGGTAGTTGATTGGGGTGACTTTGGGGGCCCAAAGGCCGACATGAAGGATAAGACTATGCAAGGGGTGTTAGTGAGATGTTTTCACCTGGGATAGGAGGGGGCGTACCTCGATTGCGGACCATGATGGCGGTTGGATTGGCCTTGCCGGCTTGAGAGAATGGTCCCTAAAGCTCTCCGTAAAGATCAAAGTGTGAGAAGATGATGTTTCATCTGACTTTGCTGGTGACGGACTTTGGCGGAAGTCGGCCTTCCAGACGTGTCAGCCCAGCCTACCTCCAACCCCCAGTGTACGAAGTAAGGAGTACGAAGGAAGGCGCAAAGGGGGATTGAAACGAGCGTCGGTGCACTTGCACGATAGAAACGTATATGCACAGCTCGAAGATGCAGAGAATCGAAGGATCAGTTCCGGAGGCAACTTGGTAGTGACAGTGTGAAGAAAAAAAACCAGGGAATTTATTTTTGGGCTTGGTCCACGCGGATGGGCGGCGTCATGAGCGAAGTGAGATCACAAAGCCAAAAGCCACCGCAGATGCTAGCGCCTTTCTGTCAGCGGTGTGACACTTTCTAAGTCCTCTCCGACTTGGACCAGCAGTCCAAGCCGCTGTGCTCGTTCATGCCCCGAGACGTTCTGTGGTATCTCGTATTGATTGTGACGAGTGCGGGAGCGGTCAGGCGCGGCCAATGCATGAGCTGACGACCGCTGTGGCCCGGATCAACCGATTTGATCTTATTAATGCTCGGGACAAACCCTTGTCACCCTTGTTGAGCTACGGATGTACTCGAGCTGCTTAGGCAGCTTGACCGACTTTGAACTTGTGAACGCCCCACAATTTCCCAATATGGAATCTTCAACAGGACTCGTCATCATTTCTCAGAGTCGATCTGATTTTGCAGAGCCCATTCCCTCGTCTATCCAGCTACACTCACTCACAAAATGGCACTGGTAAGCAGCACACAATCTGACAAGGTCGAGCGCTTGCGGAATACAGCCTTTGACTTCTGTACTGGCTTCGCCTCTGGCGTCTCTGGTCATGAGTGCCTTGATCGATTTTTCACTGCGGACCCTGTGATATTGGAGCATGGACCGTCGTGGGCAACAACACGACTTCCATTCCTCGCCGTCACCTTCCGAGGCCGTCGCGGCCAGGATGGAGCGAAGACGGGAACTTGCGATGACTACTACGATCTCTTGACAGCCACTCTGGCCGTCGAACCTGAATCCGTGGCTGTACCTCCAAAACAACACATTGCTGTAGACGCTGCTCAGGGCATTGTGACGGTGAGATTGCACGCAAAATTCAGCAGTATCCAGACAGGCAAAGCGTGGGAAGAGAAGTTCGTGTATGTGCTAAGCCAATTTGATGAAAATGCGAAGATTGGCTGTCAGGAGCTTTGGGCGGATCCCTTGAGTGCCTATTCGGCCGTTGGCGGTTGAAGTCTTCGAGAACGTTGCATTAAATCTGGCGGCTTATAACATTGTGACTTCACAATTTGGGAGTTGAAACTAAATGATGAGCATGATCTTTGGAGGCGTTTTCGAAAGATGTAGAAAAGCCCAAGAGCAGATCATCAAGCAATTATCCGGCAAGCTACATAGAAGTTTATCGAGCAGAGAGTGACCTTGGTATTCGTCCTAGTCGAGAGCAGTCAGGTGTCATTAGGATGGGGCAGGGACTTTGGAGCGGAGACGACAATGTAACGTCTGGCAATTCATCGTCCAAAATCTCATTCAAAGGGAGTCGGGGTAACACGCACATGGCTTTCGAAGATAAGGGAATGTCTTCAACTCTAGGTAAGTACGGCTATGTAGGACTTCAGTTTGAGAGTCCGGAGCTTCTCCGTGCGATTCTAAGCATAATACGGTTCTCGTTTCGCCGTCAGCACCATGACGTAAAGAGGTTGGTATACTGATATCGCTGTGATGGTCTCTCGATGAACACTGATCATAAGCTGGGATAGGCTCTTCGTTCGAATTATGGGTACTTGCATTGCTAACCCACTTCATGTGACTTTGTGATTGGAACACGAATGTGATTGTGTCCCTATCCTGAGCTGCACTTGGATTGTCGAAAGACATCAACGGAGTCACAATGTCCGAGCGCTAAATGTTTGGCAAAGATTTATTCAATGTTACTTTTATCAAGGCACCATGCCTTTCGACATTGACTCCAACGGAACAAATGCGCCTGGTGACTTTGCAACGTCCTAAAAAATTGAAACATCCCCTGGCTGGTTGATGAGGACAGGGTGGCCATTTGTAGTGCAGTCTAATAAATGCCACTTTGCATCGAGAATGGGGCACATTAGTCCGGAGCATTGGCAGAAGCGAACGAGCTTATTGATCCTTCTTGAAATCCACAAATATCAGGTAGCTTTCATCTTTGTCTGCAGTATTTCTCGACTAAGCAATTCCATAATAAAATATACATAAGCGGCGGGTTAATTTAATAATGGATAGTACTGGCGATACCGGAACTTCAGACCAAGAAATCGAATTGAGCCTCTCAGCTCGATGCTCTTGACACTCTTCCATCAAGGCGTGGCCGTCTTTTCAAACGTGTTCGTCGTGGTTCACAACAGTCTTACCAAGCACTCTCATATTCGAGACAAAAGTTCCTAGTATAATCTCCTTCCTGTCCATGATGGCGCAAGCTCAACCTTTATCGACCAGTTCAGTAGAGCCATAGACTCGAATAGTGAGGCAAAGCTCAGAGCATTCAGAGGCAAGCGCATTGAAGACCCATAATGTAAGAAGCAACGACAACGAGAAATTGAAATGAAGTGCAAAGCGAGCAACGCAATACCGTCAACAACGTAGCATCAGAGAGGAAACATTCCGGAGAACATAAGCAAGCTTCAGCTCACGATTGAACTCAATACAAACAACAATTATGCATGGTTCTGTGGTGAAGAAATTTCACCAGTGTTTGCGGTGGTGTCAGATTGACTGTCGGATCAATCTTCAATTCAAGCGTGAGGAGAACACCCTCGGTAGACTGTGATGGTCGCAAACAATCATTAGTGAATGGAACCTCATCCCCATCGATCAGGTTCGTACAATATGCCATGATAAGGGTCGTAGGCTTTAGATGGGGAGAGCATTCGATGTTGATATCGGTCGCTTGATCAATAACGCCTGGTGATAATGACGTCGCCCCCATCCAGGGCAAGCGCTACTGGCGCCTCGCTTAACATCCCGCGTGCTCACCCAATTCTGCGTCAATCGGCAGCCAGTCATGGCTCCACGATCTCCAGCACATGGTTGCCTCGAGATCTTGCTGGGGCGAGACAAACCCACCTTCGCATGCTTTCTGAGGCACGGCGCTGATTATGACATCGTTCGATAGTCACATTCCATTGATAGTGGTATCCTTCCGAGCGGTCTTACTTCGCCCTTCTCGTGCCATACGTTCGGCGAGTCGTTCCGGTCTGCAGGGGACCACTCATCTTTGAGCGTCGGCGCCTTTTCCTTTCCCCACCCTCGTGCAGTGGGCACGTTTGCCTTATGCTGCTTTTGGCATGGCGAGATCAAATTTGGGCAAGACATAATTGGTCAACCATGGTTGGTCTGCACACCGTTTGGGATCGGAGACGGGGATCAAGCAAGCCATTGACGTAATGACATCGGGTTTTGAAACATTAGCGCTGATGCTTGAATTGGGCGATTATGTAGCCAAGACATGGAGACTGCATTAGGACATGCAAGTATTTGCAAGAAGTGAGGAAAGTATTTTCAATTGATGTCATTTAGAATGAGCTTTTTGTCAGGCCTATCGACATGAATGCATTAGAGAGACATCAATGTAAACTGAGAAGAGTACGCGTATAGAATAGAATAGGGTAAAGGATATGTTTCAGATATCTAGAAACCAATCTGCCAATCGCTGTTCGCGAGCGAATGTGGGTATCGAAGAACTGTCATCCTAATCGTACAATGGGAATCGTCAACCAAATGTCAACGCCCTGCTCTAATTCCATCACCAACTCCATTTGCCAGCGACCGTTCCCGGCGCGTCGTCCTCCGCTGCTGTAAACGCAGAGGGTACTTCCGAACATCGAATTTTCCTTGTTGCCTGCGCTATGGGTATCATTCTATTGGTAGTGAGGAAAATGAACCGAGGTCCAAATGATGGACCGAGCTATGAAGGGGCCAAAGTCCAGAAGATGGACGAAGATGCAAATACATCAAAGTCCAAGTCATGAATCGAGATGAAAAGTTGAAACGAGACAAGTCGACTTCAGGATGCGCTTTCACTTTTCGGAACTCCATGATCCTTCGGGGGACTGGTGGTCTGAATCGGAGGGGCTATTGCGATCGCCCTTGTGGACTTTCCGGTGGCGGCGCAAGTTGGAGACGACAGAGAAATGTCGGCCGCAGCCGTCGTGTTCACAGGCATAAGGCTTTTCCCCAGTATGGCTGTACATGTGGGTCTGCAGGGAGCTCGGCCGGGTAAAGCGCTTGTCGCACACCTTGCACTTGTGCTTCTTCTGGGTGCTGGAAGAAATCTTGGAGTTGAATTGGCCCATCATTGATTGTGGCGGGGGCAGACCGTTGGCTCCGATGAGACCGGTCGGTCGGGGTAGCGTCCTAGAAGAAACCGACTCCAGATCCGATTGAGAACCATAGTCAGAGACCGAAGAGTCAACGGAGCCAGCGTAGTAAGACGACGGCGTATAGCTGGCGCCGGAGATGGATGATTGGGCGGAGTGGGGAGCCGGAAAGCCATAGCCATCAGTAGGACGTTCGTTGCTGGCATAAAGATTCCTTGGAGTGGTCATATCCTGACTCAAAGCAACCATACCTCGACTGGCGTCAAGAGCATCGGTGAAGGTCGGTTGCGCGCGAGGGGGTGAATGACTATGAGACAAACGTCGGTGTTCATCTGGATGAGGTGTATGGGCCACAGGCGCATACGTATTGCCATATGGTGATGATGTGGGTGCAAATGAGCCCACTGAAGATGGCGCGGCGGAGTAATTGTTGTCATACGCTTGTCTGTTATTGTTGACGAGATCCTGCGACATGCTCACAAGATCGGGCTGAGGATAAGAAGTGGTCTGATAATTGCCATTGAGTGAGGGTGCAGATGAGGACGGGAACGGGACCGGTGCTGGCGTTGCGCGCGAGTTCTGCTGCTGCTGCTTGGCAATAGCGTCGAAACCCACGTTGCTGGAGCTCATATTGCTGCCAAAAAGCTGACCATTCTGGGCCCACGGGTTGGTAAATTGCGGGCTATGACCGTATGGCAGGTGATCAAAACCCAGGGACCCAAGGTGTCGGTTATTGCTGTTGTCGAGAGTCATGGCCATGTTGGTCTCGTGCGAATTGAATATCTGTTGATGTGCGACGGGTGATCTGCAATGCGGGTGCTGCTCGCCGAAGAATGGAGATGCTTGACGTCGGTGTTTTGTTGACAGCCCTGACAGTACAAGCCCTATTGCGGAGGACGGGAATGCTGGAGCAAGGGGACTGTTGCGGTGGAGCACAAGCTATATGTGCTCTGCATTCGGTGCCTGTATGTGAAGCGCTATCACCACAAGCCCAATGGGTAGATTGTTAAGAATAGATACGAGGTGTTTGGTCTGCAGTCTATTGATCAACAGTGGAATGTTTGTGTTGAGAAAGTGATCAGCGGGGACCTGTTGTACTTTAAATGACGAATTGCAGGACAGATGAGGAACCAGGGAATCTCCACAAACAGCACAACTCCACCGTGTCAATGGCTTGACGAGCTTGCGCAGAACCCTGACGCTAGCCAGAAGGGCAGGCCAGGAATGCGAAGTGAAAAATCAACGGGGAGGATAGAATTGGGTTGACTACGTCAGTTCAATCGGTTGAAGCGTGCTAGCCAGGCTTGTAGCGCGTGCTGGATCCAGTCAAGCGTCGCTGAGTGGTCAGCTCCGAGCTAGTAAGGTAGCAATCCCTGCAAGCCACAAAACGCCATTTGGCTTTGACTTTCAGACCGTGGTGGGCTATCTGCCGTCATCCATCGCTCGAAGTGGTTTAGGGGAAGAAGCAAAAGCTACACGCGTCGTTGATTCGCTATGTGAAACGGGGTTCAGCAGACATCCAATCAGGGTCCGGTGATTGGGAGTTGGTTGCAAGGCTGCGGTTGATCGAGTGCTAGTCTCACTGTCTGTCGCTTCGCATCCTGAGTCCTCCATCCAACAGAAGGGGGCGTATTTGGGTTATTGGTGCAAAGGCGCATTTGCTTCTGTGAGAATACAGGATGCCATGTGAGAGGTTCGATGGGCGGGACTCTGAAACAAAATGGTACGCCTGTTGTTTCTGTTCATGAATGATGTATTGCTTGTTCCGTCCTAGAACTAGTCTCCATCATGCTCTCTATGGGTCGCTTTACCACCGTAACATCCTCCGCAATGGGCTGCCATGATCCTTGCACGAACGTAGGGTGCTAGTGCAGAAATGATGAAGTGATACGCCAGAAGAAACCGGCTCAGCCAGTATTCGATTTCGGAGGGGAAATGGACGAATGAAAGGCAGGATGGACCCTTTCCCGTCAGCCATGGTCATTCGTCCCTCCGGCTGTACCTCTACCGAAGGACTGAATGTAGCGCCACCAGCCCACACGCACCAGACGCACGCAGCCGCTGCTCGTTCGGCGCCACCATCTAGTGTGAGATTGTATCCTTGGGTGGGAGGGGCATATCACTTTCCGTCTGTATGTAATGGACAGTGCAGGTGGCAATAATACTCAGTTTGGAACAGCACGGACAGCACGTGTCTTGTGCTGTTTGTGTTTAGCAATGCGTGTTGGCACAAGGAGGGCACGTGCAACACATGTTTGATCAAATTGCAAGATTACAAGGCTTGGATGTTTAGCCTGATCAACTTGTTTTTCCAAATCTTGACTCTGGCATGGTGAACACAAACCAGTTTGCCGGCCCACGCTGACTCGTAGGACGGTCTCTTCAGTGTGTGGCCGAAGGCATGCGCTTGACACTTTTGGGGAGAACGAATCGGAGCCAGGAGCACCCCACCCTCTGACAGAGCCGGTATTCATAGCCACCTAACGATCGTTCGCCTTGCAACTATTCTCACGCCTTCAGATCTAACCTCGGGAATGCCATGGTACGACGGGCTGTTACTATACTTTCTCGGAGATCTCGCAGCCTACTACTTCCGACAAGGGTGTCTCGAGAATTGTGTACTTATCACTACTAGAGCGTAGCCTTTGACGCCATTCGCGGCAACTGGCATGAGCTTAAAGACGTATGCTGATCTTTACCTTCTCCTAATCTTCGGCAGATAATTGTGGGGCATCCCGTGCCCTTTGCCCCTTCTCCTGCATCGAGATATTTGCCACCCAAAGGCATAGACCCAATTCACGGACCTTCCGCTGTCATGCTCCCATTGGACGCTTGTTGTTATCATTTTCCCTGCTGCGTGGGAGCCACATGAATGATCTGCTTCAAACTACCAAGCAAGGAAGTTTCCTGGGCCCACCTCTCCACCACCCGTTGTGGCTTGGGTTGTTGATCTCTGCAAACAGATGATGAGGCTGGAAAGGAGACCAGGTTCAAGCGCGGCTGTCTATTAAAAGCACATAAACCATCTAGGGTTTGCCACCTTCGATTGACGATGGGCCTTCCCGGTCGAATGCTCCTGCTGAGATGGCTCTCCGCCTAGGTCGCGCGTGGGTCAATGATTGGGGTGACCGAGAATGAATCAATAGAGCGACCCAAGGGAAAATGCTAGTTCTATAGAACCATCTTGGGCGCAATAGCCGAATTGTGCATGCGACTAGATGTCTATTTCGGTTTGCGTACCAAGAGCATGGGTGTCAATGCCTACGCGTATGATACTGTACATCAACCCTAGCTTGTAGCTCCCTGCGTTCGCCACCCCAATAGATTTCAATGAAATCGATCCAAACGTGCACGATTGAGGGCAATCTGGTCGTCGACTTTCGTACTCTTAAAATAAACGTCAGTTGAGGCGTTGCACATAGCGGATACCATGGACGAACCTTGGCATTGATCCTCTCCAGATGCCGGTTCTGCTCATCCACCTCCTTGCCCGTCGCGCGGGCGAGGCCGTTGAGTCGCCCAGCTGCCGCTCCCAGAGCGCTGAGGTTACCATCAATCTGTGATGCAATTAGCACCGGATTCCGGCGTCTGGAAGTCTGAGTACGAGGATTTAACATACCTCATTTTCGAGCTCATCATCTTCGCTGTCGGCCTCAAACTGAAACTTGGCTCTTTCAGCCAAGCTGGCTTTTTTCGTCGTCACGCTGTTCGGATCTTGCCTTGACAGATCCTTGAACGTCTTCTGCATCCGCTGATCCGTCTGGAAACCTTCCCTCCGTGACGCCTCCCTCTGTGCGCGCTCGATAGCGTGCTTCTCCAAGACGTCCAAATTCCTCTGTTCCTCCCGAGAGCTTGCTGTGAAGGGGTTGGAGACGTGCACGGCAAACATGGATCTGTTCAGCTTCTTCAACTCCTTGGCCTTTTCCTCGGCCAGTTTATTGTGATTCGCCGTCAGATCCAGGTTCTTCTCCGTATTGTGTATCCGCTCGCCCTGGGCGCCAATCCTGGCCAGAGTGTTCATCCCTTGCTCCTCAGCCTGCGCCGCCAGCCTCAATGCGTTCCTTGTCGAAGACACATCCTCCTGCTTGATAAATCGCATCTGCTGCTTTGTAGCTGCCACATCTTCCTCCTCCTCCTCTTCGGCCGTCAGCTGCCGATCGCCGTAAGCCTGATAATCTGGCCGCGGGGAGGCACCATAATCACCCCCGCCGGCCTGAGGGGATCCATCTTCGTAAGGGGGAGGTGGGGGGCCGTAGCCCATTTGCTGCTGCTGTTGTTTTTGCACTCTTTCTTTAGCCCCACCGAAGAGAGCATTCCGGTTGTCGTCTTGTTGAGCAGGGGCAGGGCCTAGGCCGCCGTAACCGCCAGAACGAGATGACGGGGCGGCACCTTGTGACGGTCCAGCTCCACGATCAGACCCGTATCTGTCGCCACCATAGCCTCCCTGTGCGCCGTATTTGTCGGGGCCGTACCCATTCGCCGGTTTCTTCTCGTCCGGGTATCCTCCCCCAGCGCCCGCATAGCCTGGAGGTGGGGTAGATGTTGAACTTGGCTGCGCATAACCTGGGACGCCCGCTCGAGATTTGGCTTGAGTGTAGGCGTCCGATTGGGAGGGTAGATTGGCGTACGGATTCTGTGCTTGTGGGTTGGGAGATTTACTATTCTTGGATCGACCACCGAAGAGGGCTGAGCGTTTCGAGTCCTCTCCTTTGTCGTCACCCTTCTTGCCAAAGACTCCCATGATGTGCAACGTGCAGTAGTGATAATGGGTGCAGCGGACAACTCGGGCGTCTTGTGTTCTTGTCTTGTGAGCTTTTGGTCTTCTGATATATCAGCCACGCAAGAAGGAGGGCGAAGTACTGAATTGCTTGGTACAAAATTAGTACGGTACGACCGGTCGGTGCCTGGCTAAATGCGGGAACTCGGACGACGCAGCTGCTCTTGGCATCCCGCCAAAAGATAAGACGCCTAAAAGCTGCTTATCTTGTGAGAATAATTCGCAGCTGAGGCAAAGTCTCGAGGCTCCTTCCAGGCTGGCTCCCCGAAGCCTTCCATCTGCCTCTCCCTCATGTGAACCTCGTCAGCAGGCGCCGTCAGCATCATGACTCTCGCACCTGATTCCCGGTCACTGCTCGGCCAGTATCACTATTTCATATAGCAATGCGATCAGCCCTTCCAAAGATTGCATAGAGAAGGTCAAGGAGCCGCGTCCTGCCATTACCCCGTCATCAATCATGAAAGCAATGACGATAGCAGCCTCGACCGTCGACTCGCCCCTCTCACCGGACTCCATCCGCTTACTGCAAGCGCTCTCGTACGTGCTCGGCTGGATCTATACCTTGTCCTGGTCGCTCTCCTTCTACCCGCAGCCGCTTCTCAACATCCGCCGCTCCTCGACCACGGGCACGACCCCTTCCTTCCCCATCCTCAATGTCCTCGGCTTTGCTAGCTACACCTTCTCCACTGTGGCCTTCTACACCTCCGATCGCATACAGTCGCAATACAAGGAGCGCCATGGAGGCGAACCCAACACGGTGCGGGGGAACGATGTGGCCTTTGCGCTGCATGCCTTGCTGCTGTGCCTGGTCACGCTGAGTCAGTTTTGGCCACGCCTTTGGGGGTTCGAGAACAGGAAGTGGAAAGTTGGGAAGGGCATCTGGGGCATCGTCATTGGTTGCACGGTAGGGATCGCGTGGACGGTGCTCATGGTGATTGCTGGTGGAGGGCGAGGGTGGCAGTGGATTGATGTCGTACGTGTTCGCAGTCTAGCACATCATGACGCACACAGACTGATCCGTCATTCGTAGGTATATGCAGTGGGCTATGTGAAGCTCATCGTGACCGTGTTCAAATATATACCGCAAGCATGGGCCAACTACGAACGCAAGTCGACCGTCGGATGGAGTATTGAACAAATCCTCATGGACTTTATCGGCGGCATCCTCTCCTTTGCACAGCTTCTGATCGACTCGAGTTTGCAGAAAGACTGGTCGGGATTGACCGGAAATCCCGTCAAGCTTGGGCTGAGCAACATCTCGGTCTTTTTCGACGTTATCTTCATGGTCCAGCACTACATACTGTATCGCAATGCAGCTAACGTGGTTGAGAGAAAGATCAGTGGTGAGGAACAAGGCTTGATAGCAAGGCACTCTGAGGAGGTCGTCGACCGGTGATCTATCGCAAGCCTCGGTACGGCATCACGACCACCAAAGAGCCGGTGCATGTTATTGCAAGGGAGGCTTTGGAATCGCTCATTCTTTTAGACGGTAAATCCTCCGTCAATCGGCATCACCGAACCCGTGATATAGGAGGCATCATCATTCAACAAGAAAACAATCAGGTTCGCGACTTCCGATGATTGACCATACCTCGGGAGGCAGAATCTGGACATAGCTGACGCCGCAGTTTTGGGGCGACCTGCGTCGATTCGTGCCATCATGGGTGTCTCTACAGGGCCTCTTTGGCAGGGGCAAGTGGAGTCAGTCTCAGGTGATGGTACTCAAGCGAAGAAAACAAGGGATAGATGCTTACGGCGCAATTGCGTTGACTCTAATGCCTTTGTCACCAGCTTCCTTTGCTGCAGTGCGAGTCAAGCCAACAACACCATGCTGCTCGTGTCAATCAGTAATACGCCTAAGAGTCTCATGTGATTGGTGCCTTGCCTTGCTCGCGCCGTACGCAGCACAGTTCTTGCTGCCTATCAATCCTGCGACGCTGGATGCATTGACAATGCTGGCATTGCTCTCCATCCGTCGAAGCTCGACCTTCAAGCAGTTGAAAACCCCCTTTAGGTTCACGTTGATCACCTCGTCCCATTCCTCCTCGTCCAAGTCGACTATGCCCTTGCGCGTGAGTGACTTTCCCTCGATACCCGCCAGATTTGCGGCACCATCCAGCCTACCGAAACGCTGGATCGTTTCGTCAATCCACGTCGCAACCTCGGGGGACTTTGTCACATCAACAGTACGAGCAAAGATGTTCTTAGATTCATATTGCCCTTCCAAATCCGCGACAGCGGCATCGAGAGCCTCTTGACGCACGTCTGCTATTGTGACGAGTGCACCGCGAGACAATAGTTGTCGGGCGGTAGCCAGGCCGATACCCGAAGCACCTCCAGTGACCGCGTAGACCCTTCCCTCCATGATTGGCGATATTTTCAGAACGTGACAGTGGAAATCAGCGGAGAGCGAGCTTTGAAGGACAGTGTACGAGAGGCTTTAAGATGGATGAAAATGCTTGGCTGGAAGCCTGCTGAAAAGGACGTTGATCGGTAGAGCCGACAAATCATCCTGCTTGTCAAGCTGGACCGAGCCTTACCGACTGTAGAGGAACTGATAATAAAATCATCAGACATTCGATCGCCTGTACTGACGCACACATGATCCGAAAGCCGCATTAGACTGAAGATCATCTCTATTTGTCAGTGATTTGCGTCGTGCCTTGACACCTCATCACTGCGCATGGCTGACAAGCTCTCCATAAAGGTCGTCAGGAATTCTGGAGACGAGAGCCACGCTGAGCATGATGATTTTCTTTGCATCCAGGGATGGGAAAGAGCGCAAGACTTTACCTGGACTAAGACCCGTTAGCTCAACGTTCTTGATGGAAAGAGCCCGTGGAAGTACCTTGGGCTTGCCAGCAGCTCCTCCTTCATAATGATGAGTTGCGCACAAATACATAGAATATTCAGATGAGAACCGTAGGCTAGGAGAAAGTCCCAAAGATGCAAAACTTCTGGCAACGGAGGCGTACCGGCACAGAAGGTCAGGACGGAAGCAAAAGCATATACCTCCGCTTTCACGCCCTTGGAAAGTAGATAGGCTGATAGTTTCGGATCCACGATGGCTAGGCAGCGGTCGACCAGGGCTATACCTTTGTGGACGCCATCCATCGCACCTCGGACATAGCCAGGACACTCTCGCGTGATGAATTGATGGAATGCGACGTAGGCCTCTGCCTCACTCCGGGCCACATATAGAAAGGGGGCGCACAACACATTCATGCCCTGGACATAGATGCCTGGACTGCTGCCCCCAACCTGCGATCCTTCCATGCTTGGAGAGGCAATATTCGAGGAAGCACTCATTGAAGTTGATTCTTGTTGCTCCGGACTGCCCAGGTCGTTGCTTGTACCGGCAGTGCGGTTGGATGAAAACGGTCCGTCTTGCCTTGCATCATGCAACTTCCAGGCCATTGCATTCAATAATCGTATCAGGGAATTCTCCGTCACTCGGCGCTTGAAAAGCGGATTTGTCTTGAAGGTGCGGAAGGCATCGTTGCATATTTTGGCGTGGGCAGGCGATGGACCCCGCCTCGTCAAATCCAGATATGAGTCTGTCGGGATGGCAGGCGCATTGAGGAGGATGAGCCAGACATAGACTCTCAGATGGGACTATGGCAAGATCAGCCAATCGATCCAAGTTTGCTAAGAGGATGAGTCTACCATGCCATCGCTGTCCGCGTCCATGCCATCACACAAGATCCAGTGCCTTAAGTCTTGGAGGGCGAGCGGAACATCATCCCTGGGTCCTTGCTTCATCAAGAACTCCAATTCATGTCTTGCATCCTTTGGGGGAGCTATATTTTTGGCTGGTATTGGTCTCTTCGATGACGCTGAGTGGCGCAAGAGGGACGGGACGACGGCATCGCTATTTGAGCGGCTTCGATGATGCTTTTGAGGGGAATGTTGAGGCGGGATGGCCGGGACTGGAGGATTGAGGGATGAACTGCCTTGCCGCTGCTGCTGCTGACGCTGCTGAGAAATCAGAGAGGGATTGTTCGATGCTGTATAATTAGACGAGAGCTGGTGGGCGGATTGAAGCTTTCGAAGACGACCGGCGGTGCGTGGGGAGCCCAATGGCTGATTCGAAGGTCCTAATGGAGCATGACTGCCTTTGGTAGGGGAGGTCATTGGGAGCTGAAGTACCGTGATCTTGCAGACGTAGTGAAGGTGACAAGAAATTCAACGGTCCTCGCGAGTAGGATAATTCCACCGCCAAGGCTCAAACAAAGCAGGAACACACAACCCGCACAGGCCACGCGGGGCTGCCCTGCGCTAGTTTGAAACTAGAATCGCATCGGTATTAGATAATCTCTTCACTGAGATCCTCGGTAGCGCATTGACTTCATGATGACTTCACTCGTGTTCTGATCATTAATTGAATTCGTCGCAAATCAAGATGCTCCTGTATGAGTAGACTCAAACATCATCTCTCAATCATCTAGCGATATCAATATATATATATATATATATCTATCTTTTTCTATTTCAAATCTATTCAGAATCGAGAACTCTTGAAAAGTCCGCCTTAGCAACGTTTAAGCAATGCCACCCAAGAAGGGTCCCAACCAGAATAATGTAGGCTCCGCAAGAGAGGACCGGGTCAAAAGTATCCCATCCAAGGAAGAACCTACCGAAGCGAAAGCATCTGAGGCTGAGCCTAAAGAGCGCTCAGGGACTGCTTCCAGTAGTAGAAAGCGCAAGGCACAAGATGACACGGGCAAAGAGCCTCCAAAAGCATCACGTCGATCGGCGCGTGGCGCTCCCAACCAGAGTGTTGACGTTGTCAGGTTGATCAACTTCCTCCTTTCCCCGGACTCATTGCAGCTATGCACTCCCAAGGATGAATACACGGAAGTAGAGAAGAACCCTCAATTGCGCACCTACAGCACGAATCCTTTCACTCCGTTTGAGGAGCTTGTTAGCGCCCTCATTCTGAGTCGGCCAATTGGCCACATGCTCGGCGTCCGCTCAATTAGAACCATCTTCAACGAACCCCATAAGTTGACTACGCCTCAGGCCATCAGAGCAACTGGCATAGATGGTTGCAGGGCCGCCCTGGACGAAGCACGAACTCAACACCGACAGAAAACTGCTGAAGAGCTGGTCTTGCTGGCCAATACGGTCTGCGACGAGTTTGACGAGGCCGAGCAAGTAAGTCATGCTTCAGCAATTTTCCTCGGTTTCATTAATGTCCCGGGAATATTAAATGTTTCGAAAAAGTGGTTACCCTGATGTCTCAGAATAATGCTATATTTGCAAGGGAATACTGCCTCCACGTTCCACATGTTCCAAGGGATTCCAGGAGCCATTCTCACCTCTTCAAAATTTCAGCAGCTTGACACCTTATAGATGAGTACTGACTCCGTGGGTTACTTAGGATCAAAGCCTCGAGAAATTCCGGGACAAGTGCGAGGCGAATGCCGAGAAGGAAAGGGAGACGCTGAGAAAGAACATTAAGGGACTTGCCAAGACCGGGATTGACATTTTCGCAAGACGCATCCAGGGCCAGTGGACGGAATGGTATCCTTTCGCTGATGAGAGAAGTATGAAGGCTGCCGAGATGCTAGGACTACCAGGAGACGTCGACGGCTTGGTCAAGACGATTGACGAGCATTGGGACCAAATCAAGAAGGATGATATGCTTGGAAAGCAGGTTGATGAGGTGAAGAGGAATGTCTTTGTCATGGTATTGGAGCGAAGTGTGGCAGCTGAACTCGAGGGCAATGTAGACCAGGTTAGGAAGGCTGTCGCATGACCTTCATCATGAATGATTGAATTCAGCATGAATGATCATTGGACAGGAGTGCTATTCCGGGACCAGGGCTACGGCCGTACGCGTGCCTTGCGTTGAGCGGAGTCCTCCATGATTATGGATCCATCGTTTGCCAATATCATGAAATGTATCAATATATTTGATCCAGCTTCGTTCTAGGCCGTGAGAGCAAGCGCCACACACCAGCAGCTAGCTAACCTAAAGCCTCATCGGGCCTTACGGGATACGTAACAGTATGAAACAAGTCATGGATGTCAGCCCCGGCAGGGCATCTGCAGCATCTAGATTGACGTTCCGTGGAGATGGCCGATCCCATGCGGACGCCATGATACAAAGGTATGAGAGTGATGAGCAAGTTACGGTTCAACAGAGATTTCCCGTCAAAACCCCCGAGGTCCCCCAGCTCAATGGACCGGCCAGCTGTTAAGACGGCCGCCAGTCTGTTTTTGTACTTAGCTTGGGTGCCCCAGGTGCCCTAACGGAATTCCCGTAGAACCCACCAATCTGGTGACCTTGAACATCTGCAGGATATCACGCCAATACAGGGTATAACAATCACGCAATTCTCTGGCCTCATAGCATGCTCATTGAATTGTGAAAAAGGTGGGATGAATATGCAGATCGGTCAATCCGATTTGATCGTTGAGCCGAAGCATGAAAGACGCCAGTGTAGCGGCCCTAGCGAGTGACAGTAGCCACCCTGCTTTGGGTACTGTCGTATCTTTGGGTCTCGAGCTTTTCACACAACCTCCAGACACTGCAGTGGAGACCCTTGAGCATCTCCGTGTGTAATAGTTCATCTCCACGTTTTTTCAATGATCGTGCAGGCCGAGATCCCACGTTAGACCCGGGCCAGTCGTCCAGCCTGTACCAATCAAGCTAGATATCAATAGCCATCCCATCCAAAAGCCATAGCACGGCTCACAGCTCGCTTCCATCGCGATTTGCCTCAATATCGCATCATTACGAGCTAGACTTGTCCATCCTATATATCGTGAGCAACATCCTCTTCCTGTTTGAATATTTCTCCCACCTTGGATCTCCGAATTTCGACTTTGAGAAAATCATAAGAGATCCTTGGCTCCAACTCCAAGCACTGAGTGGCTCCCTCGCGCCTCTGAGGCGATCTTCTCAGCAAAATGGCAAGTCCTCCTTACCAGAAGCCGGCTGCGACCAAAGTAGGCCATGCGCTGGCGAAGGTGCTCGGTATCAAGCTTAATTATCGCAATCCAACGGGCGAAGAGCGTATCACTCGCGGCGAATCCGTTTTCTCCATGTCGACAGGAGATACCTTTGTGGAAGAGGAACCAACATCCTGGGATTGGCTCAGGGAAGTCTTCCCGTCCGGCAAAACACTGTTGAACAGGGCCTACCACCTCTTTCCCTTCGTACATTGGATTGGACGTTATAATCTGCAGTGGTTCTCAGGGGATTTGGTCGCTGGTAAGTAGTGTCAATCCGCTAATTTCGTCGAACCTGGCGGCGTTGACAAAACTTTCAGGTATCACCGTTGGTGCGGTTGTTGTGCCTCAGTCAATGGCATATGCTAAGCTGGCCGAGCTTGAGCCGCAATTCGGTCTGTATTCATCGTTTATGGGTGTTTTGATCTACTGGTTTTTTGCCACCTCGAAAGACATTACTATTGGGGTAAGTCGAGCGCCACCCACGGAGAACGTATCGTGCTCATATTCGAGTAGCCCGTCGCCGTTATGTCTACAATTACAGGCAACGTTGTCAACAAGGTCGCCGCAACCCACCCAGAGATTCCCGGTCATGTGGTGGCTTCGGCTCTCGCGATAATTGCTGGTGCTATCATCTGCTTCATCGGACTTATCCGCTGCGGATGGATTGTCGATTTTATCTCACTGGCTGCAATATCTGCCTTCATGACTGGATCCGCTCTCAACATTGCCGTCGGCCAGGTACCAGCCCTGATGGGCATCACAGGTTTCGACAACAGAGCCTCGACGTATAAAGTGGTCATCAACATCCTCAAGCATCTCGGTCGTTCCAAGTTGGACGCTGCGATAGGTCTTACCGCACTGACTATGCTCTATCTCATCCGCTTCGTATGTCAGCTTGCAGCCAAGAAGGCGCCTCGCAGAGCCAAGCTCTACTTCTTCCTGGCAACTTTGCGGACTGCCTTTGTCATCTTGCTATATACCCTCATCAGCTACCTTGTGAACAGACACCATCGCAAAACCAAGCAAAACCGATTCAAGATCCTGGGCCATGTACCCCGGGGTTTTCAGGATGCTGCAGTGCCAAAGGTAGACGTGACCATCATCAAGACCTTTGTCAGTGAACTGCCCGTGTCAGTCATTGTGCTCCTGATCGAACACATTGCGATTGCCAAATCCTTCGGCCGGGTCAACAATTACACCATCGATCCGTCTCAGGAGCTTGTAGCTATCGGAGTCACCAACCTACTAGGACCCTTCCTTGGCGCCTATCCCGCGACAGGCTCGTTTTCCCGCACCGCGATCAAGTCCAAGGCAGGTGTACGGACCCCGTTCGCGGGTGTGATTACCGCCCTCGTCGTACTACTGTCCATTTACGCATTGCCCGCGGTCTTCTTTTACATCCCCAGCGCCGCGCTTTCGGCAGTCATCATACACGCGGTCGGAGATCTCATCACCCCCCCAAACACCGTCTACCAGTTCTGGCGCATCTCTCCTCTCGAGGTGTTCATCTTCTTCGCCGGTGTGATCGTGACCATCTTCTCATCTATTGAGAATGGCGTCTACACAACAGTCTGTGTGTCGGTGGCCATGCTACTTTTCCGCGTGGTCAAGGCCAAAGGCCGGTTCTTGGGCAGGGTCAAGATTCACTCCGTCATCGGCGATCATCTGGTTGATGACGAAGGCAAGGCGACCACGAATTATGGCGGATACGGCTCCTTTGGCGCCGACACCAGCGAGAAGCACGGGCGCAACATCTTCCTACCAATCGATCACCAAGATGGGTCGAACCCGGAAGTCAGCTTGGAGTCTCCCTATCCCGGCATATTCATCTATCGTTTCTCGGAAGGCTTCAACTACCCGAATGCAAACCATTACTTCGACTCCATGATCGCCTACATCTTCAAGGAGACCAGACGCACCAACCTCAACTCCTACGCTAAGCCAGGTGTAAGACAATCGTGTGCTCCCCTTGTGCAACGAACAGATAGCTAACATGTGCGCTTCTAGGACCGCCCCTGGAATGACCCAGGCCCACGCCCCGGTAAAGCACTGATCGAGCAGCCGGACCGCCCCACCCTCAAAGCCATCATCCTCGACTTCTCCTCCGTCAATAACGTCGACATCACTTCCGTCCAGCACCTGATCGACGTGCGCAACCAGCTCGACCGCTACGCCTCCCCGGAAAAGGTGGACTGGCACATCGCCTGCATCAACAACCGCTGGACCAAGCGCGCCCTTGCCTCCGCCGGGTTCGGTTATCCGGCCCCCGAGGACGCCAGTGGCGCGGCCGCATACGAGCGATGGAAGCCCATCTTCAGCGTGGCCGAGCTCGGTGGGCAGCACAGCGCCGCGGCGGCGGCGCAGGCGACCGAGAACGAGAAGCGGAGGCGGGAGAGCCGCTCCCGGGATCTGGAGGAGGCCCGGAAGGACACCATCACCTCGACGACGGCGGCGGACGAGGTGACGGACAAGTCGAGCGAGGAAGGCGATCTCAACAAGACGTTGAGCCAGAGCAAAGCGTACCACACCAGCGGATCGAAGATCGCCATCGTCCAGGGTCTGAACCGGCCCTTGTTCCACATCGACCTGACGAGCGCGCTGCAGAGCGCGATTGCGAATGTGGAACAGCGCGAGACGGTGCGGAGCCCGGATCAAAAGCTGAGCGGTTATTGAAAATGCGGACCCCTAATCAGACTGTAATATGGGGATGGGGACGTATCAGGTACGAGAGTGGCTTTTTGGTGATACATTCATTTAGTCAAGACGTGGGATCCACTAGCTGATACCCTTTGTGTATAATCTGTACATGATCGATTGTATGTATGTATTTGGAAAACCTACATAGTCGTTCCCTCATTCCCTTTTGTTCCTGATCCTCTCTTCTCTTCCTTCATCGGCCAAACTCCCATCGGTCGAGCTGTTTGCCAGCTAGAAGCGGGCTTGAACGGCCAGTTCCCCTTGTCTCGGAACACGAAACTCCAGACAACAATCATTCTTGGCTAAAAAAAATCCCGGCTTATTGATCTTTGATCTTAGGGGGAGAACTTGTAGGAGATGAAGCAGTGGAGGCATTCGCGATACACGATTGAAATTAGCTACAAGAAAACCTGTGTATTTGCCCCATGGTGTCGGCAGCAAATGCTACACGGTCATGGCTTCATAGCTCATGTTGTTTCCAGTGGATGTGTGTCTGAATTCATCTGGGCGAAGCAACGGTGAGTCCTGCATAAAACCCGGTCGAAAAAAAAAAGGCAAGATGAGAAGGGGTGAAAGCAGGGAAGTAGTAGGAACGCTAAGATATTCGCTCCGTGGGGTTTGAACAGCCTCCCCCATCTTCCGTTGTCATTCGAGCTGGATCCTTTTTCTCGCAATAGTCCGGGCCCTCATCTAATTATCCTACCCCTGCCTACGCATCAAAGGCTCCAGCCCAGAAGTCGCTCATCATGGCAAAAGGCGGCATATGGAAACGGCTTGCGCTGGGATCAGGATGCAGTCGCCACAGCGTCGTGAGAGCACTGTCCTTGACCCATGTCTGGACTTCTAGCTGGGTCGTCAGCATCTCTGGAACCTGTCTTGGGGGTTGATTGGCTGGGAACATGTTACCGGGTAGTTCATGGCTGTCACAATACTTCACCATGACCATCCAATGTTTGACGAATGGGAATGCAAAAGCTCTTTTGAAGTGCGTTTGTGTCATTGTTGCGTTCCTCGTTGCATTGATTAGTGGTCCGTTGTGGGCATTTGTGGGAGGCTGCTCTCGCTCACAGCTTTGCCTCCGAGGCACGAGAGATGTAGGACAAGTTGGCCACATCGGTGGAGCGGTTCATGCGGACTAGACATGCATTCATGTTGTCCCCTTCTTTATTTCTAAACCATTCCTAGAGTGGATGGCTCGTCAGCATCGAAGGAACTTCTTGAACCGTCATGTTAGGTACACTGAAGGAGGGGCGGAAGAGGGCTGGCTGATTTACCATGCGTTCAACAAAAAACGGATGATATTGATGGCCAGGAGGGTATTCTTCATTGGCAAATTGATTGACCATGGTCCTCACGTCGGCTTTGCTATGAGGCTTATCCTCAGTCTGAAATCTTATGCCACAAGTCAGTTGGAAAGAACATGGTGCTCAAGTCTCAAATGGCTCACTCGATCAAGAAGTGCCACTGTCCTCCATACTTGAAGACCTTGTCGTACCACCTCCACATGTATCCCCCACGAACTGCGTAGCCGATGTCATCAACAAAGTAAGGCGCCATAGCGATGAAGGCGTCAGGAAAATGAGGCTCTAGAGCTGTCCTTACAGTGATTTATGTTGGGTAATGGTCTTGGGAGCGAGTGAAAAGAAGTTCCTTGATGATTGCTCCCGAGAGCTTGTATCCCACCACTTGTACAACCTCTGCCTACATCCGAAAGGCAGTGGCACTAGAAAAACGCTCATCTGATGTCGCCCATCTGACCATACATGTCCTATGATCATTAACGTTGAAACAGCATCATCTAGTCGACAGCGACTTCAACAGCTCGAGCGGTCCGACTCTGACGGCAGTTCTTGTGAATCCAAGCAAGTATTCAGCAAGCCTTGAGCGAGCCCAAGATTCTTGGGTATTTGCCCAGGGACCAAATATTGCCGTCCATGGACAGTTACTTCATGGGAGACGGAAAGACAGGAAGACAAAGGATGGCGGATCAGCTGAGGAAAGGTGCAGAACATGATCGCTTGTCACACAATATCGTAGGATCCTGAAGGTGGACCGCCGGACAAGGGCAATTCTGCTGGTCTGAAATCGAGAAATTCCATTGTGCCTCGGGACGCGGACTCAAGGGCCTTGACACCTTCGGTACTTATTGAGCATGTTCCTGTGATTTGGATTTCTTCGAGATTTGTGGCAGTACGTGCGATGGCCTTGAGATCGTCATCCACAATCGGCAAATAATTAGACTGGCCACGGATTTTCAGCGTTCGAAGCTTGCTGAAGCTCAACACGTGTGAAGCGAGGGCCTGTTGATCCAACGTCATTGCCTCCTTCTCGATTCGCGATTGCTTTAGATCGATGGCTAGAAGCTCCAAGCCGTCAATTTGCCCTTCCCCCACGATGTGGGCCCAGTCATGGACGGTCCCGAACCTCAGTGCGGTCCACGAGAGAGTCAGGTTCCTCAAACGGGTACAATGGCGTAATATGGCGAAAATCAGAGAAATGGCGCCGACGGTGTGAAAGCCGTCAAAACGGATTCTGCGCACACAGGAAGCCAGAGCTGGATCGGTTGAGAACAAGTTGAGGGTCTCGCGCAAGGAATGGCAAGGGTCGCGGTAGACGGCGGTTGTTAGGTTGTGGGTAGAGCTATTGGTCGTTGGAAGCAGATTGCGAGATCGCGCCCATCTATAGGCTTGGTATCAGTACGGATGATTGACGTCCATCAAGCTTGTTTGACGAAGAGCTTACCTCTCATTGCCCGGACTCCTTGTTATGTACATTTCCTTCAAGGCGTGCTGCACAGCCCAATCATGCCATTTTGCGTTGACTTGCCTGATATCGGTGACAGAGTTCCATCTTGTGACATCGGGAGGGAGGTAGCCTCGAATGACGCTTTGCACAATTGGAAAATCTTTCAGTGGTTCTGGAGCCTGACTGATGCCGTAGCTGAAGCGTGGACTTTCATTTCGGTTGATATCTGCTGCTCTCTCCAAGATGTTGGACCAGAGCTCGTAAGGTAAAGTATCAAGGGTGATAGCCATATCGTTCAATATTTTTGATGGAACTCCTGATGATAAGTTCCAGTCCGTCGTCCTTGCCCATTCCACGGGGGGCGGGGGAAGGCATGTTTATATGCCTGTTGATATTTCCAACCCCGCGGTAAGAGTTCATCTCTGCGGAGCACGTAGGAAAAGCTTGCAGTATCATGAGGAGGTGTATTAGTCAAAGCGTCATCAATTTGGGAAACGTGCTGGTGCAGATGGCACGCATTGGATGCTACCAAGACGGAGGCACCAGAGGAAGACGTGATTCACTGATTGCTGGGGGTAATATGGGGGTAATAGCGTGCAACCTGATTGGCAATTGGCACAATCAGACAATATTACAACAATATTATATCCGGCAACTTTGGCGGGACTCTTGGCAACGTCCTAAGTCCGAGCGGTCCGAGCTGCGGCTGACGTCGGCGAGGCGTTGGTTGCATAGGACTCTCGGACGAGAAACGACTGCTACACTATTGCACACCAATGGGCAAATGAGCGAATGAGCCAAATCTCTCATATCTTGGATTTACAGGGCGGTGACACCAGTTCTAGTGGCCGCTGTCCTCCTTCGAGCTTAATTTACATAAAATGATGTTCATTCAGAGGGAGTGCGATTCCAGCCAAGTGCAGAGACGAGAGCTGCAGCACCAGCAGCGCTCTCCTCTCCTCGTCACACTGATATGCATGCCTCTGACCTTGAGCGCCGCGCTGTAGAAGTCGACCATCATTTTCGAGACACGAGAAACCTACTGTTTCTCAAAAGAAATGTCGCAACCCATCCCCACAACGGCAGCACATGAAGCCCGCCAACCTTCAATGCAGGAGATTCCGAACCGATGGACTGGCGCTGGCTCCATTCGGAAGAGGATTCTCGCTCGGCCAACGAGGCTCCCGATCATACGCTCGAGTCGGCGTCTCTGGTCGGTCTTGTCGCTCTTGCCGTAAGCGAGGACTGTTGTAGACACTATTGCTCCCATACTGACCTGGACCCGGTGGTGGCAACGGGGGCGAAGCGCCGGAAGAGCGACCATTTGGCACGGCGAATGGATTCGAGTCTGCCTCAGGGGGGCCATGCGGTCCTTGTTCATGTGCTGGCGGAGACCGCACGTGCAGAGACGGAGACCGTAGATGATGCCCTGCCGGGGGTGATCGCACCGAGACCGACGATTTGCGTTGGGTCTCGGCCCCACGCACACCTGGTGGCGTGTAGGGAACTTTGATCAATTGGTGCGTCACAGGATCTCGCTTGTATTGGAACGATTGAGGCTCAGGTGCTGAAAACCCACTTGACTGTGGTGCCATGTATTGCATCGGTTGTCCGGGCCGGAAGGCTGCTGGCGGTGGGCCCCGGTCTTCGCGATATGCGTATGGGGCTTGATGGGGGTAGCGCGCAGGCACATGATGTAGCGGTGGAGGGAGAGGCGGCGGTGGCGGAGGAGGCGGAGCCGGTGGTGCTGGCGCATAATGTGGTGTTGTTGCAGCAGAAGCCGCCGGCGAACTGTGCGGCACGCCGTTCAGAGGATGGGCTGGTGCTGAATACGGCCCATGCACCGACTCCGAAGGTCCAAGCCAGCCTCGATAGATTTCAGGTCCAGGAAGCTGGCTAGGCGGTGGTGGTGCCACCAGACCGTTGGGTGGCTGCCACCCGGGGCGAGGCAATGGGGAAAGAGGGCGTTGCTCTTGTTCCTCTTGTTTGGGCTCAAGTACTGGCTCAGGGTCTGCTTTGGATTCTTGCGGTGGACTTGGTTCGCGAGCGGGCGGAGGTGGATTTTTCAAGATCCGGATGTAGCATTTATGGCACATGTACGATGTGAGAGGGGGAGACTCTGATCTCTTGTGCGACACGTCTTCGACTTCGGTCCTGAGCTCCGATCCTTCCGCATCCGGGGCTCTAGCCTCGTGATTCGTGTCCGCCAAGGGTGGTTGTAGCTGTGTGTTGGGGTCGACCTCTGCCCTCTCTCGTTCGGTAACATGCCATACAGGACTCACTTTGATCTTGCATTCGATGCACATTTTTTGCCCATTGTCGTCGACGTCCGTCTTCGAGGCAGCCATGTGAACGACGCGGTCACCGTTCTCCATTTCTTCAGACTGTATGGTCAGTGCTGCGGGCGAAACCCGGGAGCTTCGGGTCGAAAGCGCTGCCACTTCGCTTGAAGAGTTCTTACTGCGTGGGTTTCCAATCCCAGCGACTTGAGTCAACGCGGCAGCAGCGGCATGCTTTGTTGCCGCTTGGACCATATCTGCCTTGCGCGCAGTTCCTGTCAAGGAACCCTGCTGCAGCCCTTTGTGAGTTGTTGCATATGCTTTCAGGACGTTCATCTCTTCACCATCGATAGAGACGGGTGTATGGAGTGCAAATACGTTCTTCTTCTCGCCATGTTCTCTGCAGAAAACCTTGGCGTCCGCAAGGCCAGATACATCGCCTATCGTCATTTGTCGTTGCGAGTTCTTTGGCTTGGTGCTCAGGGTGATGCCGATGGTATAGCCATATCGTTGAGCACATGAAGCATGCACCGGAGCTTCACATTGCTCGCAAAAGAGTACTGCGCCGCTCGAGACCTTGCATAGCTTGCACCGAGCTTCCCTCATCTTGGGTGTAATCTGCGAAAGACTTTCCATGCCCTCTGCTAGCATCAGTTGGGGGGCATCGAAGAACTTGATCGGTTCATGCATGATGGAACAAATGACGTGGCACCAATTTCTGCCCGCGGTAGGCTTCAACGACTGTCGAGGCTCCGTAGGTCTACCTTTCTCCTGTTGTTGCTTGTAATAGAGGGCCGTCTGTTCAGTGATCAATTCCCTCTCCAAGCGATCCTTCTCCTTCTCTCTGTCGGACTTCTTCTTATGGCTTTGCTTTGGAGGTTCCATGACAGACTTGTCTTCGTTTTCGTACTGCGGGCACAGTAGGCATTCGTAGATGGTGGAGTACTGAGGGTTGATGTCGTTTGCACACGTATCGCACATCCACTTCTCAGGGCGGTCCTTGGTAACACCGTAGCAATTGGGGTGGACAGTGAGGCGGCAGTGGCGGCAGGTAATCAGGCTAGGATCTTCTCTAATCCCGGCATTGCATATATCACAAGGATACAACCTCGGCGTAGGTGCTTCGGGGATCAGTTGCGGCTCTGGAGGCTTTTCAGGGGCCTTCTTCTTTGCAGCCTCTTCAATCGATTCGATCGGCTGTCCAGGCACATTCGAGTATTCTCCATTGGTAGCCTTGGGCTTTTTCCTCGGCAATTCTTGGAGGGGATTGGAAGGCGGATTCGAGGAGATCTCAAGACCAACTGCGGCAGCGGCACCAGTGACGGTAGAGCTGAGACCGATCGAGCTGTCTTGGTTCGCGTTGACAAGCTCAATCAGGAGCTCCTCATCGATCCTCCGCTTCCAGGCTCGACCACCGCCTTGGGCAACCTTCTTTGCGACTTCGTCTATGTTTTCCCACTGAATGCCATACTTACGCCAGAGCCCTGCACAGCGTTGGCAGAGCGCCAGTGTGAGGTGATTGCCCCTGTCCTTGACACCTTTGGCGGATGAATCGGGCGGAATAGTAGTCCCAGGGGCAGTGGCAGGGGCCCTACGCCATTGCGGTGATCTGCGAGTGGTACAGAATTTGCATGCGAATCCACGCTTGCGTTGTGCCGCCTTCGAGCTGTCGAATGAGGAATCGTCGTCATCATCTGCAACATCGTCCAGAAGTCTTGCGTCGGCTTGCTTGGCTTGCTTCTTGCCCTTGCGACCTTCATAGTTCTCCCATATTCGCCGGCCACGATCGGTTTTCTTCCACATGTAGTAGAAGCGTACGATCTCGCCATGTGACTGGCTCTTCCCCACGTGTCTGGAAACGTTCCTCAGCTCCGATCCGTACCTTGCGACGCCATCTTCAAATCGGCGAATTTCCTCCTCAGTCAATTCCGGCTCTTTCAGATCTTGCCTGCGCTTTTGCCCTGCTAGCTCAGCTAGTGCCTCTTCCGCATTGTACTCATTCTTGGTCAGTAACTCCAAGGCTTTGTCTAAGAAGTTGGTGGAGAATTCTCTCAAGTTGAACAGCGGGTGTGCCAAATCTTTGGCCTTTTTCATGTAGCCGTCAATGACTGCTTCTCTTTCTTCTGGCGTTAAGTCGAGGCCAGCTGATTCGTCCCCTCTCACGGATGGACTGCCCAGATCTGGCATCCGGAAGAGTAGTCGCGCAGTATTCTTAGTATCCCCGTTTGGGAGATCGTCCCCTCGATGTTGATATCCGACAGGCTCATCCATAATCCATTTTGGTCGATTCTCGCGATTCACCCTATCAGCCTCTAGAGCGGCGATGGTGTCCTTCGTCAACTTTGCGTCCTTCTTTTGATTGTTGCCCTTCAACATCTTCTTCTTGATATCTGCCGGCTTGACAAGTCGCACCGGTCGGCCATACCATGGCTGCACAATAGCCTGATGCTTGGGTCCAAGCCGAGAGCTCGCGCGAGGATATATGCGATCGTCGTAATCCAGAGCATCCTCCACCCGGCAATGGATCCCGAGGTACCGATACGGCCAAAGCTTCGCTTGGGCTAGTTGTTCTGCTGTTGGAGGGCGAGAGCCAAAAGTTGAGATCTCCTCCGTGTCCTTGCCATTGGCATGTTCTGAGGAGGGGCCATGGTCCTCATCTTCTTCTTCGATGACCTCTTCGTCTTCGCCCTCGATGTTCTTGTCTCCGGATGTAGTGTTCCTAGCTTCGAGCCTCCGCTCTTGTTTTCGACTACAAGATCCGCAAGACCAGCCAAAACCGCGAGCAGGCTTTCGCAGCAAAGGCGGCCGTACACAGTTCATGTGATACGTGTTCTTGCAGACCGCACAATCGACCGAGTCATTACTGCACACTTGTCAGTATATACAAGCTAAGCCTTGTTGCCTCCATGGTCTCACCTCGCGCAGTATCCAGCGCATCGCTTGCAAGACTTGATTGCACTAGTCAAATCTTTACCACGGCCTATTTCGACTATGACATACTTCCAGCGCTCATCTAAGACTCTCTTGACTTTGGCCGGAACATTGATGACCTGCCTCGTGGGAATGACTTCATAGTAACGTTGAATATAGCGATCATACATTTTCTCGTACCAGAAGGAATCCTTGACTTTTCTGTACGCCTCCATATTTTCAATCTCACTGCGGTGAAGAACCCGGCATTTTCCCCGGAGCGACGTCACAGGGCAAGTATCCGATTGCATCGACGCGAAGACAGTTCTGGTGTCATTGACTCGTCGCTGGATGTCACGAGGCCGGAAGTACCAATTGATTCGCAACGAGTCGACAGGTCGGGATCGGTCGTTGTCCACATGCAAGAATTCCATGATACGCGCAAGGTAATATGGCTCTCCAGGCGGTTCGCAGACGAGGTAGACCTGGTCTGGGCTGCATCAGTACACAGGGTCGTTAAAGACAAGGAAGGCAGAGTGCGATGGTTCTATGGCTGGGGGGAGGGGATCAACGTACCATCAACACTAAGTATCGTGCCATCGTCAGCCTTCAGCTTGCCGTTCCTGAGGTAGCCTCTACACAACGCGAACGACATGAGGTTGGAAGCCCTCGAGCTGAGCACAGCTGCCGAGGAGGTGGCCTTCCTCATAGGCGCTGCAGCGGTGGTGGAAGGAGCGGTGGCAACGGGCTGAGTCCCAGGCGTTGCACCCGGTGCTTTGCGTTTTCTGGACGGAGCCGGAGCAGCATGCTCGCTACCGTTTTCCCCGCTGAGCGAGAAGCTCGACATGCCTGGTAAGGGGTCTCGCGCAGAGCTGGGAGAAGCCGCCTTTGCTGTTGCTTGCGGGGGAGTGGGGATAGCAGCGTTTGAGGAACGTCTCGTGTTTGTGCCCGAAGATCTTTCTTTGTCGGCGGAAGTCAGGGTGTGCGGTTTCCTGTTGGCAGAAAACTCGAAATCCATATCAGGATCCCGGTCCTCTGCATAATTGGGCCTGGAATTGCCGGTCCTGTTACGTGATCTCGTCCCGTAAGGAGACGCGCCATTAGTCTCTGGGGTAGCGCCATTGGTCTGTTCTGGTGGATGCGAGGAAGAAGAGGATGTTGCGGTCATGGGTTGAGATTCTGGGAGCGCGCTTTTGGAAGAAACTCCATTGTGGCGGAGTCCGTCCGTAGACGACTTAGCTGTTAGTAGAGCATTTGATGAAGAGGATTTGTTGACGCTGGTGAAAGTGGGGGTATGAGAGGTGCTGGGTGGTGGCGATGAGATGGGTTTGGTCGATGCCCCATCAAGCGTTTCGGCCATGCCACCCGCCCTCGCAGAGACGGCCGCTACGAGGACGTACACCAAATAATACCCAAATTCGAGCCTGACAATGGATCTACATTTGGTGACGTTGCATGGAGGAGAGAAAGGCTGACGGTTGAATCAAAAGGAGCGGATTGGAGGGTTGGGGTGGCTCTTTGACAAGTGAATATCAAGAGTCCCGCGCCTCTAGTCACGGTATATTTGGGTGAGGGCTGAGATGCGACAGTGGAGGAGGCCGTCTGCAAGAAATTGCTGCCAATTCCTTGGTGATTTCAGCCAGACCGACCATTCGCAGAATGCATTTTCAGCTCTAGAGCCCAGCGAGGGGGAGAAAAGGGTGGAGAAGAAAGGGTGGTTTCCTTGTGCAGCGTGATATGGAGGAAAGATGGGCGGACATGCTCTCAAGGCTCGGAAGGCAAGGGTCAAGGAATAATGTACGGCGCTAGTAAATTAGCTCAGCACAAAGCCGCCTCATCTGTTGGTCAAATCGAGCCCTGGGTGAACCACCTCTACTCTTAACTTAGCCGACCTCTGCCTAAATCCATCCCATGTCAACGCTTCCAGGACACTTGTTCCAACAGTCATATAATAAGCTGATGGACTCACCACATCCCCCGGAATACTGTTGCGCACCACTGTCATCGCCCGCCAACTTGGTCAGATGTTCGCCATGGGCAGACCATCACCCACTCCCTCAGCCTTGTGATAGGTCAAGCCAAAAAGGCCCCAACGAATTACTGATACATTTCCACTTTGGTTCAAAGTCCATTAGATCCACCATGTTCATTATGCGCACACCAAGGTCGTCCTGGGTTTCTCTGGGTTGATAGACGTTGACTTGCTTTCCGCTACGGCTAGCCCAAAATGGATTAGTTCCATGTTGATACCTAGTACATCCATCTGACCATCTCCCAATCTCCCAATTCTCCATCCAACTCCCAACTTTTGCTCTTCTTGCTAGCTTGACGATCCCTGGAGATGAACGTGTACTGGAAACTCTTTGCGTCTCAAAATCATGATTCGAGGCTGCATATTGACTAATTTGCCTGATGGCCGTTGCCAGCTTTGGTAAAACATCCATCGAGATCGTACAGCAGAACCAGCAAACGTATGGAAAAGCTGGTATTGTTCCAGCTAAACGATCTTTTGAGGAGATCACCAATTTTGTCTCTGCAGCTGATCAGCTGAACAGCCGGACGGTACCTGCGTTTGGTACTAGTAACAAAGGGTCTGCGAAAGATCCTTCTTTGGGCTCGAATCCCATTCGGGCCGGCAATATTATTGACCACGATGATCATCAAATTGAAAGGGCTTGCATGAGTCAAGCTCATGCCCAGCATGCTGCTTTGCCAGGCCCTTCCCAGAATCCTCTACTGTCCCTCTCTCATCCGAGCTATGGATTGCCGCGACGGGTTGTAAACAACTTGGCTTCCTTGGGTATCAGATCCATCTATCCCTGGCAATCTTCATGTTTACTTGGTCGAGGTCTCCTTCAAGGTCAAAGAAATCTTGTTTATACTGCGCCCACAGGAGGTGGCAAATCACTGGTTGCAGATGTATTATTGCTAAAGAGAGTGATCGAAACCCCAGGAAAGAAGGCAATTGTAGTGCTCCCTTATGTCGCTCTTGTCCTAGAGAAACTCAAGTGGCTCCAAAGAGTATTGGAAGGGGTGGGGAAACTTTCTCCCAATGCAGATGGATCAGAGATCCCACAATGGCGCAGAAAGTGTGGTGATGCTATTCAGCTAGTAGGCTATTTCGCTGGAAGTAAAATCAGAGCTCCGTGGAGAGATGTTGACATAGCTGTATGCACGATTGAGAAGGTGACAACGTTTCTTGTGCTGAGTAGAACGAGACTAAGTCAGACAGGCCAACGGTCTAATCAACACGGCCATTGAGGATGGGACTGTGGGTGACTTAGGAGTGATGGTGCTCGATGAACTTCACATGGTTGACGATGATCATCGAGGGTACCTAATGTGCGTGACTTCCGAGCACTCCTTGCCTTCCTTCATCAAGTACACAGAGAGTCTTGAGACACATTTCGGGACTGTCGTGTCCGGCCTGGTAGTGGAATGCTAATCTCGTGGAAATTCATCAGAGAGTTGATGGCAAGCAAGGTTTTGAGCCTCGAATCTCACGTGCAGATTGTTGGTATGAGCGCCACCCTCTCGGTAAGACTGCTTTTCCACACTCCATGAGAGGGTCTGACCCCGGCAGAACACTGAATTGTTGGCCAAATGGCTCAACGCCCGATACTACAACACAAAGTATGTTCCAGTCCCAATCAAGGAATATCTGGTTCATGATGGCACTGTTTATCCGGTATCGACGGCCAGTGCCTTCTTCAGGACTGCAAGCCAGGTTAGCTCTACACAGCCCTGGTCCAAGATAAGCCCTGTTCGCCAGGTCGAGATGTCAGCTTTCCAGGAACTGAGATCACCATTGATCAATGCAGTAGTAGCCCTTGCGGTCGAAACGGCTAGCGCTGGCAAAGGCGCCTTGGTTTTCTGTGGTGGTAGGCAAATTTGCCAGAATACAGCAGCCTTAGTCTCCAGGGCAATGTTACATTTGAACGTGGACGAAGAGATGAGCGCTAGGCGGAAAGACTTGGTCAATGAGCTAAGAAGCCTTCCCACAGGACTCGACGTGACATTAGGAGACATCCTGCTAAGCGGAGTTGCTTTCCATCGTGAGCCATTGACTAGCTGTCTTCCAAAAGATTCGACTGACATGAGCACCGAAAGATGCTGGTCTCACCGCGGAAGAACGGGATCTGATGGCACAAGCGTATGACAGTGGTACAATTCGAGTCATTGTGGCGACTTGCAGTCTAGCGGCTGGCATCAATCTTCCAGCGCGAAGAGTCATCCTGCAAGGTGCACGAATGGGCAGGGATCTCATTGGCCCAGCGATGCTGTAAGAGTCACCCTTCGTTGTAGACTATTCTGACACTTTGAGAAGGCGACAGATGCGAGGTCGCGCGGGCCGCAAAGGCAAGGACGAGGTTGGAGAGAGCTATATTTGCTGTCAATCGACTGACCTGGACGAGACCACGCAATTGCTCGAGGCTGATCTTCCTGCTCTAACGAGCAGTCTGGCACCAGAGAAACGTGGGATCAAGAGGTATGATAATTCACGAGAGCCACACAATTCAGCTTTTCACACCAAGCAGGGCCCTGCTGGAAGTGATCACAGTCAAGCTGGCGACCCACATGTCAGCCATCCAGGAATATGTTGGGCGGACCTTGCTCTCCCACACAATGGATCCGAACGAATTAAACGAAATGGTTGATACAACACTCGGCGAGTTGGTCGATTCCGGACTGATAGAAATGGATCTTCATGGGGGCTATACAGCAACCTCCTTAAGCCAGGCGACGGTTGCATCCTACCTGACGCCGGAAGATGGTTTGTTCATCCATGATGAGCTCCGCCGGGCTCTCAAAGCATTTGTGATGGACGGCGAAATGCACATCTTCTACACTTTTGCACCTGTCTGGAATCCAGGCAATGTGGAGATAAAGTGGAACATCTTTCGAAAGGAGGTGGATTGTCTCGATGAGAGTGGTCTGCGAGTGCTAAGCTTCGTCGGCGTCAACCCTGCACTGGTGAATCGTCTGTTGGTCACCTTCCTCTTACCATCTCTGTACCTTGACTCATTGCGGGTAGGGCCAACAGTGGAAAAGCTTTGCCGGAAACAACCGTAGAAGAAGTCAAAATTGCACGAATCTACCGCCGCTTCTACAGCGCCCTTCAATTGCGAGATCTTTGCAACGAGATGCCGATTCACAAGGTGGCACGCAAATACGAAGTGCCCCGAGGATTTGTGCAAACGCTAGCTCAAGTATGTGAAGGCTTTGCGGCTGGGATGCTACAATTCTGTCAAAAAATGAATTGGGGAATGCTGCAGGCAGCGCTTGCCCATATGACCGATAGGCTGAAAGCCGGTGCGCGAGCAGGTAAGTGATTTATGGGCAGTCCTTATTTTTCCGAGCACGCTCAAACAGTCTCGAGATATTGTTCCATGAGATCGAGCGTCGAAACGTGCAGTTGAAAAGCGAGGTTTTCGAAAAACTCTAATCTCAACAGAGCAGCGTCTCGAGACATCTCCTGAGACATATGAGATATCTCCGAGCGAGCAGTACTAATCTTGAAAAATCTTGTCTAGACCTACTGGAGCTTGCTCAAATACCATTTGTGAAAAGCCGCACAGCCAGAGTATTCTGGGAGAATGGATACAAGGGATTGCGAACTGTTGCGGAGGCCGAAGCGACTGAATTGGTCCCTGTGCTTCTGCTGGTGATTCCAAAACCCATAACGTCACATCCCATCACGGTGTCACTAACCAATGACGCAGGCTCAAGGCAAGATTTCCAGGTTGGACGAAGACGACGAGAAGAGGTACCGTCAAAAGATGATGCTCAAAGCTGAGATCATCATCGGTGCTGCCAATAAGCTCTGGGGTAAGAAGAATGGGGAAACAACCCCATGAGCTGCTGTGGATTTCTGAGCTGACCAACGATAGAACGTCAGCAGCAAGTTGAGATCGAGACCGACATGTGATGGACGGCCATGTGAGACCGATCTTGGAGCTGTTGTTTTGGCAAAGGCGGGCGCTGTCTTGGATGGAGTGACGCTAGGGACGTTGGTCACTAGTCACTGTCTGCGTTGGGTTCCGATGGCGAATTCGGCTGAGCAGTGCTTGAGACGAGACGCCTCTGGCCTTGATGATGGAATTGGAAGGATCTTAGAGTGCGTCTGAAAGCTCCGACTCATGATCGAATCTTGCGACGTGTTTTCCGAGTGAGGAGATGAGTGAGGATGGTTGTTCTCGCTTCGGGGGTTCAAGAGGTTGACCTTCAAATAGATCAGAGAATGCAAAGTGAAAAGATTTGGGGAGCACGGCTTTAATCCCAGGATCCTGAGTCAGCACGAAGCGCCATAGTCAACTTCCCAAATGCAATTGCTCGTGGCGTCCGACGTATTGTTGATGACCTAGTAGGATAGATTCCTAAGATGGTGGCCGTCAACAGGGGGTGACGCTCGGAGACTGTCAACTCTTTGTTTACAACGTCAACAAGATCGGCTTTCTACGGCCGCTGTTATGCGTCTCATTCATAAATTGGCCATGTAATAAAGAACATCTATACTCCGTTCTGACCTGTCTCGCCCCGGGCCTAGCGAGAGCAAGGATCAGCCACTCCAACTTACGGGATGTTTGGAGTGTGCGCCACTTGCCAATTCTCCGTCCCTCCTGCTTCCAACTTCTATTCATATTGGTTCTGTGTATCAAAGTACTGCATAGCTCTTGAAATCTACTCGAAGCAATCAAAAGAGCGATGGGTCTACTCCCAGCCATCTCGTTGTCCTGAATCTGCATAACATGGTATGTACGGTAGGGTTCTAACCACGCGCTTTGAGTAGGGGCATAGGGTCATGCCTTTACAACGGTATCTGGGGTACTTCATACTTAACGATGCCACGACGATTGCTAAGCTTGAACAGCAATGAATTGCTGTGCAATTTCATTGTAAAGGTTCCAGAAAACGATTTCTTCGCGGAGCATAGCAAGTCTGCCTCCCGTCGGAATTCTCTTTAATGAGAGCGATGGCGTGTGGATGTCGTTAGCATGTCGACACACTTTTGCAGAGAGAAGGTAAAGTCCCAGAAAGATAAGGCTTGGATGAGCAAAAGGCGCAAAAAAGTAAGACAAGCACCCTTTCTGATTGAGTTCATTTCACTTCATGCCTGAATGTGCGTGGCGAGTTTCAAGCGCTGCTGCCGACTGATTGATGCTGCTTGGTGGTCATCAACTTAGGCTTCAAATTAGCCAATTGGTCTCAAGAGCGTTCACGATGCATTCTGTGTTTTTCTTGGTTTTCTTCAGCTCAGACGAAGACTCGGCGGTCCCGACAATTGCTTACATTCCTTGCCTGGTGATTGCCCAAGTGATGGGAGGAATGCCACGCCTATAAGAGATATATGGCCGTATCCTCGGGTCGCGCTCTTGCCAAAATGGCGTCGTTGATTCAGATATGGCGTTCCATCTCCTGATAGCCTTTTGTCTCCTTCTCCTGGGCCATAGTCGCTTACTCGCAGCGACGTGTACAAAGGCACCCAATCGTCGCGTCTTTGCCCATTACTTGGTGAGGCTGCTCCAAGACCCAGTAAGACCGAACTCAAGGGTAACATTAGCGGTGAGGTTGCGACCATCACACAAGACCATGCGATCAAGGATATTGACGATGCGAATGCCGTTGGAGTGAGATTTTCATCATACCCTGTGTCAGCGAACAACGACTGACGGCCTCCTGGATCGACGGCTTTGCGCTGAACGTCTTCGATCCCAGTGCGCAATATGTCGCGACCACGCTATCATATCTTTTTGCGCACGCGCACAGTGTGGGGTTTGAGCTATTCGTCAGCATGGACCTGTCCGCATACAGGGCGATTTGTCAGGATGCAAACAAAGTCTATGATGGTGTGAGTACACTCGCAAAATAATTCAGGAACTGAAGGATCTGAAATCGTCAGCCCAACGGCTTCACTCCCCTTCTGCGGAATTACATCCATGACCCGGCATACTCGACGTATAATGGATATCCTTTGATCAGCAGTGTGTTTGTGCCCATCTTCAGAGTCGTGATCTTGGCAAGGTCACTGCTTACACACGGCAGCCTTTTCTTCTGGTGGGCAGACCCATGATCAGATTGCAGGTAGGATGAAGGATACCCAAGTGCGTTCGGTCGCACGAGTTGCTAATGGAACTTCGTAGCTTGGAGAGCGAGTGTGGGACCGATATATTTCGTGCCTGACTTTGATGAAACCCAGGGCTACTACGACGCCGCTGACGGATGGTGGTGAGTTTCGGGACGACTAATTCTCAGTTTTATTGTTTGTTCTTATTGACCCGGATGATGTGTCTAGGGCCTATTGGGGGGATGTGGTCGACGGGCTTTTCAGCTGGGAAGCTGCGTGGCCAAGTTTCGGCGGCTTCGGTGGCAAGTTTCCGGGTGATATATCGCCAGATGTGACTGTGATGAATGGCGCCAGGGCTCATGATAAGACTTATATGATTGGTGTGAGCCCACTGCAGTATAAGAATGCCGTGAGTCTTCTTTCCAGTCCAGTTGATCTTAGCCGACATTATCGATGTTTATCTCCTCTGATCTTGAGAAATGAAATGGCATAGTATGGCACAAACGTCTACCGTGCTGGCGGCAACAACTTGCCGCAACGGATCGCATCCATACTTAGCCTGCCAAATCCTCCTGATTTTATGCAAGTCATCACCTGGAACGATGGCCCTGAATCCCACTATATCGGCAACGTCTGGCCGGAAGCCAACGCACAAGTCGCGACGACCGTTTACTCGGTCTACGATCACTCAGGTTGGCAGCAATTGATCCACTACTTCATTCAGTCTTACAAGTGCATTCCCCCGCCCACGTTCTTTGCCCCCCAGATCGGGGTGATGTGGTATAAGACGATCCTACAATCCGCGAACTGTCCGCAGGATACCAAACCCGCGAATTTTGACGACGGTGATGATCTGGTACATTGGGCCGTCTTCTTGGCGCCTTCGGTAGGGACATGCCAGGTGCGTCTCGTGACGGAGACGACGGTTTTGGGATTATACACGATCGGCGCGGGCGCCAATTTCGGCAACACGACATTTAGGACACCCGCGGGCGTGCCAACCATGGAAATCATCAATGGGACGGGCAAAGTGCTGGCGGTGGCGTCTGGGGGAAAGCCGGTGAGCGATGGGTGTCCGGACGGGATATATAACATGAACTATCAGGTGATAGGTGCCAACGCGGTGAGCTATTGAGATCTCCGGGACGGGGAGGACCACGATCGATTGATTCAGCTGCGACGTTGTTCTTTGTTGAGTGTGACCTAACGTTTGTGGTGACGACTTTTAGGTGGACTTCAATCATTGGTAAGATTGAGTTGTTGACAAGAGGTAATCAAGGTTTATGTCGGAACTTCCCCAAGTGATGTCTCATTGTGATACTCATGGAAGGCCCTGTGAGGGCACGGCACTTCGAAAAATGTTGCATTCTATGTTTGACGCGGGTTCGTGTCTCCTCCACAGAATGACAAGCGCTACCGGCTGCCTGCCGAAGAGTACAACATGATGCGATTCGAAAAGTCGCCTCGGGCACTCAGATGTGCCACCAATCATGTACCGCAGGAATCGGGCTGGCGGACAAATGTTGGGCCGGCAGATTTGATTTGTAAGTTCTGATTTGTATTGCTGACTTCAGCATTGGCAATCCGAAATCCTACCTAGACCAAATGCAGTCTGCATAGGATTTCAAGCTAAGTCTGTTCGGGTCGAGGATGACCTTTTCGAAGGAAACCGCATGTTTTGGCATGGGAAATAGGTAAGAAGACGTGAGCTCTGCGGGCGGTTCCCCACTTCAATCCTTGATGCAGGATCGTGTCTCGTGCATAAATTCGAGACACTGTCCACATTTTCTCCTGGAGTTGTCAAAGTTTTGGAAATACTTCAAGTTGGCTGTTTGCAGATTCCATTGCCCATCACTATTTCCCGGAATACAAACCCCGGCTCCTAGCATTCGCAGACATGGCTCCTAAAGTAGCAATCATCTTCGTATGTCTGGCCTGAGTTTGCTCATCACTGTCCTTCAATCGAGGACCTTTCATATCGGCAAGAGAGGCATGCCGATGAAGACTAATCTGGAGCATAGTATTCCATGTATGGCCACATCCACAAGCTCGCGGAAGCCGAGAAGAAAGGCATTGAGTCCGCTGGAGGTCCGTCTCTCCCAACCAACGGGGACGATGTCGTTTACGACCGCTAATCTCCGCACGGCCTCCAGGCAAAGTCGACTTCTACCAGTCCGTGAAGCTTCTCCCCTAGCTTCCTCTTGCCCGGAGCAGCCATGTTGACAAGATCCCTCTCAGAGTCAAGGAGACCCTACCGCAAGAAGTCCTCACCAAGATGCACGCCCCGGGCCAGGACTCCTCCATCCCCTTCATCACGCCCGATATCCTAGCCTCCTATGACGTGAGCCTTTCAATCCATAATCCTCAACCCAGCGCTCGAGCTGACTTGGGTTTGTGTTAAAGGCCTTCCTCCTCGGCATCCCCACCCGTTACGGCAACTTCCCCGCCCAATGGAAGGTCTTCTGGGACCAGACCGGCGGGCTGTGGCAGAGCGGCGGCCTCTACGGCAAGATGGCCGGCTTCTTCATCAGCACGGCCTCCCAGGGCGGCGGGCAGGAATCCACCGCCATCGCGAGTATGTCCACCTTGGCCCATCACGGGATCATCTATGTGCCCCTGGGTTATGCGAAGGCATTCGGCGACCAGGCCAATCTGACGGAGGTCCACGGCGGTTCGCCCTGGGGTGCCGGCACGTTCGCCGGGGGGGACGGGTCGAGGATGCCGACGGAGCTCGAGTTGAAGGTCGCGACCGTGCAGGGAAAGACGTTCTGGGAGACGGTGTCCCAGTATAAGAAGGAGTGACTAGCCGGTCAGGATGGCGGGGCAGCCAAGCCGGCGGCAGGATCAGGTGGGCAGGCGGCAGCATCAAAAGACAAGACCGAAGAAGTCAAGGCGGCTGTTGCAAATTCGGATACTGGCGCTGCAGCTGCTGGTGGCGAAGAAGAAAAGTCGGGGGGTCCTTGCGGACTGCCTTCGAAGTGCGAGATCTTATGAACTCTTCATCAATCAACTTAAGAAGATACTGACTCGCTATTGTTTCACATGACTATGCTGCACATGAGTGACAAAAAGCGCCATGCTGTGTTGGTCAGCATGTCAAAGTCCCACCGTCATCGCTATGCAATTTGAAGAAAACAAGATTCATCAACCACGCTATGCATTTCATTTCTTCTCATAGATCATGCAACGTTTCTTTGACAGCCAGCGTTCTTAGCAAAAGGTCTTCTCGCTCTGCTCTTCTGGCAAATTCATGAAGATGTCTTCATGTGCCCGCAGTTGTTGCAAGTCCACCATTCCTGCTCAACAAATTGTCCACAGCTTTCGCAGAGCCAACCCAGAGGCTTTCGGGGCCGCCCCCTTTCCTTTTCCTCAAGCTCTCTCAATGTACGTATGGCTTTGATTGAATTGCTGTCTTTGATCGAATTCGGTTTTCGCGAATCAGGAAGGTTGGCCTTACTGCGGACGGGGAGTGACGGCGCTGGGGACGGAGGTGGAGAGGGTCGTTCGACACCGCAAGCGTCACACATCAGATGGGTTGGAGGGTTGACGAGGGTACAGATGTCACAGGCCCAGGAGCCATAGATGGGGTACATGGCAGGATCGACGAGATCGACCGTCTCTCCTTTGGGTGTAGGTTTCCGCGGCGGTGGAGGAGGAGGTTTGCTTGAGGATGGGATCGGCGGCGGTTTCGCTGCTGGGCTACTCCTTGAAGATGATGCTGTTGGTGTCGTCTTGAGCCGAGCCAATTCCGCCGATGCGATTTCTGGTGCTTTGCTCTTCGCTGCCGCAGCCGAAGAAGCCATCCCGCCTCGACTGCCTGCCGGGTTCTCTCTGCTTGGGGGCAAATATGCATCCCCGTATTTCTCCTGCTCTTCCTCCTGCACGAGATCAATGTAGGCGAGCATGATGGCCGTCTCGTTGGCATCGTCCTCTTGTGCTTTTGTGCGCACGCCTCTCTTGTCGGTCAGGTCGACGATTTCTCGCTCCTTCTCTTTGCTCGTGACTCCGCTGGCGCACCCCTTGGTGACGGTGGCCCGTCGAGTAGCCGCATCTGCAATGACCTGTCTGATATCTTGCCCTCTTCTCACAGGGGCTCCGCCAAGTCTTTGACCAGAGCCAGCGGTGAGGGTTTTGCGTTTTTCTGCCGCAGCGCGAGCTCTTCTTCTCGCCTCATGCATTGGTATCCGAGCACCTCCGAGCTTATGGCCGGTCGAGAGGAAGCCTTCTCCTGTGTAGCCCTTGCGGATAAGGTTGTCATACTCATCCCGGAGCTGGTTCCAGAGGTTGTGAAAGGGTTCGTCATGGGGGCCATGCACGATATGGCAGAGCTCGTGCAGCATGGTGTCGGTGATTTCTTCCAGCGGCAGAAATTGTCTCTCGTCCCCAGGATACCTAAGGCGGAGGCAGATCCGCTCGCCCCTGTTGATATTGAGGCCTAAGAGGTTGCGTTCTTGAGGATAGAACTCAGTCAAAACACCCACTCTCCATCCTCGTTGCCTCATGATGGGCTTGACGAGCGAAGCGATCTTTTGGAGCATGTGTAGGGCATCGCCTTCCCTTGGGCGGGATCTTTCATGTTGAAATTCCAAGATTGCGGGCTCGTGTTCGAACGCCATCGTGGTGAGGGGAAGGGAAGCTGATATGTGTTGAATGAATGTTGACAGAAGGAAAAGATCGCTTCGGTGTCTTGTTTAAATATTCCCATCCACTTTCCTGTTCAACAGTCTATGCCTGAGTTGCCTTGATCGCCTCATCGACTCTCAGATTTGTAAGATGATCGCTGGATGCGAGACGCTGGATAATCTTGATAATTCAAATGAAGTCGCGTGTGAAGCTCCATCCTTATCGATAAGAGCTAGCTCCCCAGGCCCATCATTCCCCGCGCCGCCCCTCGGCCGCATTCGCATTCCCCTTGAACTCGAAATTCATTCATCTCTCACCCTTCTCAAAGACCAAGACAACGATGGCCTTCCAAGATGTCCTCAACTCCGGCTCCGAGTCGTTTGAAGAATTCGTCAACACCACGGCCGCCTTGCTTCGGGACGGATACCGCTCCATAGCGCCCCCAGAATGGGTTCCCGATTCCATGAAGCCTCCTCCGCCATCCCCGCGTTTTCCCACCACCATCAGTGGTCCGCAAGGCTACTTTACACTGTGCAGAAACTGGATCTCCGAACATCGTGCCGTCTCGGCCGCTGTCGTGGCCTTTGTCGGGACGGGCGGTTTTATCGTCTGGCGGCGGCGGAGGGCGGACAGGGCAAAGCGGAGAGCAAGACGAGCCAAGAATGGAGCAAGGACGGAGGTGGTGATACTCGCGGGCTCGCCGCACGCGCCGCTGACCAAATCCATGTCGCTTGATATGGAACGGAGAGGCTTCATCGTCTACATTCCAGTCAGCAGCTTGGCTGAGGAGCAAGTCATTCAGGCCGTATCAAGGGCAGATATCAGGGCTTTGAACGTGGACATTACTTCGGTACACTGAATGATGCTCACGTTGATTATCTCTATCTCACTAATTGCCTCCAGCCTGCCTCCGCTGAGGAAGCCGTCGACAAGCTGAACAACTTCCTCAGGATGCCCCATCATGCAACGTCCAGCAGTCAGGCCCATCGCCTCAACCTAGCCGCTTTCATCCTCCTGCCCTCGCCCAGCTATCCCCGGGGCGCCATCACGAATATCTCTTCAATGGACTGGTCTGATATCATCAACACCAATCTGGTTGCGCCTTTTGCAATGCTGCAGGCTTTCTTGCCTCTTCTGACCGACTACCGAGCCAACCTGTTGTTCCTCAACCCTGGGGTCAACTCCTCCCTGACTCCACCCTCGCATGCTCCCGAAAGCGTCGTTGCCGGCGCCTTGGAGAAATATATCTCGACTTTGCGCAAAGAGATGTCATGTCTGAACATCGTTGACATGAGGCTTGGCCACTTCGACATGGGCCCGAATCCAGATGAGAAGAAACAGCTTGTCGTATCGTCGAATAACATGTCACGAGCAGAGCTGACAAAGTCGAGACTGCAAGAAAGGATCGCCAAGGGGAGTTCACTGCGCGCGCTGCACAATGATGTATTCGATGCCGTCGTCCGTGGCAAGGGCAGAAACGGTACCATCTTTGTTGGAAGAGGAAGTCGAACATACGACCTCGTTGGACGATTAGTCCCCGGCAATGTCGTCGCTTGGATGATGGGGATGAGACAGCGTGGGGCCGCGCCTCTGTCGACCACGAAACCAGGTGATGCCGTTGACGGAAGCGCCGAGTGGGAGAAGGTCCAATGAAGATGATGTGTCTGGAGTAAATTGTTGGAGTGATAGCATAGCGTGTCCCGGATGGGTTCTCCTCTTCTCCTCTTGTCTGACAACAAACAACAATAGTCGTCCCATACACCACAATAATCTGCAAGAAGATCACCACCGCGAATCAGGGTCTGCATTCAATAACCCCCTCTTCTCCCCCCCCTGAACCCTCGCTTTCCCCTCCCTCGCCCCCTTCCCCCCTCCCCCCTCTCCCAATCCCTCACATCCCGCTCCTCAGCCTCCATCCTGTTCCTCTCCCTCTCCATCTCCACCTCCTCCTTACTCCTCTCCACCCGCACCTCCAACGGCGGCATCTCCCCCTCCTCCCTCCACCTCGGATGCCTCCCCCTCCGACACGCCCTCCCATCGGGACAAAACCCCGCCAGGTAAAGCCCACACATCCCCGGGCCCTTCACATGCCGAAACCGACACCTCCCCGCCCCCAACGGGCAGAAGCCGCGCTCGTACCAGGCGCACACGGGCCGCCGCCGCTCTTCGACGCCGTCCAGGTCCGGGTGCAGGTAATTGCAGTCTTCCCCCTGGGCGCAGTAACCCGAGGTGCCGACCCACTGCCGGCAGTCGGAGCGGGCGCGCAGGTTCCACTCGTGCAGGAAGTCGCAGGCGTCGCCCTTTTTGCAGAGGCCCTTGAGCCAGTGCTTGCAGACGAGGTTGTTCGTGCTGTGCGTGAGGGGGTGCTTGTCCGGGCATGAGGAGCCCAGCGGGCAGTGGCCCGCGCGGTAGGCGGGGCAGTTGGGTCGTGAGGGCGGGATGCCGAAGCGGTGGGTCGTGAGGAGGTGGGGGAGGAAGGAGAAGTCGTAGGTGTCGTGGATGGGAGACGGATAGGAGGGTGTGCTCGAAGCTTGACGAGGCGCGAGGGATGCGGTCATGTTGGATTCAGAGCGACGAATTGTAGGTAAAAAGATGAACAAGGGTCGAATACTGCTAAAGAATGAACTTCTTCAAGTGGCTCAGGTAGAAAGGGGACTAGTCAGCCCTGATCGATCTCTTATGATTTGGATGTGTCCAGGGAGCACCAGGAGTATGGAATGGGGTGAATTCTAAGGATCATCTGGAAAGTTCTATCGGCGCTGAAGTAATGCGTATTCAATAGACCGTTACAGGAACTGAGCAGAGAACCATTGGGTACCAAGTCAAGACTTCACCCAATGTCACAACGTCCTCAACACCACCCGCTTTGAACGCTACACTTTTATTCAGATTTGCCCCGAAAAGCGTCGCAAAGAATTCCTCCATCCTTTCTTGGGTGGTTCGAAATAAGCTCCATTCATGTTGTCCTCATCCTCGCTGGCCTGAGTGAGCGTTTCCTGTCTCAGAGCGCCCTCCTTCTCCACACCCAGCATCCTGTCAATCTTGCTTGTCCTTCTGACGTTGTGGCCGCTAGCACCGTCAGCTTGTCCTGTTTCCAAGTTTGCGTGATAGTCGATACTATCTAATCTCGTTTTGGAATAGGGCTCCTCTGCAGAATCGTAGTCCTCAGGCGTTTCGACCGCTTGGTTTCGTCGAGCTTGCGCGGGTCCACGCCCATTCTGAACGCCGTCTCGAGGTCTGCTCATTCTTGATTGATCGCCACTTGGCTGAGGTGCCAGGGGTGGTGCTTCACGCCTTTGTGGCCGTTCGGAAAAACCGCCCAGTCTCTGGGCTTCATTGATAGGGTCCTGCTGGGGCAATGGTCTGGAAACCTGAGGTGTCCGCTCTTGCGGTGGGGTCTGATCCCGGTACTTTCTTCGCCTTTCCAGTCCGAAGCTCCATCGACGCGGTCGCGGCTGTCGTTGCGATTCCTCCTCACTGAGGTCACTACCTGTAAAGCTGCCGTTTTCCGAGTCCCCTTCCGCCTGAGCCCGAGAGTCTGTGATCACTTTTCGGCCACGAAGACTGCTCAGTCGCTGCAACAGCTTCGGCGCTCGATACGACACCGTGTTTTCATCGCCCTCACCCTCGTAGCGAAGCGCCGGAACCAACAGACGATACGGAGTGGTGACGCCTGCTGGATTTTTCTGATCGATCTCGCAATTAAGGACGATATCAAGACCATGCTCAAGGTTCACGTGTCCGCTCGTGTCTTCTGGATCACCCTTGATGGCTGCACGCTCACTCATGTTCGTGGGACGGCGAAGGAAATTCCCGGGACGTGGAAGGGGGGCAGAGCTATTTCTCCGAGAGTCAGAAGCAGCGACTGGGGCCGTCGTTGACCGATTGATACTCGGATGACGAGAAAAGTAACCCTCGTCTGACGGCGATTGTGGAGGCGATGGTGTTCCGTCTTCACGCGCATCCAGATAGGATGCCTGCCGCTCTCGACCTGAGAGACGGCGTAAGAGTTTGCCCGGTCTGATGTCATCCCTGGTGAGTGACAAAGTTCTTTGGATGCGTCCGGGAGGAGCGGGTGGAGATTCATCACTCGGTGTAGCAGGGACTGAATCAGGTGGAGTTGGCGGGGGAGTTGATCCTGGATGATACTCTCGTATCGAGCACCAATTTCGACGCGGTAAGAGTCGCTTGTTGTTTCTTGCTTTCCCGTCCACGTCGTGAGAAAACATCGGAATCATGTTCTCATGGGTCTCTGAATCAAGATGGTGGGTTTTGTTGCGCTTGTTCAAGATGTCGCTCATCACTTCTGGTGGCGGTGTATTGACTATGGCTGATGAGATGATATTTGGCATGTATCGATGATCACGGTCCTTGGGTATCTTGAGCTTAGGGTTGGAATAGAATTGCCCAACGGCTGCTAGGTGAACATCGCCACTGTATTCCATATCAGCAAATATCTCAGGAACATTATGCGGACGACTAGCATACCCAAGAATCGTGACTCGGACCGATTTGTCTGCAGCCAGTTCTTGTAGTTCCTGTACAAACCAGTTTCTCTCTTGTTTGTGATTCTTAGCCGTCCAATGATCGTCCAAGTCGTCCAAGATTTCAACGCCACCGTCGAATTTGTTCAGAAACCCTCCCAACATGCCCGCTCTGCCGAGCGCCTTTATCGGGTCTAATGCTCTGCTTGTCAATAGATTCTCGAGCCACACAAGCCTCGGATATGCAATTGGAACTCCAAGCAGCACTATCAGGTGCTTAGTCTCCCCTTCAACTATTTCCCTCCTACAACGATCAAAAACAATATCATATGATGGCTCGGTGAGAACCTCTTCCCGCTACGGACTGTTAGTGAAATGGACTTGTCAAAAGGAGTTATTCGGCAGCTCACAGTACGCTCCGTTCGACAGTCCAACCCAAGGAACGCAACATTCTTTCCCAGGGATAAGTAGACGCTCCTGCTCAGCTCTGCAATATAAGGTCCTGGAGCGGCGCCTAGCAGCCAGCTTGGCTCGTCCGCTGACGTCTCACTGGGCACGCTTTGGTGTTGGAACAACATGTAGTATTTGTAGGCAACGGCCCCTAAGCCACAGAATACTGGGGTGCTCATGAAGTGGTCAGGGTATGAGCCGAACCCGTCAATGATATCTATGTGGACAGGCGTCAGCAGTAACTTCGATGTGATCGGTCAAATGTCAATATGGGATGCAGAGGGCCCAAGTGTGCTTGCTAGTCGATGGGAATGTTGCCCTGCTCACTCACCATGGTCGTCCCATATGTTCACCATTGGAATTTGAGCATTCGCCATGCCAAAGAGGCCTTGAGAAAACCACATTGAATAACGCTCGAGGTAGAAAGTCTCCAATTCCTCGAGCAATTCAGGGGTGAATTCTGCCTCATGCTTGTGGTGCGGATTCTTGATGTCCAGCCAGTCGCCAAACAATGGACTCTGTTTCATGACAGCATCATTGTAGATCTGATCACCGCCTCCGATCATAACATGGAAAGGGCGTGTCTGGTGGCTGTTCAGAACATCTCGCCAGAGAGGGTCTGGACCCGAGAAATCATCGGGACTAAGATTCATGTGAGCAAACGCTTGATCTTAGTCTCACTCCTGGATCTGCCTTGAAGACTCACTTGACACTTAGACTGAAGCCATTGCAGCTATGGAACATTGTGTTCATTGTCTGGCCCCGACCCGGGATCCAGAAACCTGTGGCAGGACCATTATTGATACTATAGGCAATCCTCGTCTCGTGGGACTGTAATTCGACTTCAAGGTTGAAGCGCCAGAACGTAACGCCTCGCTCGGCATGCAAACGCACACCCCTAATTTTCTGCCCTATTTTGGGCTTCGTCTTAGGACGAGTATTACGCGACGGATTTCCGTTCTGACCTGGCCGATACTCTGGAGTTCCGTAGGCAGTTGGAACGGCAGCGCTGCGAAAATCCTCAAAGAGGCCGTCATCGTTTGCTTCAAAGCGCGAATGGTCTTTGCCCGGCTCCAAATCATCGACTGGCTTGACATATATAGTCTTCCCAGTCCTAGACAGCTTGGGCAGACCAGCCACAGGATCCATGAAATGCGGTGGTAACTCGTCAGCATTCTCGCCCTCCATTTTCTGCTCCTGTGGTGGAGGCATTTTCTCCATCGGTTCAGGGTATAGTCTTAGCGTTGGAGCGGTTTCGTAGTGGGAACTGGCATCCGTTGTGACAATCATGACACTACCTCTCCACGTCTCTCTCTCAGAGCTTTGCGGTCCTGCCCGTCCATTGCTCTGCAGCCTGTCACGCTTCATGCCAGTATACCGTAGTAAGGGACCGCATTTGAGGTACAAGGGAGGTGAAAAGCTGGTGGCTGTAGGTACTGGTCGTATGCGGATGGACCGCATACTCATAGTTAGCTCTTTGCTCACGTATGGCTCGCATATATGATCAGCATGTAAAGCATTGTGCTCGGCAAGAGATGGGCATGAGTAAGAGTACGTCAGGGGCGAATCTGCAGACTCGCTTCGCTTTGAAGAGGAGCGAATGTTTGAGAGGCCATCATGGATATGCCGGAGCACCTTCTTCTTTCCCGAAGCATCGCTATCGACGGCGTATTGCCTTGGAGAGGTTGCCTCAACATGGGAAACCTCTACTGCTCGTCGGTCTGAAAGGAAAGATGATTCAAACTTACCACTACCATCCTCATACGGATCATCGGTGCGAGCGGTACCCCTTTGCGAACGTCGGCGATTGTTAGAGCCAGATTTTTCCCACCATGGGTTCTTTTCGACCGCTTTATCTTCGAAGTCTTCCGCTAACAGGCGAGCCACTTCACCTTGCCTCCATTCGTCAAGCCTTTTTGGCTTTGCTTCAGATGGTTGGAATTGATCGTGAGTGGGCTTTGATCGATGGGTGAGATGTGGAAGATGATGCCTGTGCTCCTTCGTTACTGGCGCAGGTTGCAATACATCACTGTCGAAGCCCACACGCTGTCGTGCAGATACTCCAGCAGCAGTGTGAGAGGCACCGGCTTTGGCAGAGGGTTTCGAGAGATTACTTGAATCCTTTGCTTGCGAGGACCCTTTTATTCCTCGAGCAGATTCTGGAGAAGGATGTGCGGCCCCGGGCTGCATTCTGTTGACATACAATTTTTGTTGCTCAGGAGGCACATTTTTGGCCGAGGACCTCGTTGAATGATCTAAGACCCTTTTTTCTGGAGCAATACCCTGAGGCGAAGTCGGAGAGGGAGACGAAGTAGGGGATAGACCTCGATCAAGCCGGCGCGCGTCGGCAAAATGATTATTTGAAGTATCAAGGTCATCGAAACGAACTCCCCGTTCGTTTCTGGTATCCGATGTAGACGCCTTATTCGACAGTCCGGCTGAAACTGGTGTTCGATCAGGCGTTCGACTTTGTGACGCCGGCTTGTTTGAAGAGGCACGTTCAGGCGCTTGAACAGTATTCCTCCCCACTGGACTCCGAGTCAACGCTTGCGGAGGAAGCGTCCGCGGCGATTGACCTTGCGCAGAGTCTAGGGCTTTCGGTGAAGTGCTTTGTGCAGCAGCTTGGGACGCCCTCAGTCTCTGCTCAGCCATCTCTACTCGTGCCCGCTTCTCGCTCTTGCTCATATCACTCATTTTGGCCTCGAGTCTTTGCAAAGGTGAGCGATCCGACGCCCACTGGTCCTGAGACTCCCTTCTCGAACTTCTCACTGCGTTTGGGCTGTACTCCTTGCTTCTAGAGGGTGGTATTTTATCGTACACTGGCACGAAACCTGAAGAGGCTTCCCTTGAAGAATGAGCTGCAGGATTCTGAATCCTCGAATCTCGAGGGCTTGATGGGAATGAGACCACGTTCGGCGATGTGGCAGTTTTTGCGGAAGCTGGATAAGAGTCGCGTCGATGCTGTTGAATTTCGTTGTAGAGTCCGCCAATGGGGCGATTGAGGCTTGTCCTCCGCTCAGGCCTGGTAGGCTCTGATACATCAAGGGGTTCCAACTCGTCGTTGGCAGGGTTGGATGGAATCGATCGCCCTGCCAAGAGGGCGGCTCGTTGAGCAAAAGACCCAGTGAACGGGTTTGCGGACCTGCTGTCGCTGCGGTTGACGGCGTTCACGGCTGAGGACCGATATGACAGTGGTGGAGCTGTTGGGACTTCAGGTGCTGCGGGAGGATAAGAATAGTCGCTGGTATCATAGCTTGGATCAACAGCAGATCTAGCAGTGCCCGAGCCAGAAGGCTTCCTTTTCCTTGAGGTCGTTCTTGCCAGACCATTGAACAATGGAGAATCGGGCGTGCGTTCTGCTAAGGGAAGGGACGAGGGAGAGGGGATGCCTTGATTAGGTCTGGATGTTGATTGCTGTTCCATTGAGGCAAACGGTAACGGGTTCGACGACCCAATGCGATGTGGATAGATTCAATGCGACATCATACACCATGAAATCGTTTGACGTAGCTTCAACACAGAGATCTCGCAAATCGTTATACAAAGCTTGAGATCTGCCGCACCATCTTCAGAGGAGATAATTGTGGCATGATAACAGATTGTCCACTGATCATGCAGCAGCGACAAACGAAGCATGCAGAATGATCAGCACCCTCTCTTGGTTACATTCTTATCTCCACCTGCCAGAAAACTTTTCCACGCGTGGAAGCTCATCTTCTTCTTCCAGCCACGGGAGGCTCTAGCGGGACATGCCGCTGGACTAGGGCAGCCATAACGGGCGGGCTCCACATGGCCATTGACCGATTCGACTCCGCCTCGTTGGCGTACGCATTGGCCCTTTCCCGGCTGCTACTGTGAATTTTGGTAGGGGCCTTGCGAGTTGCGAAATAAACGACCTCCAATCTTCATTTGATATTCGTGATTCTACGTATGTTATTATCATACTCTGTAAGACCTTCATACGTTTCAAAATCAAAGCCAACGGAGTCTCGATCGAACAATTCGAAGCTAGGCCCAGAAAACGCTCAGGCCAGAAATCGCTCAAGTGCCACAGGATTGCCTCGTGGCTTCTCCTTTCGCAACGCCTCAACGACAACAGGACAAAGAAAGGGGCCTGCCAACCTTTTCCAGGCCCGAGAGAGCACCTCGATATAATCTCGACCTGAGCTCAGCTATTTTCGAATATACGATTTGCCTTCTGGCAACAGAGTTCTCTTCCTCATGGCGGTTCTTTGAATCGCTCCAAGCCTGTCATGAACCTCTTCAGATGCATAGTCTTACTCGCGGTCGCATGCAGCACCTCAGCTGTCAAGAGGTATCTGCGGGATCATGAGAACTATGATTATTATGCCCTTCACCTCCAAGATGACGCATCCCCCTGGAGGGTAGCCTCCCTGCTGGGTCTTGATTATGAAGGGCCGATGGGGGAGTTGCCCGATCATCACACCTTCTCCTCACACAAACTGAAGCAGCATCAGGCCGACGATATTCTAGAAGATGTCCGCAAGAGGCGGCGGAAGAGAGATTCTTTACTCCCGCGGGATCTACAAAGCATAGTATGGTCACAAAAACAACGGACGAAACCTCGGATGGTCAAGCGGGACAGGCTGCCTGAAATGGCCGTCCGTCAATCGCCTCCACCCTCGGCAGATGCACCAGCTGGGACTGACGCCGAAGCTGTGGCTGAGAGGACCAGTCTGCAACAAGAACTGAATATCGAAGACCCAATTTTCGGTGAACAATGGCATCTGTTCAACGCGATACAGCTCGGTCACGACCTGAACGTTACGGGCGTGTGGCAGCAAGGTATCACCGGTGAAGGAGCCACTGCCGTCATGGTAGATGACGGTATCGATATGTACAGCGACGACCTCAAGGATAATTACTTTGCCAAAGGCTCGTACGACTTCAACGAAGGCGTCGACGAGCCGAAGCCGAGGTTGTCGGATGATAGACACGGGACGAGATGTGCTGGAGAGATCGCCGCCGTCAAGAATGGGGTTTGCGGCGTTGGGGTGGCTTACAATGCTCGAATTGGAGGTCTTCGGATTCTGTCGAAAATCATCACCGACGAGGATGAAGCGGTAGCCATGAATTACGCCTTCCAGGACAATCAGATCTACTCTTGCTCCTGGGGTCCTCCAGATGACGGAAGATCTATGGATGCGCCCGGCATATTGATACGAAAGGCCATGGTCAATGCTGTTCAAAAGGGCAGACAAGGCAAAGGTAACATCTTTGTCTTCGCCGCGGGGAACGGGCACGGCGCGGGCGACAATTGCAACTTTGATGGGTATACCAACAGCATATACAGTGTGACGATTGGCGGCATCGACCGCAAAGGTTTGCACGGGTACTATTCTGAACACTGCTCCGCCCAATTGGCCGTCACGTACAGCAGTGGCAGTGGCGATTTTATCCACACCACGGATGTGGGCGTGAATAAATGCTACGCTGGTCATGGCGGGACTTCCGCTGCAGCTCCTTTGGCCGCCGGTGTCTTTGCACTTGCCCTTTCCGCAAGGCCAGAGTTGACCTGGCGTGATCTGCAGAATGTCATCGTTCAGACGGCCGTGCAGGTCAATGAAGATGATGGCAGTTGGGACACGACCTTTGCCGGCAGACCGTTCAGTCATACTTTTGGCTACGGTAAACTGGACGCTTATGCGTTTGTGGAAAAGGCGAAGACGATTGATCTGTTGAAGCCGCAAGCTTGGTATAAGTCGCCCTGGATGCATGTGAACCATTTCATCCCTCAAGGTGCCGAGGGTTTGCTCAGCTCGTTCACGGTCACAAAAGATCATCTGTCCAAGGCCAATTTTCAGAGAGTAGAGCAGATCACGGTCACCATGAATGTCGAGCACAACAGACGAGGCGATCTTAGCGTCGAGCTTCGCAGTCCTTCGCAAATGGTAAGCCATCTCAGTGTGACCCGACGTCTAGACGACGCTCCTACAGGCTATGTTGACTGGACCTTCATGTCTGTGGCACATTGGTAAGTGATCTAGTTGCAGTCTGAATTTTTGCGGGGCAGAGAACTGAGTCGTGGCAGGGGCGAAAGCGGCATTGGTGAATGGAGCGTGGTTGTCAAGGATACAGAAGTCAACGATTTCAACGGCACCTTCACTGATTGGCGATTGACTCTGTGGGGAGAGTGCATCAATGCCGATGAACAGGGGTTACTGCCGATGCCCGCTGAGACCGACGACGAGGATCACGACATCATCTCTGCCTCACCTACAACTGTGAGCATCACACCAGGCGAACCGCAACCTACAGGCGTTGCAAATCCGACGGATCACCAGGATCGACCAGTCAATGCCAAACCTACCGCCTCGGGTCTACCAGCGAGTCCAGCCTCTACGAGCTTCACGGCCGGCGCTTCGGCATCCTCGACCGCTTTACCTGACGTACCGCCAGCTGAAGATAGCGGCAAGGAGCATTTTCTGCCGCATTATTTCCCCACCTTTGGAGTGTCTAAAAGGACACAGATCTGGATATATGGCTCACTGGCCATCATAGTGCTATTCTGCATCGGGTTGGGTGCCTACTTTCTCATACAACGCCGCCGGAGACGGCGAAGCGAACGTGAAGATTATGAATTTGAGGAATTACTCGACGAAGAGGACGTTGATGGTGCAGCAGGTGGGAAGCGAAGCAAACGTAGAGCGGGTGAGCTGTACAATGCATTTGCGAGTGAAAGTGAAGATGAGGATGGTGCGCTGCTTAGTGATGAAGATGAATCAGAAGGAAAGGCAGGCTACCGAGACGAAGGAGAGAGCGTCAATGATGAGAAAAGGGGTAGACCTCCGTCGCAGCCGCAGGAGAATTGAAGTCGATGTCACTTTTGGAGCAGTCCGTTAGCCTGGTATAGTAAAGCAAATCAATAGTTCGATGGGAAGATGGCGCAAGGTACACATTATTGTAAAGGACGACATGCTCAACTATCGTAGAGTAATTGTAAGACAACCTAAACAGGACGGTTTGTGGTTTCGAGCTGACCCGTTTCAGCCCTAAATGGGGCGGCACGGCTCTTGATCATGAAACGGTGGATTACCGGCCCTCGCGGTACGCCATGGCGTCACTTCGCTGTCAGTCTAAGATCTGACGACTGCTGGGATTTCTTTGCTTATTACCCTCCCTAGGCATCATCTTCTTAGAGGGCGTCTGTCTTCTCGAAACCCTCCCACCCGTCTAGTCATGCACAGGGGCCTTTGAGCATCGTCCCCATGCCGGCCGATTACAATTCTACGGCAAGAGCCCTTGCGCTGCCGATCTCTCCGACTCGATCACCCACTCAACCCAATCAGCAGCCCTGGACTCGCCGTCGGAGCTCCCAATCCCTGAATCGCAGCAGCGGCACTGGTCGGAGGCCAAGACCAGCATCGTTCTTGGGGAGGAACATTACTTCACTAGAGCAGCAATGGCGTCGTTTTTCCCATGCTTTCGAACGCATGAGCCCACTCCAGCAAGGATTGTCGATTCTGGTGGGCATCACTACTATCGTGCTCTCCATCCTTTTCCTCGTCTACAGCGAGAAAATTTTCCAGTCGCTGGTGCCTGTCGCTGAGAAGTGGAAGAAGCTCCGAGGGGGCTGGCTCATCCTATGGTTCATGTGTTTCGTGACCGCTTTCCCTCCGGTAATCGGCTATTCGACCTGCCTTACTCTCTCCGGCTTTATCTTTGGCTTTCCTGGCGGCTGGCCCATCGTCGCCAGCGCCACGATCGTTGGGTCAACCTGCTCGTTCATAATCAGCAGGACCGTACTGAAGAGTTTTGTGGATCGACTGGTGGTGGGCGACAAGCGTTTCGAGGCCCTTTCACTAGTGCTCAAACACGACGGATTGAAGTTGCTCGTCATGATCCGTCTCTGCCCTCTCCCATACAGCTTGTCCAACGGAGCTATATCTACCTTCCCCACAGTGCAGCCTCTCATGTTCGCTGGTGCTACTGCAGCCGCCACACCAAAGCTTCTCATAGCTGTCTTCATCGGGTCTCGACTAGCAGCAATCGCCAAAAGCAGGGAAAAGATGGATGCTCGGACAAAAGCCATCAATTGGGCAAGCATCATATTCGGGGTGGTACTGGGTATTGCAACCGGATGGTTGATCTACACCAGAACCCTTGCCCGTTCGAGACAGCTGGAAGCTGAAGGGCGTGGAAATGCACGGCAAGCGACAAGCCACTCGCCTGTCTTCTCGGATGACCCCGAGGAACATGCCGACACTGCGACTTTGATACGGGATGACCAGATTGACTTTCTGCATGAAACGGGGGAGGGATATCGGGACGAGCTCACAGACGACGAGGACGACGTTTTCAGATTTGGAGACGAGGATGAAGAAGGTGCTATTGGGCTGGACAAGCAACCATCTGTCCGGAAGCAACGGTCATGAAACATATTGAGCGGTTACCTATAGAGCATGATAGAAGGCCGAGCAATTGGATGTGTTTGTGGTAATATAGATATCCTGGAAACATACCAGTCCTCGGTTTCCAGTCTCTGAAGCGCTCAGTGCCCTATATTTTACACGACGTCCTTGATTGAAACTTCCATCAGATGAAGGGTATTGAGTAAGAAGGACGTAAGGCGAATTGGAACTAGGTAAAATGCGGGTGGCCCACCAATGACGTGCCGTGCCCTGACTGCGTCTTGGCAGCCATGTTCATACTCTCAGGCAATATACCCTGAGTTCTCAATCGATACACATGACAACTTTCGTGTCATCACGCTCGCGCTATACCGCCTGAACTGATCGGCAGGCTCGGACATTGATCACACTCCAGAACAGCAGGCTCCCACTGCCCTCTTGACTGCCATTTGTGTCGCTGCTGCAAATCTGTGAAGCTCAAGATGGACGACAACTTTGACAATGTTTCCTGGCAGAACGAGCAGGATAACGACGTCTCCAAGTCAGACACTGGCCATGAAGGTTATGGTGTGAGCAACTCAGGGAAGCGACAAGTTGGGGTGGAGTCATCTCAGGCAGGAGAGAACGCAGATAGAGTGGACCTGGCAGGCATCGGGGACGGCAGATTGGACTGCAAAGTAGACACGCCGATCAAGGAGAATGACGGAACAAAGGATGCTTACGTTTCTTACCTTGTTACCACTCAGGTAGGTCGTGCTAGAACGGCCCGTTAGTCGGTTACTGGAGCTGTTGCTGATCCGCTTTTGCAGACAGACTTCGCTTCCTTCCAGAAGTCGCTGGTCAAAGTGCGCCGACGCTTCACAGACTTTGTCTTCCTTTACAAAGAGCTCTCCAGGCAATATCCGCAATGCGCCGTTCCTCCCTTGCCGGACAAGCACAAGATGGAGTACGTGCGGGGAGATCGATTTGGGCCGGATTTTACTCAGAGGAGAGCTCACTCGCTGCATCGTTTCCTCAAACGCTGTGCAGAGCATCCTGTTCTCCGCCGTGCTACCCTCCTGACTATCTTCCTGGAGTCCAATGACTGGAACGCCCACATGAGACAACACCCCAAGCGCATGTCGTCCGTATCCGAGCAGAGTACGAGCGTCTTCGACAATTTCGCAGACACATTTGTCAATGCGTTTTCCAAAGTCCACAAGCCTGATAAGCGTTTCATAGAGGTTCGGGAAAAAGCAGACAAATTGGACGAGGATCTTGGTCACGTCTCTCGGATAATAGCACGCATCGCCCGTCGTGAGGCTGACCTCGAGACTGACTACACCGATTTGAGCGTTCAATTCATGAAGCTTCAAGCTATGGAACCTGGGGTCGAGCAGCCGGTCCACATCTTCGCGCAGGGTGTTGAGCAGACCGCCCGAGGGATCACTGCTCTCAAGGAGCACACAGATCAGGACTATTTGGGCAGCTTACGGGACATGGAAGCGTACTCGACATCTCTCAAGTCTCTCTTGAAGACAAGGGAGCAGAAGCAGTTAGACTACGAGGGTCTGACGGATTATCTCAATAAAGCGTCATACGATCGTGATACTCTGGCCAGTAACAATCACAGCAACACTCCCGCTTCCTTCATCCGGTCCAAGATCGAAGACGCACGTGGTGTAGACCATGAGCAATCGCGCCGGGAACGAGTGAGAAAACTAGAGCTTCAGATCGAGAGGCTGGTGACTGAGGTTGAGAATGCCAGACGAGCGTCAGAAGCTTTTGACGGGGAAGTCATACGGGAGGTACAGGATTTCGAAAGGATCAAGGCCGCTGAGTTCAGGGACAGTCTCGGTACTTTGGCTGAAAAGCACATTGATTTCTATGACGGGGTCATTGAAACATGGGAAGGGTATTTGAAGGGCATGGAAGAAGGCTGAGAGACTTCCACATGTGAATGCCAATTCACTTCCAACCTTACCTGTTCGAATCCGACTGCCCAAGCATTGCAATACCAGAATCACCCCAAGCCATACCAGCTTCACCTTGCGTGCAACAGCACTCCGGTCGAAAACTTTTCACGAAACGACCATTGAGGTGGATACGATTCCACCATTGCTTTGTTCGCTGTAGCTAAGGGAAAAATCTATGTTCGGGAGCTTGTGGAGGGAACGATGTCCGGCATCCACATTGATTGGCACATTGATCGTTCTGGAAGCAAGCCAAATGCGTCCACGGAAGACTCCTCCCTTTGTGAGATCTTCTCTTCGCCTTAGTGTCGCGTGGATGAGGCATTGACTCTTCTCCATCGATGTAACAATGCAATACTTGGCTTTGGATTTCCGCATCAAGACGCACCCTTGGGAGTCACGTCTACGCCCTTTGTCCAGAATCTTGGGTTGCGACTCCATCCACAATGCCGATCCGAGGATATGGCCTCGTGGCTGCACACGTCTTTATCCTCTTCTTGGTTTCTCGCATGGATTATAATCATTGCGATCGCCTTGTCGCTACATTCCTAGGCTTCTTGAGAATGGGTTAATCGTTGGATCTACTCTGCCCAAATGTCATCGCGACCGAGCTCAGAACGGCCACGGCTACGACGAGAGACTTCTTCATCTTCATCACTGAAGGGGCTAGAAAACCCGTGGCCTTCACGGCCCTCAACGCCAAGATCACAACCCTCGACGCCGAGAAGCCCTCGCGTTGACTCTATCATCAACCTATACTTGGAGAAGCCTTTGCCAATGACGCCGCCCCAGCAAAGACCACCCCCAAGCCCGCTAAATTCGGTCAACAACGCACCTCCTCCACCTTCGGATGACAGGCATCCTGAGACGACACTACCGACCCGATTGTTCAGGAAGATCTCCATCAAGCGATCCAGTGCTTCGAGAGTCCCCGGAAAACTACTATTGCGCCCCTATCATGGTGATGGCGCACAGTCTCAGCTTGATGACACACGGCCAAAGCCGCACAGTGCTTTATCCGAAGTCAGACTCCAGGATATCCATCCTGGCGTACGTGTGCAGACGCCCGACACTTCGAAGGAACCCCGGTTTGGAGAATGGAAGGCGCCTGTGTACAAGCCGCCCTTGAGGAAGGCTCAAACGACCTCTACCGTCACTCAGGTGCAACGGGAGGGGACTACCGAGCCAGATGCAATACCGAGGTCTTTAAGGGATGAGCTGTACAGCACCTTTGAACCGTTCAAAGGGCGGAAATGGCAGCCTGAAGAGTATCAAGCTCTAGTGCACGACATCTCGCCCCGATCGCCCCAATCGCCAGATACGATGGTCACGGAGTCAAGTTTCGAGCCCAGCCCCATCACGCCGGTCCGACCGCGGTCAGAGCTGATCCAGACCAGTCAGATGGCACCCAGAATCAGCGACGTGATGGAGTACCCTGCAATGATACCTGAATTTCTGGAAACAGAAAACGAAAAACCGCGGATTCTAGAATGTCAGCCGCCTCTATCCGCCTCATTCGGACTCGGTGAGATGATGGGCTCATCGCAGTATGAACAGTCTGCAGGAATGGGGAACCGCGGTCACGACTTTGAACGCACGCATCGACCAGGCTCTGCCGAACCGCAAAGCCGGGGCTCTGGTCGGAAAGGCTTGGGTAGGAAACACCAAAGAAGGAGCCTCCAGCACGGAGTAGCGGAAGCCTATGATCTGATCCATCGGCGTATTGCTTCGGGTTCGAAACACAAGCCTGAGCCCACACAACAAAGACACAAGAATACTGCAGGCATCTCAACCGCCGGTCCGGAGCAAGCCCGGGGTGGCGTGAAGCTGCACATGTCTAAATCTTCCGTTGACAGGATATGTGAATTTTCCACATCACGAAGTGCAAGCAGAGGTTCGGCCCCCAGCTCGCAAGACGAAGGCAGGAGATCTCAAGGCTCGAGGGAAATCCAGCGTTCGCTTCATGGGCCAAGTGATCTTACCTACAAGAAGGAACGCTTCGGTGGCAAGAAGCTGATTGCAGCGTTCCAAAACGGACCCGAAAAGGTGGCGAGCAGAGCAAAGGACATTTCAAGTCACCGACTCGGAAAAGGCGAAGAGTTGAAGAAGAAAATTGTGCTTGTCTTGCCAGGACAAAAGGAGGGCGAAAAGTTTTGAGGGGGACGCATGGCAGGGTCACCTGGGATACATATCAACAACTCAATCATAGACTGTATATAATGCACTAATGGTATAGAGATGCCACTCTGCGTCCTCGTATCCTCGAACGAGAAATAATTCATCAACCTTTTGTGCCCGCTTAGGAATCACCCCTATTCAGTCATCAGTCAGCCCTACGGGATAGCCTACAGCCCCTTTTTCACCAGGGCCTCCCAGGGCTCTTTGAGGGGACTATCTAGTCTAGCGGGGCTGTCGTGGGGATGACGCGATAATGCTGGTGAACATGCTTCCAAATCGCTTCCAAATTCTTCAGTTGCTGGATTCCACAAGCATAAGCGATCAGACGCCAACAGCACATATAAATTTTGGGCCTTTTCCCTCGTGAGAGCATTCCATTCTCTCAGACCCAAATAGAAAACCCAAATCCTGCAACCGCCGCCATCCTGTTTTCCTCCACCTTCCGCCGTCTCACCACCCTCCGCTCCAGCAGTACCCTCCCCTTCCTCGCAGTCGCCTCTTTCCAGCCCCAATCCCCGATCGGCGGCGGCACATCAACAGCAGCAGCAACAGCAACACCTCGCCCTCCCTCCTTCTCCTCCACCCCTCCCCGCCGCGCCACCACCGCTCACGACATGTCCCCCCCCCCCAACCACTCCAAAGTCATCATCATCGGCTCCGGCCCCGCCGCGCACACAGCCGCCATCTACCTCTCGCGCGCGGAGCTGGCCCCAACCCTCTACGAGGGCATGCTCGCCAACGGCATCGCCGCGGGCGGGCAACTCACCACCACCACGGACGTGGAGAACTTCCCCGGCTTCCCCAAGGGGATCGGCGGGTCCGAACTGATGGACGAGATGCGCGCGCAGTCGGTCCGGTTCGGCACCACGATCCTCAGCGAGACCATCGAGCGCGTGGATTTTTCGCAGCGGCCGTTTAAACTGTGGCGGGAGTACGAGACCGAGCCCGTGACGGCGAGTGCGGTGATCATTGCCACGGGCGCGTCGGCACGGCGGTTGGGCTTGCCCGGCGAGGACAAGTATTGGCAGAATGGCATCTCGGCGTGCGCGGTGTGCGATGGCGCCGTGCCCATCTTCCGGCACAAACCGCTGGTGGTGATTGGGGGCGGGGACAGCGCGGCCGAGGAGGCCATGTTCTTGGCCAAGTACGGGAGTCAGGTGACGGTGCTGGTGAGGAAGTCCGGACTGAGGGCCAGCAAGACGATGGCGAAGCGCTTGCTGGCCCATCCGAAGTGCAAGGTCAGGTTCAACACGGTCGCGACGGAGGTGACGGGCGAGGCCAAGGAGAGGGGGTTGATGACCGGGTTGCGGGTCAAGGATGTGGAGACGGGGAAGGAGGAGCATTTGGAGGCGAATGGCTTGTTCTATGCCGTGGGGCATGATCCGGCGACGGAGATGTTCAGGGGGGTGATTGAGATGGATTCGGAGAATTATATCCTGACGAAGCCGGGGACGTCGTATACGAACGTGGAGGGCGTCTTCGCCGCGGGGGATGTGCAGGATAAGCGGTATCGGCAGGCGATCACGAGTGCGGGCAGTGGGTGTATCGCCGCGCTCGAGGCTGAGAAGTTCCTCGCCGAGCAGGAGGATGAGGATGTTCAGGGGGGGGTTGAAGGCGACAATCAGGCCACGAAACCGGTGCAGAACGGTGATGCGCCTGAATACAGGTCGAACCCATTGCTATAGAGCGCATTGAAATCCAAAACGTTTTCATCAGAGGTAGACGTAGTGCATAGACATATACACATACCATGTATTCATACATATTCTCGAGGCTATAGCATTCAGCCGCATAGGTTACACGCTTTTGGTTCCCCTTAGGGTTGCTTGAAGCGATGACCTGCTATCAAGAACTCCCATCACATCATGTACATTATTACAGTTGCAGTCGGAATGTGGCGACCTCGAACGCTCTCAGGTCGATCGAAAATGTGCCATCCTTCAGGCTCACTTCACCCTCATCATCTTCCAGAGCGTTCGTCTTGAAGACCTTTTGCACGCCTAGAACATCTCCCAGCTCAACCAGGCCCTTGGCCCGGCCTCCTAAGCTCTCGTACACTCTTACAATGATGCTCCTGCCATGCCGTTTGGGTAGCTCGCCGAGGCTGACGTCTTCGTCATCTTCACCACGCTTGATGGTGTCAAGAATCAAAGCCTTCGATCCGCTCATTGAAATGCTCGAGAGAAGATCCCGGGTAGAAGACAAGACGCTTTCCTCAAGTGATGTGACCAGCATTGGGTAATTGAAATTCCTGGCTGTGCGGACGGTCTCGTGGCCTAGTGGACCTGTATGAGGCAAGATTGCATAGCGGAAGAGGTGACGACCTGACGGAGTTAGTCTTGTGCATTGCGAAAGCCGCAGGGGTGAAAGGGGTACACATGTTACTCACCCATATCAGAATGAGCGTCGGGCGCTTTGGGCGAACGCAGGAGGGACAATCGCATCGTCTGACCGGCCGTGGCAAAGCCATATTTGCTCTCGTTAAGAATGGAGACGCCGTATCCATTTTCGGACAAATCGGCCCACTTGTGACAGCAGACTTCAAACTTCGCCATATCCCAACTCGTGTTATAATGCGTTGGCCGCTTGACTATGCCGTACTGTGTTTCATACGAGGCTTCAGTGTTTAAAATGTCAACCGGAAACTCAACCTTGAGGAATTTCATGTCTTCGTGCCACTCTACCTCGCTTTCCATCTCGACATACGTTGGCTGGTCTTTGGACGAGATGGCTAGACTCAGAGTTGTCTTGATCCAACTGACCTCGCTGATTTTGGTCTCGGTCTCAAGGCTGACTCTATGGGGGCCTGATTCCTTGATGACGCTTCGGCTGGAATGGAGCTCTTTTCGGGTATCGAGGTGATACACTTCAACATCCCACGCTTGCCAGTATAAGGGCTTATCCTCGTATATGACCAACTGATTTGCCTTGTGTCCCTTCAGGATAAGTTGGCGATCTTCTGCTTTATCGACGAGAGATGTGATGCAACCGTTCTCCACTTCGAGGCTGAAGCGGGCATTCGAAAGCTGGAACACGCCTTCTGCTACTTCCTTGATAGATGCGCCCGCAGATGGAGTCGGAGTCTCAATGTCTTGCAGACTGAGTATACTGGCATCGCCCAGAGCGAAGCAGTGTGGAGAATCGTGAGTCTGGCTCATTCGCACAATCTCTGCTCGTGGCCATGGCAACGTGTTGACAGCCACTAAATGTCTTGGTGAAGTACTGTTCCTATCACCATTTCCGCTACCAATTGTAGCAAGAGCCTGCCTGATCAGCCCGTGCCCAGTCGTCGCAACATTCTTGTAGAGCTCATCCGCGTCTCGGTAGCACATTTCAAGCGCGCTGCCAGGCAGGAGATCGTGGAATTGACAGAGCAGAACGCCCTCCCACATGTCATCGATCTGTTTCTTAGGATACTCGTAACTGCCGTCTTTGATGGTCGCCATCGTCGCCAGAAACTCGAGGTCATGCAGCATTATTTCGGACTTGCGATTGTTCCACTTGGTTTTCGCCTGCGTCGTATATGTGCCGCGGTGTAACTCAAGGTACAGCTCCCCATACCACGTGACAAATTTTGTGCCGTCTTCAGCTGCTTGCTCGAGCTTGTCGTAGAAATCGTCAACGGAGCCGCCCATCTGTACTCGCGGTAGAAGGCCGGTAGTATCGCTCATGCCCCTACACCGCCTCAGCTTCTCTAAATGCTCCCAGGTTGGTCCGCCACCGCCATCACCCTTGCCAAATGCGAGCAAGCCCCTGGGATCCTGATCCATGGATTTATTCTGGGTCAGACTTCTCATGACATCGCCAAAGTTCGCATCCGCAGTATAAGTATCATCGGGAGCCATGTGGCAGAGCACCTGGCTGTTATCGAGGCCAACCCACCGGAAGGTCGTATGGGGAAAGTTGTTGATGTTATTCCAGCTAATCTTCTGCGTGAAGAAACGGCTCATACCAGCTAACCGAGTGACTTGGGGCAATTGACTTGAATAGCCAAAGGTATCGGGTAGCCAGAATGTTCGGCTCCTTTCTCCAAAGCGACTTTCGAAGTAACGCTGTCCGTACAGGAATTGGCGTATCAACGACTCGCCGCTCGGAAGGTTGGTGTCATGCTCGACCCAGCTGCCCCCAACAGGTTGGAATCGGCCCTCCTTGATTTTAGTCTTGACTCGGTCAAACAATTTGGGGTACAGCTGCTCTAGCCACTTGAACTGCTGAGCTTGCGAGGCGGCGAAGCGATGTTCCGGATATCGATCTATAAGGTCGCATTGATTTGACCAGGATCTTGCAACCTTCCGTTTGGTTTCTGCCCATGGCCAAAGCCAAGAGGTATCGATGTGGCAATTACCCACGGCATAAACTATGGGCTCTTGATCTGTATCGTAAACCTTGGCCGAGTTGACGTCTCCGAGGAATTCACTCGCGATCCTGCGACCCTCAAGGATTGAGTCCTGGCTGTGTTCTTCCATCTCGAACGTGTTCATGATCTTATTGCCAAGCTGCAAAGCTCTATGCTCTTGCCATGAATCATCTGGAAACTCTCGAGCAGCATCACCGAGAACCCAGAAGTCAATGTAAAGCTGACGAGCTTCTTGATTGACAGCCACTATGTCTGCCTTGAACAAGGTGAAGTATCTGTTCGGAACTGGAGGCTGGATCATGTCGCCTCCGGGCGCATTCCCAAACATCGCATTACAAGCCATTTCGATGTAGATGGTATGGAAGTGACCGTTGTGGAAGGATTTGGGAAGGATCCATTCGATTCTCTCGCCATTACCGGTCAGACCTTGAATAGGATCACCGTCTTCTGTCCAGATCAAGCCCTCGTTTCCTGCGTCCCAATGCAATTCCAATAAGTCGTGCTTTTGAAGAGAGGCAGGAACCTTTAACTGGACTTTTATCCAGTGAGTCGACCAGCTGGGACCGAAACTCGCGCCGACCTGAGTAGGTTTGAACTCGTGGGAGGTTGCGTCTTCGAAAGTAGGACGCTGTAAATCAGGAGGCGAGTAGACAGATAACTTGACATGATCATCGCCGGAGGCTTTTCCATAACACATCTTCGATTGTAAGTTTTGAGAGCGATACTGTCCGTTGCCTGTGAACAGGCCCAATCGAGACTTGTAAATGTCGTGTATCTGTTTCCCGACCGGACCAGCCGTCCGCTGAGGCAGCTCGGCTGGCCTGGTGCTGTAACCCATATCTCCCCCCATTTTGATACCGTGGCAGAGGCAGAGGCTTCTAAAGAAGGTGCTTTGCTATTGGCGCAGGCTTCGTAGCTGACCGAGCTTTCAATGCGCAGACTCTTTTCATAGGAGCATCAGATGAAGACTGAGCTATCTGAGGATTTGAGAGGTCGTTTGGATGATGCAGAGCTCGGAATCGGATGAACCAAAGCTTGAATGCAGACCCGCAGCATTTACCAGAGCTGTACCTGGTGGTACAATGGTACTTGCCCCGCTGGCAGGACCGTTGCATTTACTTTCTGTCGGGCAAGCGGCCCGGAGATCTCTTCCATCATTCCAATCTGGTCGGCCCTGGATTGATCTCGCACTAAGCCTATCCAGGTCAGGGCTTCACTCCCTTTTCAAACGTACAACACTCCAACGCAACTACGAGGCATTACCTGCTACTGGCGGATTGAACATGATGATCCCGTGTCTACGTATGCTACCTTTGCACACTCGTTTGACACCTGTGATTAGTTTCCGGCTTCCGGGTACAACAGTAAAGGGGTATCATTCACTTTCGCCAATATGGTAAGGCTGAGCCCAAAAGAACAATAGTAAGAAATGCTTCACATGTCTGAACTTTCCTTACTATTGTCCATCGCTTGCTTAGCATTGTTCGTCCTTCCCAGTAGCACTATCATGCCTGATGATGAATCATACCATGTCCAACCAAGGCTTTTCGTTTGCTCGTATGCTCGTCTTTTCATTCTCTCGTATTTGAACCATCCTCACAAGCACTGCGTGGCTTCATCGACTCTGCAAGTCAGGTCTACTCCACCTACTTACAAACTCTTCCAACTGCTCGAGATTTATGCTTCGATTCCATACTCGTTAATGATACTTCTTTGGAACACTCGACCACACCCTCTGTTTGCTTCAACCTTCAGGGAGGCCAGAGTCTCCCCATTTGGTTTACCTTTTTCCATTTATCCAGCTTCTCGGTGATAGTTTCAGCCATCAGAAGACCTTGCAGTCCTCAGTTCTATACTCTATCACCGCCTCATCAGGGCCGCCACGTTGAGAAACGCTTGACCAGGTGCCATGGCGTCTTCTTCTACCTTTGATCCCTTTTCACAGAACATCACTTTCGTCTCTCCGAATGGTCCAGTGAATGTCTCTCTGATAGACATCGACGATTTCAACCTTTACAACATCGAGATTTGCATCAACTATGGCTCTCAGATTGGTGCCTCCATCGCGACTTTGCTCATCCTTCTACTCCTCAGCAAACCGGACAAGCGACTCTCGACAATCATGATTCTAAACACCTTGTCACTTGTCTTCAATATCATTCGCAACGTCCTCCAATGTGTCTTCTTCACGGGACCATTTGCGGAGGTCTACGCAAGCTTCACTGCGGATTACAGTCGTGTTAGGCCAGGCAACATTGCACTCTCGGTCACAGCAACGGTCTTCACCCTTCTGCTTCAGGTCTCAGTGGAGGCTTCTCTTTACCTCCAGGTTAAAGTGGTTTGCGTCACATTGCGCAAAGTCTATCGTCAACTCATCTCGGCCGCCTCAGCAATCATCGTGCTCTTGGCTATTGGTTTCCGGTTTGCGTATACCGTTAAGAATGATCAGTACATTGTAGCCGAAGAGAGCCCAGAGTCGCTGTATATGCTGGGGAGTGCAAGCAACATCACGACCTGCATCAGCCTTTTTTGGTTTTGTGCAGTCTTTGTGGGTAAGCTTGGCTACGCCCTACACCAGAGAAGGAAGATGGGACTTGGACAGTTTGGACCCATGCAGATTTTGATGATCATGGGGTTCCAGACGCTCATTATACCAGGTATGTCTCGGCATGTCAAACAATACCGCCCTCACTGATGACTGTGCTAGCCGTGCTTTCCATTCTCCAGTATTGGGTTTCTTTGCCCGCCATGTCATCAAATGCGCTAACTGCCTGCGCCATCTTTCTTCCTCTCTCATCCCTCTGGGCTTCAGCGTCTATTGACAACCGATCTGGGGCTATGAAGCAGCATCGTAAGGAATTTGCAGATACGCCTTCTGGTTTCACCAACCCTAGCATCTTGCGTCAAACGAGCACTGGACCCGTGGGCTCAAATGTGACTGCGGTATCTACGCGTAGCAGTGGTGGCGGGCTTTGGCCTACGAGCCCGAAGCAGCTGGATTCAACCGGAGTCTCTGAAGACCTGGAGAAACAGGGGCTGGCGGACTCGCGAGAAGTCTTCAAGGGAAGCACCTGAACGCCACCAGGCTCACCAATCGACGTCGGGCCTGAGATGACGAGACAGTAGTGAGAGCGACCATAGCGAACATGTTTCTGAGACATATGGTGACAATTTGGACTTGCAGAATCTCGTGCATTGATTCTGGACATGCTTTACCACTCGCCAAGGCGGATGGGCTTCTTTGCTCAAATCATTGGATCTTGCTTCAGTACTAGGCGATCAAAGCATGTTGTCTATCAGATAGTACTATTGAGTAGGACTACCAATATCATGTTGAGAAGGGTTATCTACCATTCCCCCAGCCGAGCATACTGCGTCGTACCCCCAATGTCCAGGACAATCATGTGCTTGCGAACAAGGGTTTCAAAGTATCTCGATGTCAATATAATTATGCCTTGGCAGGTGAGAGCTCGTATAATGAGATCACGACCCAAGTGGAGCAGACCAATAGATTGGCTGTACAGGGGTTTGACTTGACCGTCTGAAAAGAAAGCATCCACATGATCGGTCTCTCCCGAGTCCTGGAACCTCTCAAACGCTACAAGAGGCCTCGACGGCTCCATTAGACAGCGGCTCAGCCATGGCCCTAAAAGCGATCTGCACAATGTGACTTGCATTGAAGGCCGTCGGCAACTAGACACCTTCCAAACAGGTCCACAGCCCAGTTCGCCAAAAAGGAAATCTATCAGGATTTCTTCCGCAAGATATGGACGATCGTCACGAACAGGCGGGGAACCGGTGGGGCGGGTGGATTCATGAAGCCTGCGGCGGTGATGATTGGTGGGGTGGAACAAATGGCCTAAGCTCGTACCACTTATGTATCCTAAGTCCTAAGAAGCCTAACTCCCACCTTCCTACCCTTAACATGACTTAATCAGCCGACAAAAGCCTGCTTTAGTCTGTAGTTTGCAGTTTGCCTGCAGAGTGTGCAAATGGCCCGAAAAGCAGGGGGTGATTCAGGGGGGGCACAGGTGCAGGATGGGTGTTTTGAGTGCTCGCTCCTTCCCAATTCTTCATGCATGGAACACGGCTGGTGCGGCCTGGACTCTTCAGTCGCGGTACCAAGCAGCTACAGACCAAGAGGAAAGGAAGATAGTACGATTAATTCTTCAAAGTCATTGGTATTAATTACATCTGCCTGTCCGTCTGGAGATCGACCAGTCGGTTCTATTTTCATCTCAACCGCACATCATCTCTGACTGGCTCTCATATAATTCATAACTAATCGTCGCGGACATCCAGCTTGCATATCTTTCATTTCTCATTTAATGTTTCGCGCTCACCTTCTTCCATCGCCGCCAGCATCCTGCTCTTGACTGCTGTGCGCATGACTAAGTTCGCTCTGCGCTCTGCCGGTCAGCCTGCTGCAGGACTGGTTTCTGATGAAAAATGGCCAGCTCCTGAGTTTCATCCACGCTTTTCCCACTAATCCCGACCACTGCATCGACATCACTCTGTGATACGCCCAACTTTTGATGCCATCAGGCTAGGCCTCAATCTCACTGGAAGAAACGAATCGATCTATCCGGTCATTCTTCTCGCAGGTTTCACCCATTCTCGTCCACGAGCTCGCCCCATCCTCGCCCCCATGTCGTGGATCTTCTGCATGAGATTTTGATATGCTAGACCATTACGGACACTTGTCTCCAGCGCTTTGACGTTTATCAGTCTACAATCAATGCCAATGGAAGATATGGCCGAATCAACCACCACGACTCAAACGGAACCCTCCCCCTTGACTGGGCCAAGCAGCTTTGGAAGCGGTTTGGATGTTGAGGGGCTCCCGACAGTACATGAGGCTCCCCACCGCAAGATTGGGTATGACTTCCATGATCCTACCGTCCATCACTCTGCACCTTTGCAAAGCCCGTCAGAGTCTCGTGATGCCAGCATGACCAGCTCAATGAACCGGAGCTACAATGAGAAGGCCGATGTTGCCGAACCTCCGCCGGTCCCATTCATCACTTCGCCTTCAAGGGAAAGCCCGCACCTAAGGCACACGTACGCAACCGCCTCTACAAGGCTGCGAAAGGATGACAGGAGAAAGACAATGGCAGCCGGATACGCCGAGCCCGAAGCAGGACAAAGGCCAAAGAGAGGTGGTCTCAGAAATACAATACGTCGCATCTTTGGCAGACGCTCGGTGAGGGACAGAATCAGCATGCCTGCTGGCCCAGTGTATCATCATCATGTGAGGACTCGCAGGCCGATGCAGCTTCTTCCTAAAAGACTAACAGCCGATCAGAACCCCGAAGAGTTCATCACTTCTGCTACCGACATGAACGATGTTGCCCCACACAAGGAGCGCGCTGCCTCCGTTCCTACCAATCAATTTCTCCGCTCCAGCGGTCTCAGTTCGCATCCCCCTCTCCACACTCACCAGTCTCCGCCGGTCAGCCGTGGAAGGGATCTTCCAATGGCTCTTGATCCACCAGTGCCTTCCGCGCCTGAGAGACCTCCACGTCCACGGAGGGCTAGCGTTCCCAGCATAATATTCTCCAAGGATGACATGCAGGCCGTCACAGATGCCATGTCCGGGATTGGCTTGCAGACCAGTCAGGATCAACAGATCGATACAAGAAATATTGGCTTTGCCGTCACGAATGGAAGTAACCCCAAGAGAAGGTCTAGATCGGTTGGTGCCTTTCAAGAGAATGATCACCGCATGTCACCCATTCAATGGAGGCAACATCGCACGCGGAGCGATGAGATCAAATACCTGAGGCAAAGTGCAGACCTATCGAGTAAGGTCATGGATCTATCCGCGTCCGAGAGTGACCACCCTGATGCCGCCAGTGACGGCGCTGGTCTGGAGCCCCCAAGCGGGGGGTTCAATTTTGGTCTCCAGGCGGACAGCATGCAAGGCCAGGAGCGCATCGGCCTGGAAGAAAGACTCATTACTTTGGAGATCAAATTGATGGACTTTGAGTATGCCCTCTCTCGGATACAGGCAGGTTCCGGCGGTCCGTCTAGGCGTCACTCCTCTTCCGACATGAATGGGCTCAGGCTGGATGGCAGCCGTCATTCCTCTGAGGCGCCGCCAACGCCCAGGGATGGCTCTTCGATCTTAGCTCAGATCATAGCATCCCAGAGAAGACCTGCCACCGACTCCGTGGCCCTCTCAAGAGATAGACCAACAAGTGTTGCCACCACTCTGAAGCCCACTCACAAAAAAAACAACTCCTCGGGCAAGTCTGGGCCGGACCTTGCCCCTGGCATTGGACCTTCGGGACTGACGGTAGAGCATTACGAGATGCTTGTGAGTTCCATTCACCGAGAAAGATCAGCTCGTCTTGCACTGGAAGATCAAGTTCTTCGGCTTCAAAAGCAGATCGAAAGCATCCACGGGTCTGACCGGCCGCCAAGTCATCAGCGCTCGATCTCATCAAACAACAACTCCTTTGTCAATCATTCCCACACCCAATCAAACTCATCGCATCAAAGTCGGGTACTCGGCATGATCCCTTCTGACGGCAGGCGAGGAGGTCGATACTACGCCGAGCCGCGGCCACGAAGCAGCAGTTACAGTACTAACGAAACCGATACAACGGAAGATTATCATGATGCCTATCTAACGCCATCGAACATCACGCCAGTCGAGCGTGGAGAATACGAGCGCAATGCGTTCGAACGGATGCCGGGAGTCAAAGACGGTGAAGCCTTCTAATCGCCTGTATCGCGACTTTCTATTTTTGCACTCCGAGGAATCCATGGAGCATCTCTGAAACACGAACAAGGCGCAGGACGACCTTGGAGAAAGCCGAACTGGTTAAGTACGAATTGATGAGGAGTTATGATGACCGAGCTTGACATGCAAACGGGAGGATAGCGATCTTCTTCTAATACCCAAGTTTCCCCAAGCGTTTGGCAGAGCAATTTTGAAACATGCCGTGACTGGTTGCAGGAACACAATGAGATTTGTCATAGAAAGGTGGTAGGTACATGGGATGGAGCTTCAAGGCAGACTGTCAGCCATTGCTGAAAAGCGGACGAGAATGCAAAACTTAGCACACGTTCATATTGAGGCCATTTCGAACATGAAAGATATTTGGGCCTCAATCATTATTCCTCCTGGGTGTATCGATTTTGGTGCTTCTCCAGTAAGAGTATAGTCATCGCCTAACTTCTCACCCAAGGCTCTGTAATGCGTCCAGATGTCGCAGCCCCTCCCTTTCACCCTTGAGAACACATGACTTCCCTTTCGCCTTAGGCTGCCTTCTAGGTTCCCTTCCGGCTCCTCCATCGTCTCAACATAACAATGGCTTTGATGATGATGATGAAGGTCATACAGACGTCAAAATGTAGACGAAGGGACGTCTCTCCGACCTCTGAGCTTCGGCGTCACTCCTTCTGCCGCGGATGTCATTAAATGACATGGTCAACAGCGCCCGCAATTGCATTCGTAAATAGCCTATCACGAGCGGATTATCCAGGTCCGATCCTCGGCCTACGCAGGAGCAAAAAAAGAAACGAGGTTAGCCATTTCCTGTATCACACTGACTGGAGGAACAGCGCTGATCGAGGCGCGGTAACAATAATGGACATACATATCATGGTGCTCGCTCAGGTTGCTCAGGTAGCGGTTCAGCTCCTCGACCTTCTCCTTGTGGGTCTTGATGCCCTCGCGCTTCAACCGCTCATCCAGCCTCTTCCGTCGCCGTTCCTCGTGCCGTAGCTCCGCTTCCGTCTTGCCTGCTCGATAAGGTTCGGTGTCGTGGTCTTTTGGTGGAAGAACGCTGTTGTTGTTGTTGGGAGTAGCGTCCGTGCTTTCTGGGTGGTTATCGTTTGTGGTCTTCGATAATTGTAGTTCCGTGGATTGCGCGCTTGGTGGTTCCTCATCATTTGCTCCATCCGGTGATTGAGGCCGCTTGGTCTTCTTCTTCTTCTTGTGCTTGCCGATTTTGGAGGATGAGGTCACACCTTTGAGCTTCAGCGCGCCTGTCGAGGCGGCTGCGTAGTCTTCGGAAGGCATGTTGATATGGGTCTGAATGCTGGGAGGTGCGACATGAGATGACCTCGGCGATCTCCGTTTAAGCTTAAGACGGAATACGCGAAATCTGCGGCTAGGCCTAATCAGGGTCAAATATTCGGTTTCAATAGTTCGCGACATGTGGGCGCGACTACGCTCATCCATTACTCCCGCCTCCTGCTCGGCAATGAAGACTTCTCGCATCGCCCGAGAGACAGCTAAGGCTACAGCTGCTGTCAATGGACCCGGGATTCTTGCTCGACGGCAGACTCGAGCTTTGACTGCGTCTCTGCAAGCTTTTGCAGCCAACGATCCTTTCCGCCCTGAGGAAGACATACCCCTGAAGCAAGAATCTGCACCAATCGACCCCTCCACCTTGTCAGCCGAAAGCGACCTCGAAGATTCGTTTCTTGGCTCGTCAGGTCCACGAAAACGTAGACGGACTGGCATTGCGACTTCTACAACAATACTGACCACTGCTTCTACGTCCACAAGCACGAGGGCGTCCCCTCGAAAGAAGGAACTTGATGGTGAAGTCGCCACCAGCAGCAGAGCAAAGAAGGCTCGGCGACAGCCCGCAAAGAAGGTGACAACCGAGGATGGCGAGGTCAAGTTCGAACCCCCAGCCAATTGGGAGGAGATCTACCAGACCGTCCAAAAAATGCGCGAAGAGCGGAACGCGCCAGTCGACACCATGGGATGCGAAACCCTGGCAGACGAGCATTTGTCGGCGCGGGACAGGCGATTCCAGACGCTGATAGCTCTCATGCTCAGCTCCCAGACCAAGGACACGACAAACGCTATCGCCATGAAGAGGCTGCAGACCGATTTGCCGTCACCTGGACTGACGCTCGAGAACATTCTCGAGGTTGATCCTGTCCAGCTGAACGAATTGATCTATGTTGTTGGCTTTCACAACAACAAAACGAGGTATATCAAGGCGGCCGCCGAGATACTTCGGGATGAGTTCAAAGGCGACATTCCAGACACAATCGAGGGGCTTATGAGCCTGCCTGGCGTGGGTCCCAAGATGGCGTATCTTTGTATGAGTGCAGCTTGGGGTCGTACCGAGGGCATAGGTGTTGACGTACAGTACGTAACTCTCATTGCACCTTGTCCCTTCCTTGCACATTGGATACTGACTTCGAGCTCACTTGGTAGTGTGCATAGAATCACAAACCTCTGGGGCTGGCACAAGACGAAAGGGCCAGAGGAAACAAGGCTGATCTTGGAAAGCTGGCTGCCAAAGGATAAGTGGCACGAGATCAATCATCTGCTGGTGGGATTTGGTCAAACCATCTGTGCACCAGTAGGTCGAAAATGCGGACAGTGCCTATTGAGCGCCAAAGGTCTCTGTCCCAGCGCTGTGATGGAGAAGAAGAGCATTGTGCGGAGAGTTGAGAAGGAAGCAGTCGAGTACGAGGGGCTGGCTGTAGATAAGTCTGAGGGGATTTTAGTGAAGCAAGAGGAGCTGATTGAGGCGGACAAGGGCTCGCCTGGGTAATTGACGTTACTACATACAAGGAGGACCTTTTGATGCAATATCAATAAGGAATAAGGGACCCCTCGGACGAGGAGCCAAGTTTCTTGATAAGACGAGTGGGTGGGCGGAATGAGTCCGAGTCAAGCTTGGCATGCACACCCAGGCGGGAGAGAACATGACCTGGTCAACTAAAAGTCTTGGCCAGGTCTCGGTTAACCTTAAATTCAAGCCGGGTAATCTAATTGGTCTACTGAGTAATACGCACTAAAATAGAATTTATTACCAAAAAGCTTGAATTTTCTAGAAAGGGAATTTTATTATAAACTATTTTTTATTTAGATTTTAATTAAATAATAATTAT